>OX465296.1:97282376-97698971 GCA_949987735.1 Leucophora obtusa
ACCGATTTTGATAAAATTTGAATATGTTATACAGGATAAAAAAATAAGAAGTTGTTTTTACTTTCTAGCTGCCCAATCTCACATTTAGGGGTTAAAAAGGTGGGGTCAAAAATTACCCAATTTTTCCCGTTTTTTCATGTTGGGTCCAAAAATGTATAAACTTATTAAGTGTCAAATGAAAGAAATTCGAACGACGCATCCAAAGATGCATAATACATGCCCGAGCGTGTCCAAGTTTTTAAGTTATTCAATAAAGAAAAAAAACTTAACCCTCTAATCGGCAAGCCCGCCTCCAGGCGGGGTATATTAAATTGACCAGAAATGCGCCAAGGGGATATTTTATAATAAGAAATTATGCTTTTTCAACAAAAAACAAAATTTGTAAAATTTTTTGTGAAGAATTTTTTTGTATACATTGTACGGTTTGGAAGCGAGAAAGTGTCAAAGATAAAATTTCGTAAAATTTCAAAAATTAAATATTTTAAAACAACCAAAAGTTTCAAAAATCTTAAAAACATATTTAAATTGACTAAAACAATTGATATTGACCATGAAGTAAGATTGGTGCTTAAGCTATTCAAAAAGTTCCTTACTTTGGTGCAAGGACGCACAGGATTCCATAAGGATACCTTTAAAGGACATCGCCTTAACTTCAAAACGAATGGACGGATTTTTCTGAAATTTGGTAAAAAGAATATATTTGGTATACACCCAGGAAAAAAAATTGCCAACCGAATTGCTGAGCCTATTTTGGTTGCTACAGCCAATAAATTCGGTTGGTGCAACCATATTGGAATGTGATTACTAAATATTTTGGGTATTGCAACTAAAATTCAGTTGTATAAACCGAATTTTGTTGTGATAACCAATATTCAGTTGTACCAACCTATTTTAGTAGATGTAACCGAATTTCAGTTGGAAAATGGAATATTTTTTCTCTGTGTGTAGGTAGCAAAGCTTATAAGTTTGAATAATATATATTGAAGTTTTGGTGCGTTTTCGCTCAATTTCGCATTTTTCGAAAAACGAAAATCGCTACAACAGCACAAAAAATGTAATTTTTTTATTGTAATTACATCTTGGTAAGAGAAATAATTTGTGCCTAAACCTAGTAATTTTTATGCACTAGTTTTCGAGATTCACCCTTAAACTATTTTGGCCCATATCGCCTAAAGTAGGCAACGAAAAAAAATTTCATAAAAAAGTTCGTAAAAACTAATTCACATAAATAAATGCAAATCAATCAACTTAAAATATGAAAATACACATCAACGAATATATTAACAAAAGATAAGCGCAAATAAAAAACCATTAGAAGAAATAAAAGCATACTTAGATGATTTAGCGTAGCGTTGCATTTTTTATGCTCGCAACTGTATAAATTTTTTTAATCGGACTTTTTTTTGACAACCTGAATTGACAGTTAGTACATTTCCGAAATCTTATTGCAGGAAACTAAAGCCCAAATTAGTTTGGAAGTATCGTAAAAAAAGTAATGTATCATTCTCATAATGAATAAAAAGAGTATAAAAAATTAAAATATTGTATTTTTTATCTTTTTCTTGTGCATAGAATTAAATGTTAAGTAATAAAATATAAAATTTCTATTTTCAACAGAACTTTTTTACGATTTTACTTGACAACAGTTTCAATGCATAGAAAAAAGATAAAAATACATTTCTATATTATTTGAACACATTGAATTGATTACAGATACGTTTTTTACTTTATGATTAGATTAACGAAGCCTTAATACATGTTAAAAATTACCTACAATATACATTTTATTTGTTCGATATTTGTTTGTTGAATAAAAACCATTTCCTAAACAAATACAAACTTGATTCCTGGGATCAAGTGTATATTAAATGCAATTTTTTTATTTTTGGCGTAGTATAGACTCACAAGATGTCATACGGATTTTTTATAAAAGTTGAATGACACCTTACATAATCATGACATGACACCTTACATAAGACACGACCATTTGAAAATGTAGCGATTAATTAACCCAAATGTCACTTTTTCGCTACATTTTCAAATGGTCCTGTCTATTAAATTGATGCGAAAAAAATTCCACCGCAATTTTGCAACAATTACACACAAGTGAAAAATCATTTTTTTTATATGGAGTTTGACTGCTTTTTTCGCAAAAGTACGAACAAAATACCGGGCTTAAGATCACAAAGAAACAGAAATGATAAAATATAGGTGATGGTGTCCAGTAGAAAAAAATTTAAAAAATAAAAATTAGTCTAAAATAATGGGGGTACTCACGATGGTATTTTGCACACATTGCAAAAAAGCACAGATTTCATCGTCATAACTACTCAAGGATGAGAAAATGCAAATAACAGTCTGAACTTTTTTTCATCGTGTGCAAACTGCGATCGTGAATCACTGTTGGTAAAAGTGGCACAAAAGTGCCATTTGTGGCACTATTGAATGTTCAATAGCACCATGGCTCTCTTTATAGAATTTTGGCACTTTTTAAGAAAATTTCTATATAAGGTTTGTTTTTTTTCGAATTTTATACCTATATCTATAACGACTTGTAAAAAAACGACTATCCGTGCTTACCTGATTTTCTTTTATTTTTTGTAAACAAACAAAATTTAAACATTTCGGGTCGCCTTTGTACAAAAGCTGTTTTTGTACAAAGACTTCGCCGGAACTCGAAATGGAGCAATAATATTGTGTGCCCTGCTGTACCTTTACCAACAAACGCATAATTCATTTGTTAGCTTTTGTTGTTTCAGATATTTTATGCAGGGGTATGTGATCACCAAAAACAAAAGTTATAACGACATCGTTATCACTAGATGGCACTTTGTTCAAAAAATTGACATTTTTTTTTTTTTTTAATTGAAATAACAAACAAAAAAGCAAATAAAAAAGGAATTCTCAAATTTTATTATTTAAACATATTTTGATCTTGATTTTTTCTTATTTTGCGTAGTTTTCAGCAATTTCTGAGGTTTTAGATATAGGCTCAGCTGATACTAAAGTGATACTAAATAGTTGCTCAGGTGATACTAAATTTCAGCGCCCCCTTACGGTGAGTAGTGTAAGTTTTGATTTCCTATCTCTATAATTAATAGTCTCTGATTTTATGAAATAAAAAATTCTAAAATTTCAAATATTTTTATGACAAATATTTTTGTTTACATTTGAAAGAGAAAAGCCAAGAATTTTTAAGACTTGGTAGCATTTTTATAACTACTTAATTTTTAAGAAGCTAAATTTATACCTACTCAAAAGTTTTATAAATGCTTAAATTTTTATGAAATATTTATACAAAATTCGAAAAAAACAAACCTATAATTTGATAAAAGGTCGATATCGCTGGTTTTTCATTAAAAGCCATGCCTACTTAGAACGGGTAGCAAAATTAAAAAACAATCGCTACACTAAAAATTTCTACAATTTTCTGGACCAGCTTCCAATTCTTCGGGGACAATTTAATCATTATTTTGATCTTTAAAAATAAAAGCAATGGGGATAAAATTAGAAAAACTTTAATTGATTCTATTGTTGTCACTGGAATTTTTCAAAAATTTGTTATGGTATTCTAGTTTTTTTATGACAAGCAAAATTTTTCAAAATTTCACCATACAATGGTGAAAGCTTTTTCTGCCAAAAATAAAATAAAATGATCAAAAAATTGTAATTTGTGAAAAAATACGATTTTTTCGATAATTTTATGAAATCTTAAATGAAATGAAAACTTAAAAAAATGTCTAGGAACCGCAGAACACAAGAGAACTAGTACTTAGCACTTGCAGTTTCCTTTAAATTTTAGCATCAAGCACCCTGAGCTTATTCCTAACAACTTTAGCCCGAAAAATCCCATGTTAATACGTAATTTTTTGGAGGAATTTGCAGGAATTTTAGAATCGGTAAAAGGTTCGATGCATCTTAAAATAATATCTCAAAATATGAATTAGGTATTTCATATTTTATTTCTGTGAAGAAACATTATAAAATTCTTCAAAAGAAAATAAAATTTTTATATTTTAAATTGTTGACAAATGAAAATATTTGTTTGTTATGTGCTTTTTGTTACATGATAATTTTGTCAAGGTTCTGCTGTGACAATTTTTCCCAGAATACCAAATTATAATAATTTCCATTCACACCAGTTTTGTGTCAATTTTGTTATTGTTATAAGTTTAGAATAAGGGTATAAATGTATAAATATTTGAAATAAAAGCTGAACATAATTTTTGAAACATTTGCATGTTGCTTAATTTTTTTTTTGGCACTTTTAAAACTTTTTTGGCACTTTTTTGGCATCATTTAGGCACCAAACGAAAATTCTCAAATACCATCACTGTCGTGAATACCCTCAATGAGAGCAAAATTTGCACTAATCGATAGAACACATTTTTTTCTTTGTTATGTACTTTCTGAGGTAGTAGGGGGCAACAAGTCTATTAGAGGAACAAGTGTGTCGCACTTCCCCTAAATATACAGATATGGACATAGAAATAGGACACTTCATACAAAATTATCTTCATGCATTTCTTTTATTAATTATAGAGCAATAATTATATTTCTTTTCTATTATAGTAAGCTGTAATCAGAGATCAGCAATTAGTAGTAAAAAAGTGAGTAGAGTTGAATAATGATTCATGATTTATTGTACTTATACGCATTTATACGTATTGAAATGTTGTCGAAACTCATACTTACTCTTAAGTTTAATGTATTCATCGTACTCATACCTAACAACATTTATGACGTTGCTGATTTCGTCCATACTCATTCCATGCTACTCTTACGTACTCAACTGGTACTCTTTTTTTTTGTTCACAAGCTGTCCCCAACTCGATTTACAACCAAAGAGAAAATATTCCCTTATTTAAGGGAATTTTTGGTATGAAATTGCAGAAATTTGGTTTGAAAGTACAGAAATTGGTTTAATGTGCAGAAATGTCAGAAATATGTGCTGCCATATAAATTTCCAGTGCTAAATCTAAAAGATATTATATCTTACTGCACTGGTGTTCAATTTTAATAATAATAATAATAATAATAATAATAATAAAAATTTTACCCATTTTTTGTGTTAAAAATGCCAGGTGAAATGAGTTGTCCTTTTGGAAAAATGTGCTTTGGAGCGATGAAACGAAGGTAAATCGTGTCGGACTAGATGGTAGAACATTTGTACACCGCCCAAAAAACCAGGCTTTAAACATTAAGTACACTCAGAAGACCTTGAAACACGGTGGGGGTAATATTATGGTATGGGGGGCTTTTTCCTGGCGTGGTGTTGGGCCTATCGTAAAAGCAGAGGACAAAATGGACAGGTTTCAATATTTTAGCATTCTTAAGAATGTTATGGAGCCATTTGCATATGAAAATGTGCCAGTTAAGTGGATCTTTATGCAAGACAATGATCCGAAGCATTCGTCGAACATAGTGAAGGATTGGTTTTTACAAGAACAAATTAAGGTTTTGGACTGGCCAGCCCAAAGTCCGGACCTCAATCCAATAGAAAATCTATGGAATGATGTAAAAACAAAAGTTTCGCAAAAAAATTACAAAAATTCCACCGAACTTTGGGCTGGTATTCAAGAAACCTGGTATTCTATAACAAAAGAAAGATGCCAGAGATTAGTTGAGAGTATGCAAAGAAGATGCGAAGCGGTTATTGATAATAATGGATACAGTACAAAATATTAGTGTAATATTAACGCTAAAAAAATAATAATTGTTTTAAAAACCCAAACAATGTACGGTTTTTTGTAAAAATATAAAATGTGTCCTATTTAGAAGTCCATGTATTTTTATTAGTTTATACTACTGTTTCCAATTATTCGACATAGGCGGTTAACCGGTTATTGCATTATTCGAAAAATCACTAAAACTGATTAACCGGTTATTCGGGTCGATTATTCGAGAAAATTGGCGATTAATCGATTAATCGTTTAAAGCAAAATTAATGTATTTCCTTAACTTTTTATCAACAAAGACACTACCAGCTTCTTGTTTTTGTTAAATATCAACATAACATACATATGAACACGATGTATTTAAAATAATTTTCAAATTAAAAAAGCACATCTACACTTGAGAGAAATGCTAGAGATAAAACAAAATCACCTCTAATTAGCTCTATTTTGAATGAGTTTAGCTATTTTGTAGTGTTTTTGCTCCATCTCTAGCAGTTTTCTCTCGCGTGTAAATGTACCTTAAGGTTGAAAGTTTCGGAATCTGAGATTATCTAAATTGAAACAATTCTTATACTAATAGAAAAATTTATTTAAAAATATAGCTGAAGCTATTAAAAATTAGTTAAAAATGGCAAAAAAAAACTGCTGAAACTAGGAGATTTTTTCTAGAAATTAGTAAGTTAAAAACAGGATAACTCAAGGTAGATTTTCTATTTCCTTACGATTTTTTTAAATCTGTAAAACTTTGGATACAAAATTTCTTTGAATGCAAATTTAATCAATACTACAATAAATATAATATTGCATTTAAAAAAATTATTACCGAAAGTTCTTCCTTCTCCTCCTAGAGTTAGTAGACTAAAGAATATCATAAACAATTGTTAAATTTAAATAAACCAAACTATACAAAGTTTGAGCCAACATACGCACAGGGATCTTTATTATTCCAGTTTTAATGAAAATTTCCACCAAACTAATGAAGTTTTCTTAGCAAAATGAATGGAAGGCTTCATAAAAATTATGAATCTTTTTCATAAAATTTATCAATTTAATGAAAAGTTTCAATGGACGAACTTCATTGAATCAATGTAAAAATTCATAAATAGAATGTAGACATTTCTCTCAGTGTACAGTTACAAATGTCAAATTCCATTTAAATTTGAATTTTTAGCTTTAATTTTGTGTTAACTTTAGGTTATTTCGTTATTGTTAATGTCACAAATGCGAAAAAATTTCAGTGAAATGGTTACGGGTTCCCTTGTATTCTACACCTTTTTCAGTTTTATTGCAGAAAATTCCAAATATATTTCATAATTGTCAAAAAATGTTTTAAAATTCTCCAAAAATGTTTTTAAATTGTCAAAAAATGTTTTAAAATTGTCCAAATATATTTTAAAATTGTCTAAAAAGGTTTCAAAATTGTCTAAAATGTTTCAAAATTATCCAAAAATGTTTTACATTTGTCCACAAATTATTCAAAATTGTCCAAAAATGTTTTAAAATTGTTTGAAAATTTTTCAAAATTGTTCAAACACTGTTTAAAATTGTCTAAAAATGTTTCATATTTGTCCAACTGCATTTCAAAATTGTCCAAAATGCATTTCAAAATTATACAAATATATTTTAAAATATGTATTACAAATATTTTTTAAAATATTTTATTTTTATTTAAGAAAATTCTATTTGTATTTGAAAATTGTCCATATACATTTCAAAATTATTCATTTGTATTTAAAAATTTTAAATCTGTATTTCAAAATTGTCCAAATGCATTTCAAGTAATTCCATTTGTATTTCAAAATTCTCTAAATGCATTTCAGAAATTTCCAAATGTATTTAAAAAGACTCTATTTGTATTCCAAAATTTTACAAATGTATTTAATAAAATTCTAATTTCATTTGAAATTTTTCGAAATGTATTTCAGAAATTTCTATTTTTATTTCAAAGGCATATTTACTAACATACAGGTCTCATAATTCTTATAAAATTTCATTACGAAAAAGAAAACATGTATATTTTTAAAAATGTTTTTAAAATAAAAATAGAAATTTCTGAAATACATTTGGAAAAATTTGAAATGCAATTAGAATTTTATTAAATACATTTGGAAAATTTTGGATTACAAATAGAGTCTTTCTAATTACATTTGGAAATTTCTTAAATACATTTGGAGAATTTTGAAATGCAAATGAAATTATTTTAAATGCAATTTTACAATTTTGAAATACAGATTCAAAATTTTTAAATACAAGTGAATAATTTTGAAATGTATTTTGACAAATTTAAAATACAAATAGTATTTTCTTAAATACAAATAAAATATATTTGTGTTTGTTTCTTGTAATTTTTAAGCCAAAAATAAGAAAATTATGAAGTTTTGGGAAAAAAAATAAGGGATAAATTCCATATTAAAATTGTAACCGGTTAATCGACATGTTTTAACCGATTATTCGGATCGAATAATTATTTGAGTTTTGAATTATTTGTTTCGACATTAACCGAAATAGAGGCGATTAATCGAGGAATCGGTTAATCGATTAACCGAATTGGAAACACTAGTTTATACATATTTACCAATATATATAAAATAGTTGAAGGATTTTTTTAAATAAAGAATGAATTACAATCATCAATAATAACACTTCCCGTATATGAAATAAAAAAATTTATTTTTGTTTTATTTTTCAAAATAAATAATTATGTTTCTTAACACATAAGTGTCCTATTTCCATGTCCATAGCTGTAATTGGTGAGTGGCCAGAAGACTGTTCACAGTAAGATTTATTTATAAGACTAACATGGTTTAACCCTTTGACGACCGAACATAAACTGCTGGAAAATTTGCATTTTTTTTGCGGATTCGCGATAATCGACCCAACATTTCTAAACAAAAGTGTCGTCACAAATATTTTTTTCAGATCCTTCATCGAAAAAATCCATGGGACATATATCCCATTGGTCGTCAACGGTAAAAATATGTGAACAACTTATTCCAATTTCAATTTTAAAGTCCCGCCCACTCGAAAGTAGGCGTTTCCGACAAAAAAAATATATTTTTGAACTCACAATAAACATGTGTACCAATCATACAAATTTTGAAGTGATCGGAGTTATGCTCCTAAACTGCACTTTAGCCGAGGCAGCTAACGGTGATCTTTTTTATGAAAATAATGTAAAACTGTCAAAAATATGAGGCAGTTGTCTTAAATGAGCAGTTATCTTAAATGCGCAGTTACAAAAAGTGCACTTAAAGAACACAATTGCGTACATAATTTTGTAAAATAGAAACGAAACTGTGTAACGATTTCATTTGATTTGTATTTAGCAGCACTATCATGGTTGTTTACTTTTATATTTTTACGTTACACAACACAGTGAATTGTCGTGCTAGATTGTTCTCGAACAGGCGCTTCATGTTCGTGATAATATTAAAAGTTAAGTTTTTTGTAATTAGAATAAGTTTAATAAGTCAATAAAATAAATTTAAATAAAACAACTCGCTACAAAATGGTAACCCCGACGAGAGTCTGGCCGGACCACGCAACAAAACCAAAATTTTGAGCAGTTATAGCAAATGCGCACTTAAGAAAAAGGCAGTTAAATCAAAACTACTGTATGTATATACGAATAAATACGCACTTTCAATATCTTTCGTACCCTTCTACATGCCGGTCGGTGGTTAATGCGTTTATTACGTAAAATTTAAACAAATAAACAATACTCACAACATAAAATTATATCGCCTGATTAAATTCCTTCAATGCTCCGCTCCAATGTCAATTCCTATAAGTTTCCAATAAAAACATCATTAGTCACGCCGTTGTAATTTTCTGCTCGCAGTTTTTTTTTTTAATAAACACTTGCACAATTTACTAATTTCGACTTTTAAATATTCTAGGTTAAATTTAGTTTTTTACTTTACTTCAACAAACGTATTTAATAATGTATACCATTATCCATCCAAGGCATTCAAAAAAAATTGTCGCAAAATTAAATGTAAACAAATAAACCAGAGATACAGGGCGACTACAGCAAAGTCGATGCGTTTCCGCCGCTATACTTATTTTTTGGAATTTGAGACGCCGCCGAAGTGAGCGGCATTTTTGGCTTAAGCGGCCTATATACGATCAAGCATGCGTTCCGGCTTGTTTGACAAAAAAAAATATTTTTGGAATGAGCAGGTCAAGCATGCCGTAAAATTTGACTTTAAAAATACAAAATCAACACAGCGGATGATAATGATAAAATTATTTTTATTAATTTTTTTTCTTTGAATTTCATTTCAATTTTGCATTTTTTAGTTCATTTATTAATGTTATCCCTTTCTTGTCACAAAATAACTAATTAAAAATGTAAAATTCTCCAATGTTTGATGATTTTCCTACACTAGACGGTAAAGCGTGTTTGTCCAACCTGCCGAAAAATCAAACAATTTTGTTTTTCGTCCAATATGCTTGACAAACCGTCAAATTAGACATTACATGATCAAATTCATAGCAAGCATGCTGTCCAGCTTGTTTGACAAACAAAAAATGGTTTTTGGAATACACGGCCAATCATGCTGTAAAATTTAACTTCAAAACCACAAAATCAACACAGCGGATGATAATGATAAAATTATTTTTTTCTTGGAATTTCATTTTTGAATTTATGTTTTCGCATTTTTTAGTTTATTTATTAACGTTATCCCTTTCTTGTCACAAAATAACTTATTAAAAATGTAAAATTCTCCAATGTTTGATGATTTTTTTCATTAGACGGTAAAGCGTGTTTGACAAACTTGCCGAAAAATAAAAAAAGTTTGTTTTTCGTCCAACATGCTTGACAAACCGTCAAATTAGACATTACATGGTCAAATTCATACAGCCGTCCAGAATGCTGTACATCATGCTTGGTCGTATATAGGCCGCTTACTTAGTGTCTTGACGAGACATCGATTTGTTCAACCAACGAACAATTTCTTATTCGGCCTTGAATTTGTCTCGTGTGGACCACACTTGTTCATGTTTTGTTCTTGTTCAGACAACGTTGGCAGCACAATTGTTCTCAAGCTGCCTACACACTAGGGAACATGGTTGAGGGAACAAAAAATATCAAAAAATTTTGTAAACACGAAATGCACGCTCTCAACACGCACACACACACAAACGCACTCACACATTCACAAAAAATGCTCTCTTTTTTTAAGTATGTTCCCTAGTGTGTAGGCAGCTTCACAACTATGTGCAATAGAGTTGTGAAATTTCGATACTTTTTGAGTACTCAATACTACTCAATACTTTTCAATTGAGTACTCGATACTACTCAATACTTTTAACAGTTTTTTTGAATTTAAAAATAAAAATGTTATGAGTTCGTATTTATAAGGAAAAATAATAACAATTCACATACACGTGTTAAATAACTATTGTTACTTACATTTTAATAAATTTCAAACATTTTAAATAAATTAATTAAATAATTTTTCCCAAAAATTCATTACAAATTTCTTTGCTTCACAAATAGAGTTGTATTTCCAGAGTTGTATTTTTAGTACTATTTTTAGAGTTGTATTTTCATACGAAAAATACACATTTCTACGGAAAATTGCATCTTTAAAAGTATTGAGTAGTACCGTTTTAGTATTGAGTACTCAAAATAACAGTCAGTATTGAGTACTCAGTAGAGATGAGCGATCCGGTGATTTTTGAATAACGCTGCTACCAGTGTTCGTGATTTTCAAACCACCGTTCTTTTAAACAGTGACCGTGATCACTGGTTTGTAATAGAGATGGGCGATCCGGCGATTTTTCAGTAACATTGTTCTCAGAGAATGTGATTTGCAAATCGTTGTACTTTTAAACTGTGATCGTAATCACGGTTTTTCTATGGAAAAGACTGCGATTTTCTGATTAATAAACGAAATAATATTTATGGTTAAACCGAAAACGAATTTTGTCAGCCATTTGAAAGTTTATTAACAAAAATTTGCCGGAAAAACTTTTTCTTGAGTATAATTTATTTATTTATTGAAATAAAATAAAATAACCAACATTTTAAAAGCAGTATTCCAGTTACAAACTGCGTTAAACTAAGTTTAAAGATAATCCACTTCCTAAAAACTGGGCCTTAAAAGAAGAATAGTTGCGACCGGTAACAAAGACATGATAGAAGGAGACATTTTATTCAGAAGAGTGTGAAAGCAAGTCACTGTTATTGAAGAAAAACATGTATTACTGTGCACAATGAAGTTTGCAAGAAAGAATAGTAGGAAAATATTAAAAGAACGATATTCCGAGTAACTGCGACTTGAAATATTTGATCACTGCCGTTACCAATGATTTAACAATAACTGTGATTAAATCACCGGTATGAAAATATCGTTCATCTCTAGTACTCAGTACCGGAATACTCAATACTTTTATAACTTTAATGTGCAACAACAACCACGATGCCAGATCTAATTTTTACTTAGTGGCATTACTAAAAAATAAAGAAAATTAATAAATGGTAAGAAAAAGTAAATAATTTGTATTATTATTGAATTTAATGCAATCTACTTTTTATTATTGGAATAAAATTAATGAAAAACACATTGAAAACATGAAAATAATTAGTTTCGTTTGTGACCTACTCCAACAAAAAATAATGAATTGTCTACCATTACGTATTCTCCACCCAAAACAAATGGACAAATTTTTTCCCGTTATTCTGCTGACGATTAGTTTTTGGGCAAAAAAATCAATGTCTCGTCAAGACGCTAAGTTATGACATCACCAAAAAATAAGTTATTAAAATATCGTTATCACTAGCTGGCACTTTGTTCAAAAAATTGACAATTTTCTTTTTTTATTTAAATTTAAATAATAGCAAAAAAACAAACGGATATCTCAAATTTTATTATTTGAATATAGTAATAGTAGTAGAAATTCTTTATTTAAAAGCAAAACTCCCTAAGTGGCAAAAAAAATTCGATGATAGAAGACTGAAAATCCGCTCGGTCTCATCGAACTTCACACAAGCGTTGAGCGAATTACTATCAGCAACTTCTAGTAACCAAGGCAAAGAGTGAAAGAATTTCTACTGATGCAGCATTCCACATTAGACCGTCAAGTTAAGCACAGTGCCCGTAGAGACAAAAGAGCGTGGACAAATGGTATTGCTCTCGAAGCTCAAGCAGCGGCTGAAACAAACCGCACCAGCGACTTATACAGGCTAGTAAAGAAGTTATCACATACCGCCACCTCAGTCTCCGGGAAACCCATAAAGAATAACTTAGGCACAATCATCACATCCAAGGATGACCAGCTCGAGCTCTGGGCTGTACACTATTACGAGATGCTCTCGTCACGGCCAGAAAATGATCTGTCTATATGTTACTGCCACAATCACAACATCCAACTTGATATAAATAAGTCTCCACCTCTTATTTCCGAAATAGTGGGTTCCATTAAATCACTCAAAAATAACAAAATCCATGGAAGTGATTCCTTTAAAAATCCCCTGAAGCGCTGAACTTATTTTTCCAATTATTGTAGGTATTTGGGAGACGGAAATGGTACCAGAGGAACTTAAGGAAGGCATAATAGCAACGATTCCAAAAAGGGCGATTTAACGAACCGAAACAACTGGCGAGGAATCACATTACTTAGTATGATAAATAAAGTATTAACCCATGTCATTACCAAAAGAATTTCAAACAACTTGTTGCCAACTCCAAGAAAACAACAGGCTGGTTTCCGTCCAAATACACTCTCAAAACAATTCCGTTGTGATAACCGAATTTTTTCCAACCGAATTGCCTCGGTTGCTGCCACCTTTGAAATCGAATTTGGTTGCCACAACTGAATTCAGTTGCTGCAACTGAATTACGAGGTTGCAACAACCGAATCAATTCGGTTGGCAAAAAAATCCTATATCAAGGGGCTTGCTGTCGAATTCTACACAATGGCTTGATTTCTCGCAATATCGAGGTCGGCACAGGAGTTCGCCAAGGGTGTTTAATGTCACCACTACTCTTCAATATTATGCTAGATATTGCTATGGGTCATGCAATGATCGAAAACCGAGGTATTAGCCGTTTTTTCTAATCACTTGGATTTAATAAATCCAAAAAGTATTTCTAAAAGTGCTCAACAGATGGGGTTAGATTCTTCATATTTAAAAAAAAATTTCTGTCCGACACTTCTTTCACCCTAATTTTTAATACCGAATTCGATGATGAAGGATTTTACTTTAACTTTTAATTTATAATTATATTTTACATAAAACAGCCTGCCTTTTCAGTTTTATCACTTCAATTTATATTTTTACACAATTGAAAAATTCCATTGCAATATTTAATATTCATTAATTGGATTTAATTAAATTACTTACTGTAGAGTGAAAAATTGCCATTTCTATTTGAGCTATTTCTCCATGTCCAAGATGAAAAATATGTATTTGGTAAGGTGTAGTTTTTTTTCTAAACATATTTCATAAAAAAATTTAATAAAAACCTTTTATTTGTTAGTTTTTAAATTTTTTTGTTTCTCTTTTAATTTTCATTCGTATTTTTTTCTGACATTAAATTAATAGGCTGTTTCATATATTTGTGCTTTTATTGTGGATTTATTAAATCCAGCTTTTTTTTGGATTTAATAAATCCATTTTTTGTATGAAAAATTCTAAATCCAGGTGATTAAAAAACACGCTAATTGTTTGGGGGCTTCACGAAAGGTTGTAGGACCTCGAGTATGCAGATGATATCTGCCTCCTCTCCCACAGCTATTCTGATATGTCAATGAAGCTTCAGAAACTATCAGAAATATCAACAAAAGCTGGGCTATAAATTAACATCAGCAAGACAAAGGTTATGAGAATTCGATCAGAGAACACAAGTCCCTTTTTGATTAATAACGAAGCTCTAGAGGAGGTAGACTCCTTTTGTTATCTTGGAACTGTTATCACCAATACTGGAGGCTCAAGCGCAGACATCTCAAGTCGAATTAAAAAGACAACGCAATCTTTTGTTCAGCTGACCAGGGTGTGGAAAAAGGTCTTCAATCTCGCGTCGGGTTAAAGTAAACATATTCAACTCCCATGTGAAGTCAATATTGCTATACGGATGTGAGTCTTGGAATGCTAACTCTAAAGATATCCAGTCACTACACTCATACAAATAAGTCCGTAAAAATAGCAGAAAAAGTTACTAACAATTAGTTAAAAATGATGCTGCAGAAAAAACTGCTAATATTAGCAGAATCAGTTTGCTAAATATTAATAAAATGAAAACAGCAAAAAAAACTGTTAAATTTACAGAATTTTAGTAATATTTGAGCTAAATTGTTGTTAATTGCAAATAACAATTTAACTTGCTGAAATCAGCAAAAAAATTGCTAAATAATATCAGAATGAAAATAGCAAAAAAAAAACTGTTAAATCTACAAAATTTTTGCTAAAATTTTCTGAAATCAACAAAACTTTTGCAGATTACTAGTGGACTGGAAAGAGGTAAAAAAGGAGCAAATGAAATGAAAATTAATAAATAAAAAATAAATGTGTATTTAAAAACATACTTGGGACCAGTTTATTGAATGTGTCAATTAACTGAAAATTTTTCAATTGGCATTGTTCAATGCCTAAATGCCCATTTATAATTGATGAAAGAAGTATTTGTTTTCATGTTTTAATAAAAGAATAAATTAAGAAAAAAAAAATTAAAAATTCGCGTATTTCTTATATTTTTTTAAATTACAATGCTTTTTCTTCAATTATGTGTACATTTCATTACCATTGTTTTCATTAATGCAAATTGAAAAAAATTTCATTGGCATTGAATGGTGATGAAATTTTTTGGTATTGACATTGAGATAAAGTAATGCCAAGTCGACTCGTAGGTGAGCGTGCTGATCCCATTGCTACGGCAGTGGCCTCCTCGGTGTACTCCCTGGGGACCACCTCTGTTGAGATGGAAGCGAATTCGAGCGACGGTCTTTAGCATGTCCGAATGGTTACTTAAAGAAAATAAAGTGACGTCTCGGGAAGTAGGCATTTTTGCTAAGTTTGCTACTGACTTTCACCAAGCCAGGCTGGTGGCTTAGCTGGCAGCCCCAGCACCAGCCTAGGAGAGCTATATGCCAATCACTTATTCTCCCCGAAGTTAAAATGATTACTGAAACCTATGCAAATGTGAATGATAATATCAATAATAATTCGAACCCCCCGTTGACGACTATTGGAATGAAAAAAGGACACGATTTGGATCTTGGAACGTTCGCAGTATGCTAGAGACTACTAAGCTCGCACAAATTGAGAACGAGTTCAACAACTACAACATGCTTATTATGGGATTGAGCGAAGTACGTTGGCCAGATAGCGGTGAACATATAACATCTACCGGTTTAACATTAGTTTATTCTGGCAAAGCATCCGGTCAACCTAGAGCAAGTGGTGTTGGTTTTCTTTTCTCGAAAGAGGCAAAGAACGCTCTCATTGAATGGCAACTACACACTGACAGAATAATTTTAGCAAGGTTTAAAACACGTGCATGAAACCTAAGCCGCATTCAATGCTATGCTCCAACGGAAGGCGCTGAAACTGAAGAAAAATACAGCTTTTATAGTAAGTTGACAAATGTGATTAACAGTATCAGTCATGGTGATATTAAAATGCTAATGGGTGACTTCAACGCGCAGGTTGGTAGTGACAACACAAGCAGAGAGAGCGTGATGGGCAAGCATGGCATCGGCCGCATGACAGAAAACGGAGAAAGGCTTGTTGAACTATGCGATAATTTTAACTTGGTTTTGGGCGGTACGTTATTCCCCCACAAGAATATCCACAAAGTTGCTTGGGTGTCCCCGGATCATATAACCGAAAATCAGATCGACCATTTTGCGATAAGCAGGATGTGGAGGGGGTCACTTCAGGACGTGAGGAACAAGAGAGGCGCTGATGTTGGTAGTGATCATCACCTGATGGTAGCTGAAATCCGATTTAAGTTAAAAGCTGTAAAACGCAAGCCAGCCCTCAGCAGAAGAAGATTTCATCTACGAAAATTAAACAACCCGGAGGTCTCTCTTAAGTTTTCCAATGCTTTGAGGAACAGGGCAGTTACTCTTTCAATTTCTCCCCATCAAAATATGGATGTATATTGGAAAGATTTAAAATCAATATTTATTGAGACGACTGAGAGTGTAATAGGATGTGCTAGAAAAACCAACAAGCCCTGGATATCCGATAATACATGGCAAATAATAGGATCTAGAAAGCAGGCAAAAACTAAAGTTAATGATGCTAAAACTCCACAATCTAAGCAAGACGAAAAACGTAAATATCAAGAGGAGAACCGAAAAGTGAAACGTAGTGCAAGGGAAGATAAGCGAAAGTGGGCTGATAATTTAGCCAAAGATGCACAAATAGCAAGTGAAACGGGTCGATCCAAAGACCTGTACCGTATCACGAAGGAGATTTCCGGTCATAGCCACCACAATATTAAACCCATGAGGAATGATCAGGGCGAATTGATCTATGCCAAAGATCAACAGTTGGAGTTGTGGGAGAAGTATTACTCTAAACTGTTGTCAGTCAATCCGACTGAAGCTACAATATGTGGTTGCGAGCCAATGCATCATATAAATAACGTACGAAATGATATAAACATCGCAACACCCTCATGCGAAGAAATAACAGCTGCAATTAAACGTCTGATGTCCGGTAAATCTGCAGGCCCTGATCTTTGAAAATTAATGTATTACGATAAATAGAAACTTTTCTCATAAATTTTAATAATTTAGATATTTTATGAGTAGGACAAATTTTCAACCATTTCAATTTAGCTTTATTTAAAAACTTTTTGCATTATTTTTGTCGAGTTAAAAATATGCAGTAATTTTTATGAGTCATTTAACATTCTGTTAAATGACTCATGACAAGGGTTTGGGGTTCGGGAATTCCCGGGAAATCCCGGGAAAAGTTTGCCGGGAATTCCCTGGAAAATAATATATTTTTCCCGGGAAAACGGGAAATTTTAAAAATATTAAATTTTTTAAATTGTTTTTGTTTCGAATAGGATTTTTTAATTTTAGTCATAAAAAACATTTTAAATACCAAAACAAAAATGTCACTGTTAAAATCTTTTAAAAGGGAATACATTTATTTGGCACACAAATAAAATCTCTGCCAAGTAATTAGGAGCATTTCAACTAATAAAGATTTTTCGCATAACTTATTCAAAATTTAAGTAGTAAAACTTAAAAACTTGGTAAAATGTTTAAAGAAATATGAAAAAAAGCTTTGTTTCTTACAAATAATCGCCCTTACTATCTAAATTTTTCAAATGTATAATTTAGGTAAAGTCGACTTTAGTTAAAATATTGGGTGGCAGTATACCTTGACTTGGTTAAGTTTTGGAGCATTCTGATTGGTTAATTTATTTTCAACCAATCAAAATATTTGAAAATATAAATATTTTTGTAAGGTTTTCATACACAAAATGAACAAAACCGTTTGATTAAAAATAAAGTCGACTTTAAATTTAAAATACTCCTTTATATTAAGGGTCAATAATTTTATAAGTAACGTTTTCATTAATAAATGTGAAAAGAAAAGACTAATGCTTAACGGTGGTATCTAAATTTAGTTATCCGACATCTAAATTTGGTTCACAAAAAAAAAAAAAAAAATTGATGGTCATGCAACTTCTCTTGAAGAAAACAACAACAAGAATAACGTTTCAGCTAAAATTAGCAAAGTACCCGAAGAAAAAAGTGTAAGCTGAATAGGCATTAAAGGTTTTATGGTAGGGCAAACATTTCCTGAAATGGTATCCAAATTAGCCGCAGTCACTACGCACCATAACTAGATCTTCGTTTATTCGAGAAAGTTTTTATAATAAAAACCTGGCATTGCAAAAAAATGAAACCGATGTAAAGAACCTTATATTAAATTACTACAATCATGTAAAAGATATCATGATAAAAGAAATATCGAGCAATATTTCTAACAATAGGAGATTTACTATAATCTTAGATGAATAAACAAGAATATCACAAAACAGATATTTGAACAGTATAAACGGTAATGCTGATGAAATAAAAAGAATTGTAGAAATAAGACTAGAATAGTTTTATTTGTCTTTGGAAAATAACATTGTGGCCACCATATATAATGGCCCAAGTGTGATGAAACGGTTTGTTTCCGACAGTCCAGTAGTAGGTGCTTTCTGCTGGAATCATGCAATTCATTTGGCAGTGCTGCGAGTAATTTATGTGAAATCAAATGTTCAACATTCTGATATTTTTTACTTTGAATTCTCACTACACAGACTGCATTTGTACTGAAATAGTGTTTTTTTTTACAAAAATTACTTATATAGGTGGTTTTCATTAACATTTTTATTCAAAAATATCCCGGGAATCAAATTTTTTCATTCCCGTTTCCCGGGAAATAAAAAAGTCCGGGAAATCCCAAACCCTACTCATGACGCTCCAAAATTGGTGGTTTAGTTTACAAAAAATTTGTAAAATTAGCAAATCTTCTGTTAAAAATTAGTAACTAAAATTCAGCAAAATACTGTAAAGTTAACAAATTTATTGTTAAAAATTAGTAACTAAATTCAGCAAAAAAAATAGCAAAAAGTTTGTAAGTTAGTATTGTGGAGGTAGCAAAAAAATTAACTGTTAAGTTGAAGTACTAACAGTTTTACTAACTTTTCTACAAACTTTTTTCTATGAGTGTATATAAATTTTATATGCTACTAAATGTACGGACAATTTTAGTTAAATTAGCTAGGAAATTTGAGCTGAATTCAGCAGAGATTTTACCTGATTAAACTACAAATTTCTGTTAAAATGTCGCTTAAAATTTCGACTTCGGGATCTGACCCTCGACGGGCCCATATTTATTATTGGGAGTATATGTGTTTAATAAGGATTAACTTATAGGTACAGAGTGACGAATTTTTTCCCATTTTGCTCTACCTCGCAAGAGCTACACCTGCGGTCACGCACATCTTAACACTGAATTTTGTTTGACAAACGCTTGTTTAAATACAAATTATAACGGTATTTTTAGCTGTATCGAAATTATATCAATTTATCTGTGCAAGAAACTTCAAATTAAAAATAAATACGGAATATTGTGAAAAAATCATTTATAAATACGGACCTCTAAAATGAGTCTAAAATATAAGCGGTTGACTCGAGACCAAAAGGTCATTATTTTTACATTGGAGGAAGAAGGAGTACCTTGCTACGAAATTGCAAGACGGATAGGCTGTGGTCATCCAACCGTGATAATTTAGCTGAAAAAAAGAACCAAAAATCTCGAATAAGACTCTGGAAATTCGGACTTTGTGGCAGCAGACCTGCAAAAAGCCCCTCCTTACACAAAAAATGAGACCAATGACGAAACGTTATATGGTCTGATGAGAGCAAGTTTAACTTGCACTGTGCCCAGAATTTTCCGTACGTGCGACGTTGTCCAGGAGAAAGATTTAAGGACACATGTGTAATTGGATCGGTCAAGCATACTAAGAGTCAAATGATCTGGGGATGTTTTTCTTATTATGTTCGGAGTCCTTTGTTGTTTGTGGATGGAATTACCCAGTGTAGAAAATCATTACCAGATATGTGGTTATGTAACTACATACTTGGTAATGGTAACTAGTTACTTTTGTTATTACATTTCTTATTACTTTTATATGGCGATGTCGCGAAAAATAATGAGTTGTCTTTACACACCAGCATACGAAAAATCAAAAAATATATCGTTACCTATGTGCTTACCAGTACTGACAAAAATAATGAGTCTAAAAATAGATTTTCAAAAAAATAAATTATATAAAAAAAAATATTTTTTATTGTATTTTTTTTAATAAAATTTGCTGGTGCGGGAATCGAACCTGGATCTACAGATTGCCAGTCAATAGCTCTACCATCTGAGCTATCGACATGTAATATTTAATAGATAAAAATATAATTGACCTGCTGCACACAAGTAAGCTTACTCGCCAACATACAAAAAATCAAAAAAATGTGTATCCTTACCAATGTTTAAAAAATATTGAGTCTAAAAATAGATTTCAAAAAATTTTCAAAACAATCTAAAAAATTATTTTCTATTTGAAATAATGATAAAAATAAGTCATTATCAGTAACTCATTATTATATGTTTTAAAATAATGCAGAAGGTAAGTGGGTGTCATTACTGGTACTCCAAAAAATAATAATATGTCATTACCGTTTCTACACTGGGTATGAACGGAGAAAAATATGGCGAAGTCATAACGAGACTTGTCGTACCTTTTGTGGAGGAGCAATACGGCATTCTAGTGAGGCTATCTTTCAGGATGACTCTGCACCATGTCACCTTGAAAAATCGGAAAGTTTTGATTATAATAAAATTATATTCCCATATTTGTAGCTAAAAATTATGAAATAATCTTTTAAATCTTTTTAAAGGTGCAAAAAACATTCAATAACCTCGGTATTCAGCACATGGATTGGCCTGGAAACTCCCCGTATTTAATTCCTATCGAACATTTATGGCACGTAAACTGGAGCTAAAAAGAATTTTGGAAAATGTCTGGGAAAATGAGATTCAAAACAGTGAATGCCTTCCCGAAACGAAGCTGTTATAGCCTCCAGAGGGGGATCGATATCTTAAGATTATAATAATATTTTATCTAATATTCAACTAATCAACCAGCAATTTTTTTTGTATTGTTTAATATTGAAAATTTTTTGAAAACCGGAATAAATATATGAAAATAATAATTATCCTTGTATGTATTTCATATGAAAAAATTTTGCATGTGGTCCAAACATAAGCAGAGAAATTAAAAAAATAATGCGAAAAATTAAGTGGCAATGTGTGTGTGACCGCAGGTGTATTTTACGATTATACAATAAAAAACAATTAAAATATAGCGCCATCTTTATGTGATATTGATAGCAGAGACACAAAAATATAATAATTAGGAAATAAAAATAGATTTATCATTACACCCCAGTGTTGCCACCAAAAAAATACACAGCAGTAGGTCAAAAATTATCCAAAACCGTGTGAAATTACACAAAAAATTAATATTTTTTTAGTTTAAAATAATGGTTTTTTTTTTTTAATATGTGGCTCTTTGAACTCTTCTGCGCACAGTGGGGCAGAATCGAAATACTTTGGAAATAATTCAGCCACTTCTTACCGGCTGGTTGGATTGCTATGAAATGTCACAATGTCATAGAGTTAAGTTTTGAGGACGGAACCCATGGACGTAACAGGAGCTCGACCATTCATCTCCAAAGAAAGCCACCTCTAAAATGTGAAAATTTCGAAAGCTTGCCATTTTCCGATATATCTACAGATTTTAAAAACGTAACACAAAATTATATGCGGAAGAAAGTTGGCAAATGGTGTTTGAATTACAATCTTATAATATGTGCTAAATTTGGAGAAAATGGGTTAATATTTAGACACAGTTTACCTACAAAGGGCATATAAAAAGTCAATTATAAAGTGCCAGTTGTAATAAAAATAGCGCTTGCATGTTAACGAAGACTGAATTAATCAATTACTTAAATATATTTAAATCTGCTCAACTGTGCTGCTGTAGGAAAATTTTTGTCTGATCAAAGCCCAGTAACTGTTACAAAAACTTTGGAAATTACAAGTTTTTTTCAGTCATGAGAAAGTCTTAATCATAATAAACCCAAATTTCTTTTGCTTAATTTCAAATGGTCTTGCCACCCAAGACAAAAATAAATATTTTGCATTCAGTTTGACAATAGTTTTCTAAAAAAAACTAACAAAATATGGGGTTTATATACAAATACAACATGTTTTACATCGTCTAACTAAATTGGCTTTCGTGTTGCAAAAATTTACAAAAATTCAGCAGAAACTGGAAATTTCTAGTAGATGTTACACAAACAAACTCATTTTATCTACTGTTGGACTTGAAAGTTAATTTTTCAGTAAAAAGCGAAATTACACAAAAACTACACAAAAATGTCATTATTCAAAAATTATCCAAGGAATGTGTAAACGGTCCCATTTTTGAATAATTATTCAAAAAGTGGCAACCCTGTTACACCCCCAGTTTTATTGGAAATGGACCCAAATGGAAGAAATTGCCGAAGGTTGGAAAAAAGTGTATTGGAAAAAAGTGTATTACTATTAAAAATTCCCAAAATTCTAAATTTCGAAAAAAATTATTTTTTATTCCATTTATTCATTTAATATTGTCAAAATGATTCAGACACGGAATTTTGACTTCATCGGATATCATTAACCCACTTTAGCCTGGAATCCAAAATGACCCACGAATTTGATAAAAATGCAAAAACGTGTTTTTTTAAATTAATTTTAAAGATTTTTTAAAATGCCTAATTTGGAGATGTCGATTGCTATTTGTACCACATAATAGTTGATATTAAAGAAAAAATAAAATAAATTGGAAAAATGATAATTCGAGTTTGTGTTTGGAGCGACAGCTTTCCAGGACATTTTACAAAAATTGCTCATTTTGTCAAAAATTAAACAAAATTTGAATGTTTTCATCAAATTTTACACAGTTTTCAAAAAAAAAATCACTTAAATTTGGTTATACTATAATTATCTTTGTATTTGTTTAAAAAATCTTTAACCCTTAGTGGCCTGGGGTCAGAAAAGTCCCATGGAACTTAATATTAATTATGACTACGAGATTGTAAAGCCATTAAATTGATAAAAAAATCTCAACTGGATAAAACTAATTATTTTATGTAACGTGATCCATATGGGGTTAATTTTTATACTTCTGTCCAAAAACGCCCCACTAGGAAATTTACAGAATGAAAAAAAAAATATTTTTTTCCACTTGATAAAAATTATTATTTTGAGTATATATTGGGTCAATGTTCTTACTTTTCACAAAAAAAAGACCCACTAGGAAGTTTACAGAATAACATTTATCAGATTTTTATTAAATTGGGATATGCGATAAAGGGGACAAAACTAACGAACAAGCGCAATTCACTATAGCCCCAATCTTATTTTAAAGGGTTAAAAAGGTGGGGTCAAAAGTGTCCGTATGTTAATAGCAATTTTAGTTGTGCAATCGTATTAGATTTTAATTAAAAGCTTGTTTTATTATGCATTTATTGTTTTCTATTTGGAAACACGTTTTTGTGTAAATGAAATGAACCCTATATGGATCAAGTTACACAAAATAATAATTTTTATCAAACGGAAAAAATATTTTTTTAATCCATTTGAAGTGATATTTTTCCGAAAATTAAGAAAAATGTTATTCTGTAAATTTCTTAGTGGTGCGTTTTTGGCCAAAAGTATAAAAATTAACCCCATCTGGATCACGTTACATAAAAAAATTATTTTTATCCAGTTGGTTTTTTTTTTTTATCAATTTAATGGCTTTACAATCTCGTAGTCATAATTAATATTAAGTTTCATGGTCTTTCCTGACCCCAGGCAACTAAGGGTTATATATTTTTAAAATAAATGTAAAGGTAATTATAGTCTAACCAAATTTAAATGTTGTTTTTCCGAAAACTGTGTAGAATTTGATGAAAACTTTCAAGTTTTGTTTAATTTTTGACAAAATGAGCAATTTTTGTAAAATGTCCTGGAAAGCAGTCGCTCCAAACACAAACTCGAATTATGATTTTTCCAATTTATTTTTTGCTTTAATACCAACTATTATTTGCATTTTTATCAAATTCGTGGGTCATTTTGGATTCCAGGCTAAAGTGGGTTAATGATATCCGATAAAGTCAGAATTCCATATCTGAATCATTTTGACAATATTAAATGAACAAATGGAATAAAAAATAATTTTTTTCGAAATTTCGAATTTTGGGAATTTTTAATAGTAATACCCTTTTTTTCCAAAATGGGCCATTTTCGTCCAACTTTCGGCACTGGTTAACGTTTTCCAACAAAAAAAAAATCGACTCCTTCCATTTGGGACCATTTCCAATAAAACTGGGGGGGTGTAATGAACGAAAATCGACAAATCGCTATTTTAAGGGACAGTCTAGTGTACAATAGTGCTCCAAGCTTGTATGGAGGAAAATAAATTTTGAGTTTTTGCTACCCCTGGAAACATTTATTTGGGTGCAAAACTACGTCCCCCATAAAAATGAGGATAATCGGACATCGGGAAGACGTGCCGCATCGGCCCTAAAATTTGGAACACGGATTACAAGGGGAAAATGTGAGTTTTTGTGCATTTTCTCGAAAACATTGATATTTTAAAACTAATTCGAATTAAAAACACTAAAGAATCGTGATTTAGCGTGAATTCTCATGTAATAAAAAAATAAAAACTTAAATCGGTTAAAAAATCAGCCGAGTTATAACAATTTCCCCAGGCAACTGATGTGTCGCAGGCCACTTAATCAAGAAATTAGGGTCCAAATTTTAAAATTTATTGAAATAATCTACTACCCACCAAAAATTGACATTCCAAAAGAATGTATAATAGCATTTATCACAACAATGCTCCATGCATTCTTGCTGGACTGTTTTCTGTATTATATTTACACGCGAATGATGAAAAAGCAAGGCAATGCTCTTCGCTTACAAATAATGTAATATGTAATGCATTCCCTGCTGCATTACAAAAAAGTTGTTTGGCAATGTGTCAAGCCCTTGCCCCAGAGGCAATCTATAATGCCTTATATGTAAGTAGACAAGCAATGCCTTGCCTAGACATTACAAAGAATGTGAATAGTAAGCGAATGTGTTTCTAAAAATAGATTTGAAATTAAAGAAATAATTAAAAAAAAAAAAATAAAAAAAACATGCGGACGCTCTACCACTGAGCTATTGTGTCGCATACATGTTAGTCAACTTTAATGTGTTACATGTTTTTGTTTATTTTCTTGGGTCTCATACTTCAGGTTTAAACTTTAGTTAATAGTTAACCCAAAAATTTGTTGTTGTTTTGTGTAAATTTTTCTGACATTTTCTTTTGTTTATAGTTAAGTTAAAGTTAAACCTACAGTATGAGACCACCGAAAAAGTTTGTTTTGTACACTCTAAAAAATGCTTGTAAATTCGCTCCTATTGAATATGTAAATTTTTGTGTAATATAACGCAAAATGCCTAGATTTAGACACCAAATGTGTAAAATTTTTAAATACACATTATTGTCTGCAAAAATGAACATAAAATATATTTATAAGCATTTTGAATTTATAATTACACACTTTGTGTGTACGATTAGGATTTTTTGCTTAAAAAAAATATATAGACATACACAGTGTGTTCGTTTACTCGAAATTCTTACTACTTTTACTACAATTGGAAAGTTTTGTTTACTTTTTGTATTGAATTTTTCCAGCTGTAGTAAATGTAGTAACTTGTAGTAAGTAAACGAACACGCTTATAATGTCTGTAAAGGCACGAACACTTTAAAGTAAAAAAAAAGTTGTCATTAATATTTCTGAAAAATAAAAAATATAAGAACAAAACATAAAGATAACGCTTTAATATTAAAAAACGCGAAAAAAAATCATTTTAAAATTAAAAATGTATAAGTGCAGTATTTGTGGTACAGTTATATTGTATTTAGATGCTTACGAAAAGCATTCGTATATGCATAAAGGGCAACGTAATGCAAGTTTTAAATGTATGCAACCAAATTGTCATAAATTTTTTTCAAAGTACCACGTCTTCAGAATTCACTTATACAGATGCCATAGCAAATCAAATGCAGTCAATATGGATTCAAATACCTATAAGTGCATAATTTCTCATTTGAAACAGATAACAAAAAAAGAATTATTTCACACAATCTAATGTATATTGAAAATAAACTGCAAAAAATCTTTCCAAGCTAAAAGCTCATTTAAAGTTCACGTCTACAGATATCATGGTAAAAGAATTGCAATAAATGATAATGATGGTAATGTTACTTTAAATCAAACTGAAACTGAAAACTGTAATGAGTAGACAAAAAGTGAACAAGAGATTTGTGCTTACAAAACTTTCAGTTTAGAAAATACGATAACAGAATTAAAATGTAAGTATCAAGTAAGTGATACGGCCATAAACTTTTTAATATCTGAATTGGCCGACATTTTTCGAATGCAAATGCTGAAAATATTAAACATTTAAAAGAACACGGTCAAAAGTTTAATATGGAATGTCAAGAGGATCTTATGAGTAAAATTTCAAATAATAATATAATATCCGATCTAGCAAATCTGCAGTCCAGTTACAAAAGAAATGTTTTATATGCAAACAAAGTGAGTTACGTAGTACCTACTGAAATCTTTCTAGGCATTGACAAATTTCACAAGAAATGCGTTTATTATTAAATTTTTATATTAAAAACTCTCGAATGTTTGTTAAGCGATATGAACTTTTTAATAATCTTTAGTCGTATAAAATCGTATACAGATAAAATTTATTCCGATTATCACTGGGGTTTAACCCTCGAAGTGGCACATGGTTCTGGCCAGACATATTTCATTTTCTTGCTTCAATTTAGCATACTTCTATTTTAGGTACATGGCTGTAATTTCAGGTAATCTCCCAAAATATTGTTGGCTTTCGATGTATAAATTAATAATTGAAAAAAAGTCCTTGGAACAGGACAAAAAAGCCAAATAAAAAATCTTCACCTTACTTTTGGTACATGGTGTCTGGCCAGACCCCTATGCATTTTGTATGAACGCATAGGCAAAGCACATGGCACGAGTTGGAAATTTGTATTTACTTTATTCTTTTATGCTTCTTTCTTTCTTCTGATTTTGTTTGTGAGTTAGTTATTCATTGAACGTTGAACAGTGAAGAAGTAATCTAGTTTTTGTGCGGTAATTTTGAATTTGTGAATAATTTTACGCAGGTAGATTTGTTGCGTTGTTAGTATATTATGGCTGATGAACTGGAATTTATTTATAATACACGCTTGCGTAGCACGAATTTGCAACCCCAATTGTCAGAGGCATTTGTGCGTGATTTTCAAAGTCAGGTAGAAGCTGATGAAAATGATGATGTTTTTGAAAACGATGGTGACGACACTGCTGATTATGTGCCAGAAGATGATGCATCAGACATAGAAAATGATTTGGAAATTGAACCTAACGGACTTTATGATAGTGATGAAGACGTAGATGAAGAAGAAGAAAGTGGAAATGATGCTGAAGCAGCAAATGAAGTCGACTCAGGCTGTTTTTATGGTAAAGACGCTACTAAATGGAAAGAAACTGAACCCCCTGCATCTCGTTTGCGCCAGCATAATATCATGCGTTTTCAATCTGGAACAAAAACAAGGCTCACCAATCCAGTTGAGGTATTCAAGCTATTTTTCTCAACCAATATTACGTTCGTCATCATTAGTGAAACAAATCAGGATGGGCGAGAATCAATTAGAAAATGGAATGAAGAACATCCAGAGTCTACCCAAAGAAAATGGATTGATTTGACAAGCTCTGAGCTAGATGCATTCATTGGGATTTTGTTGGCTTCTGGTCTCAGCCATAATAATATGCAAGACTCCAGTATATTGTGGCGTTCTGATTCGCTGCCCATATTCCGTGCGGCTATGTCGCACAAACGATTCATTACTCTGTCCAGATATATTCGTTTCGATAATAGTCGTACGCGGGCATTCCGACAGCAAACAGATAAAGCAGCTCCTATCCGGGACCTTTGGAATTTTCTCAATGAAAATCTGCAAAATTATTATGAACCTTATGAAAATATCACCATCGATGAGCAGTTGTTTCCGTATCGTGGGCGCACAAAGTTCACCCAATATATCCCATCAAAACCTGCAAGGTATGGGATCAAAGTTTGGTGGGCATGCGATGCTAAGACTAAATTTCCATTGAAAGGAAAACTATACACTGGAAAGGAAGGAGACAATCGGGAGATAAATCAAGGTGAAAACGTTCTAATGTATTTCGCAAATTGTTACGCAAACAGCGGCAGAACAATTATTTCTGATAATTTTTTCACCTCATTGAACGGCGCTAAACGACTTGCTGCTATGGGACTGGCATTTGTTGGCACCATTCGAGCAAACAAAATATGTCTTCCTAAGGAAGTTATGAAGAGCACCAGACGACCAATTCTTTCAAGTGTGTTTGGTTTTCATGAAAATCTTGTTGCACTTTGCAGCTACGTGCCCAAAAAAAATAAGGCAGTCAATTTAATTTCAACCGTGCATTACACGAAACATGTTGAAGGCGTAGCCATGAAACCGGAAGCAATTTTATTTTATAATTCAACTAAAGCCGGAGTCGATACGATGGATCAAATGCTAACTCATTACACAACAAAACGGTCAACCAGACGCTGGACATACGCGTTTTTCTGCAACATGATTGATGTGATGGCATTGGCAAGTTACATTATATGTAAGCTAAATGATGAAAATACAAGAAAAGAAAGACGACGCATATTTTTATATAAACTTGCAAAGCAATTGGTACTGGCCAACGTTGAAAATCGCATCAATAATCCGCACATTGTGGCTCAACCAACAACTCGTATAGCATTTGAAGCGTTCTTTGGGAGACCTCTCAATATAGCAAACCTTAATGTGGCTTCACGCAGTGGTCCAGACACATTAGCTGCCAAAAAAGATTGCAGAATTTGCCTGCAGCAAGGTGACAAAATACGCCGTAAGACACGCTTTTTTTGCTGCAAATGCAACAATCCTGTCTGTCAGCAACATTCAAAAGTAGATTATTTATGTTTTTGTTGCCTTCCGCAAAATTCTGAATAAAAAAATCAATGTATTCTTCATAATAATTTTCTATTTTGTCATAAACATTTATTACTTTACCCATAATAAAGAGAAATATATATAGAACAAAAAAATTGTTGCCCTTTTCATTCCAAAGATTTTTTCAGGTCTATTTTTTCTTCTTCAGGTAGCTAATAACATAGTAAAAAGAAATAGAAACACAAAATATAACAAATATTTTCCTATCTTAGTAAAAAATTTAACGACAAACAGCCCTTATTTCCATACAAATGCATGTAAATGTATAGGGGTCTGGCCAGACACCATGTGCCAGAACTAAGGGCTCAAAATATGTGCCACTTCGAGGGTTAAATTATAAAACAAATACTTTCTTTAGTGAGAATAAAAAGATTGAAATAATAATTTTCCAAGATGCTTTTGAAGTGTGCAATCCTTTTGGATCTTCTAAAAAAAAAAACATAAATTAATTGGTGTCTACATGATGATAGGGAACATACCTCAACAATATCGTTCTAATATAAAAAATATTCAACTTGTGTTGTTATGTAAAGAAAGTTACATCAAAGCTTTTGGCTTCGAAATGATTTTGAAGCCATTAATCCAAGATTTAATGATATTGGAAAAAACAGGAATCGATGTAATTATAAATAATTGTACTACAAATTATCGAGGAAGTTTAGTCGCAGTAATAGGAGAAAATTTGGGAAGCCATCAAATCGGTGGATTTACGGAAAATTTTAGCAAAAGCAAGTATTTATGCAGATTTTGTTTTTTTACGAGAGAATGTTTGCAAGAATTTAACTTAGAGCCAACCAATGAAAGAAATCGTTCTAATTATTTACAGTGCTTTTTAAGTTATCTTTTTCGTTCCCAATTGTTGAAATAACAATGAAAAAAATACCTGGAAAAGCAGATGAAGTTTGACATTTCCTTTTTCTATTTCCTCTTATTTTTTTAAATAGTAGTTTTAATTATGAAGAACCTGTTTGGTTAATGCTTACTTCTATGGTTGAAATGTGTCGCAATAATATGGAGTTCTGAAATTCATGAAAATCAAGTTAGTCTTCTTTCGTATCATATTAACGTTTATATGCAGTACAGAAGATAATGTTTCCCGGAACTAGCATTGCGGCCAAAACATCATTTTATATGTCACTAGCCGGATCAAATTAGACGCTTTGGACATCTTAAACATTTGTGGACCATGAGATTTGAGCAGAAGCATCAGTATTTTAAAAAAATAGCAAAAAATATAAAGAATTTTAAAAATATCACACTATCTCTTGCTCGTAATCATCAGCAATTTCAAACAAGTTGTTATGGAGATCGATTTAATTTGAACATTATATGTGATGAAACTGAAAAGCTATTCCAACTTCGAATTGCCACAAACATTTAAATTTGTTACGAAAAAATAACATTTTTAAATACAGAATTTAAGGAGCATGATTTTATTGTAATCGATACGGACGAAAATGGAAATATTAAACTACTAAAAATAAATTCAATTTTTTTGGACTCAAGGTATCAGGATTCAATTTTTATGGAGATATTATAAATATGTGGTATAATTACAAATCACTTTTATATGAAAGCTTTATTTTACCAAAAAAATATAGTTTGGCTAATATAAACAAATTAATTGTGCGACATCCAGTTAAAGTGTATTATTGGAAAAAGGCATATTATTGTCCTTTATTTTTATCTTTCGCTGAAAATATTTGTAAAAATTAATCTAAAGTGGTAAATATATATGTAAGTATGATGACTTATACAGTGTTCTCCAACTACTTAACCCTTTGGCGAGTGGCGTACATTATAATGTACGTCGACTTTATCACAGATTTGAATTTTAACCAAAGCGCTATTCATTTACTGCTATCGGTTCGTTATTTTGTTCTTATTAAAATTTTATGCAGGCTGTGAAATTTCAAAATAACATAAGTTCAATAGAATGCGTTTTGTCTTGTGATCGTCAACGCTGCAGAGAATGTGTTGAAAGTTAGGAGTTAAAAAAAGGCTAAATTTTAATCTCAAAAATTGTGTGATGAATCAAATTCAAAAACTCAAATGATTTTATGTAGAGATTAGTAATAGAAAAAATATAAAATTTAAATTTTAAAAAATGTTTAACCCGCTCGGGGCTGGCAGCATGTTAATGTTTGAACTTTAATTTCAAATATCTCCGCTAGGGGGTGCTGCAAAGCCATAAAAGTAATAGACAATATTTCTTGGGCATAGATCTACATTTCCACGAAATTTGGTCGGAAAATTCCCAGCAATTAAAATTCCCGTGTTAAAGGGTTAAAGCTATTTTTGGTGGCACGCGGAATCTTTTGAAATGCTTAAAAGTTATGTTAAGTAATTAGTCACTACTTCATATCATTCATTCGTAAATAACTAGTAGGTTTTTACTGTAATCGCTATTGTGTCACTATCGAAAAATTAAAATAACTTGCTTATAACAAACGGTGCTACCCAAACCAAAAAAAAAATACACCCAGAAAACGGTCTCAGTTCTGGCCACCGAATTTGTTGCCAATCGAATTTGTGCGGTTACAACAACTATCTTTATATAAAATTACATTTTTCGTCCTGAAAGCCAATATTCGGTTGTCTTATTCAATATTATGTTCCACATAAATATTATTATGTTCCACAAAATTTTATTGAAATTAAAAAACTCTTTCTGAATTTTCTGGTATTGAACCCGGCCATTCAGGTTAATAGTCCACACTCTTATCCACTGCACCACAACTACTTTTAATTTTCTTAGCCATATTTACTATTTATACATATGAATATTTCATTTTAATTAAAAAAAAAACATCTAAATTTTTGTCTTTTGCGGGATTCGCACCTGGAAATCCGGCGTACTAGGCCAACTCCTCACCTGCTACACCACAAATACTTATTAATTTTAATGTCTAATTTTGAATTTATATCTTTTATTTGGAAAACTAATACAGTCTAAAATTCGTTTACCAATACCAATTAATAGCTGTGTGTGTTATCATTACAATCCACAATTCGGTTGGTGCTACAGAAACTCGAATTTAAGGTCATATTTGATTACGATACTCGTATTTGTAGTTACCACTTTCGAATATTGAAATTTTTTTAATAAAGATTATAGATAACATCAACTTTCTTGTATATTCACTAAAAAAAATGGCTGCTTCTACTGCATAGATTTACTAAACTGATACTAATTTTAAAATTGATTGGAGATCCAAATAATTTGTTAAAAGGATTGTTTTTTAGTTTATTTTCTCTATTTTTAATACCTATTGAAATATTTTTGGTGTAGTACTCAATTATAGGTAACTCTAAATAAAATAACGTCTTGGCAAATTCATTTTAATGGTTTTGATCGTATTCCAACCAATCTTTTGCCTAGGTGTAATTATATAAAAATTAGTGTTCATTGAAAATTTTGTTAGCTTTCAGGTCAAATTAGAATAAAAAATTGGAAATTAATTTCAAAAAACTTAATTTTGTTAAAAAAAAAAGAAGAACCGACTACATAAAAATGGATATGTATCCATGCAAAATATGGAGTTCTGATAAACTAATAAAGAAATCTTTTATGGCGAGTCCAAATGTGTCTCATATATTACGTGAAGGTAATAAAAGATATAAAAGTTATGTGGTTATTTATATATAAAAGATTTGGTACCGCTGAACTAAAATTCTTACTTGCCAAAATAACCAAATATTAAATCTTTGTTTTCAGCAAACACATTGGGAATTTGTGGAAGTAAAATAGTTCTTGAAACAGATGGTACTGTGATTTGCGATAATTCTGTTCTTGAGTATTATTTGAAAAATAATACAGTTTTAATAGTAACTGACTGTGAACAATCAATAAACGATAATAAAATGAAAGGCCATGCAGTGATTTCAGAAATAATTGTAGTACCACCTGATGATAACATTTTTCCATCATCTAGCTCAACAAGTAATACTGTTCCTCCTCAAATCATTAATAACGACATAATATATTTTGATATATCCAATGCGGAAATGAAAAACTTAACAGGAGATTTCTCTAACGTAGAATGTACAAATTCAAAAATTAATACCGAAAACATGTTCAGAAACTTTAAGATTCCTTGAAAAAAAATTAGGCAAACGTTGTAATGTATTCGCTAATTTAATAGTAGATGAATTATGCGATATTTCACCAAACATATCCGTGGCAATTTTCAGATCGGTATCGCAACAGGCTATTCATTCATATCCAGATTCTTTTCTGGAAAAACACAGTCAGGGTGAAATAATTTCACAGTCAAATATTCCTTTTTTTAACGACAATGAGGAATCGAAACAATTTCCTTAAAAGTGCTCCGAGACGTGAAAATGAGCTAAATCCAGAAGTTCCTGTAAAATATCGAAGACGCACTCAGTTGTTTAAAAAAACATGCACGAATTGGCAGCCTACAAGTATTACCCAACCCGATATAGTATCATCACTGGAGTTCAAAAAGAATAAATTATGGAAATTTAGTGGAACTGTATTAAATGCCGAAACGAAATCGACTATAAAGAAATTTATGACGGATTGTTTTACTAGTCAAAGAGTATTTTTTAACAATATGAGCCCAATTCCGTCTATTTCGTCTATAAAATTAGAATGGCCATTTATTTTTGAAAAGGAATATCTTCAAGATCATTTCCGCATTCTAATGAACATGGAACAACCTTCCACATTTATTACCAATTTTAAGTCTTCAGAAGAAAAACTACTGCAATTTTTCAAAAGCACAAAAAAGCAAATAATTTTAGATGTCCTTAACAATGAAGTGAATGGGTTAGCAATATTGGCAGCATTATCTACCTACTTTAATCAAGACACCTCTATGTTGTTTAAAACATTTCAGGTAATCATTTTCATTAACCACATTTTTGTTAGACATCAAATATTTTAGTCATTATTGTATATGTACATTTTGTGCATTAATACTTGTCTTCACCCAGAAAACAGACAGATTTAGTTCTGATAACCGCATTTGTAGAAAATCGCATGGTTCGGTTGTGGTAGCCGTATTTTTCAGTTCTGGCAACAGAAAACCAATTGAGACACGACTAATTTGACTGTGGCAATGGAATTTCAGTTATATCAGGAATAATTCGGTAGTTGCAACCGAAAAATTCATTTGCTGGAACTGAACTATTCGATTGGCAACAAATGGGGTTGTCAGCACCGAATCTGTTTTCTGGGTGTTGTATTGATTCACACACGTCTCTATATGAAGACACAGAACCAAAGTTTGTTACGAAGAAAATAACGTTCTTAAATACAGAATGAAAGAAGCACAAATATTCTCTTTTGAATTCCGAAACCCGTTTCTTGATGTCTCGTATTAAATCTGAGATACCCAGCATCAGATTTGATCCAAATGCCAGTTTCATTACATACAAAAGGAAAAAATATTAACCTTCGTTATCCTTTTTCTCGATAACTTTTTGGCATATGGGTTGAATCAATAATAAGCTGACGTTATGTCAATTTCACTCGTTACATTAAAAACCTTCCTTAATTCCAAATCGCTTCTCAAAAAATTTTCCATCACGTACCATTTTTGATCAAATCGCGATTTAAAATTCAAAGATTTACTATTTTGGGACTCTAAAAGTGTAACATGTAATTTATCGAAACAAAATGAAGCTGAACTTTAAGCAATTTAAACTTTCGGATTTTAAAAATGATATTTGTTTTTTCTGAATCTTCTGTAGTTTTCAAGCGATCAAGAAAAAATAATTCATAGTTGAAAAATTTCGTTCTCATTAATTTATACTTACAACTTCGAATTTTATTTTCATTATCACTTGAAAAGTGGTATAAAATTGAGCCTAATTTCGTTACACAAAATTCGGAGAAAGTTGTTGTGACTTTCAAAAAGTCCTAAAGTAGCGGGAACTTGGAAAACAGATTTAGATTCAGGAACACAAAATTTTTCTGGTTCAGCATTTTTTTATTCCGTGAGGAACGATTTTTTCTAGATTTGTGCACCAGTGTTTTTATCGTGGTATTATGTTAAAAATATTTTTATATTCTCCATTCCATTGTGCAGTAGGGTGTATATCCATTTGTCGTTCCATTTGTAACTCGTCGAAAAAAAATCTGGAGTCTGTATACTGTATATTTTCTCGTTTTATTTCAGTTTGGCACAACTCTTGAGGAAGTAAAAAAACAAGTTCCCACAAACACACCATTTATTGCAATTGTTGGTAAGTATTTTATGCCCTTTGCCCTAGGAATAGGGATACCTTTATTTTGTATTTTCCTTTGTAACATCGAGGTATTGATCGCAGACATTAATGTATTCATAATAATTTTGCTATAGACTTCCGTTTGTTAGATTACAATATGATGGAAGGTCTTAAAAAACCACAAAAATCTCAGTCAAAAAATCCTGTCCAGATATGGGCCTTTCTGAAATTTTGAAATATTTGTTAAATATGCTCGATTCTACAAGTAATATTTGTAAGTTTTACTCCTTGCTTTATTTACTAAACAGACTCACAAAGCCCGTTTTTGGAGATATACAACTTGCTTCTTAAATTAAACTTATGCAAAATTCCGAAATGATTTTTTTTCTCATTCAGAGTATATTTAATGGTAATTCATTATAGGACAAAATTACCATCAAATATGAAAAAAATGATATCAATGACTATATTCATAGACCGTAAATAGCGAATTTTCGTCCATTGCAATACTTTTGCAATAAGAAGTAATTTTTATGTCCAAAATTAATCTTTATGCTGAGTATAATCTGGAAAATCATCAGGGGAAGGATATTTTGTCATCATCAAAACTAAAATTGAAAATTGCACCTCCAGAATGCGGCTTAGAGGAAATAGTTGCAGCCCATATGTATCCAAAATTGCCTTTAAATACTAAATGCCAACTAATAACATCTTCAATGAAAGTATACAGAGAGGTAATTACGTAAGCGGATTCAAAATATATTGTTCGAAATTTTAAAACTATTGTAAAAAGATATCCGTTCTTGAAAATCCAACTTCTTTTTTTAATTTTCGCTTTTACTAAACATTGCCTACACGTTTTCAACATTTTCTTTCACTAACAACTATATTCTGTTACTGAATTTTTAATATGAAAATTCTGTTCGAAGGCGTTTTCTTTTCGAATCGAATTACATAATAACCCCTCAGTTTTTCATTTCGTAAGTTTGTATGTGTGTGTGTTTTTTTTCAAAAATAAAGTTCTATATAAAAACAATTTTTAAGATCATTATCCATAAAACACCCTTTGATATTTCTCGATATCATAGTACTCAAATGATAGGTGAATTATTTTTGTTTTAGAATTATTAGTTGTTGATAAACGTTTGTTTTTTGCAGCATACAATTATTCAGCATTAAGAACTCTTCATCTAATAAAATCGAGCTAAATTACTTTAAGTGATATATCACTAGGGTTTGGGGTTCGGGAATTCCCGGGCGGGAATTCCCGGGAAATCCCGGACGGGAATCCCGGGAAATCCCGGGAAAAGTTTGCCGGGAATTCCCGGGAAAATAATATATTTTTCCCGGGAAAACGGGAAATTTTAAAAATATTAAATTTTTTAAATTGTTTTTGTTTCAAATAGGATTTTTTAATTTTAGTCATAAAAAACATTTTAAATACCAAAACAAAAATGTCATTGGTAAAATCTTTTAAAAGGGAATACATTTATTTGACACATTTATTATAACTTATTCAAAATTTAAGTAGTAAAACCCAAAAACTTGGTAAAATGTTTAAAAGAAATATGAAAACAAAGCTTTGTTTCTTACAAATAGTCGCCCTTACTATCTAAATTTGTCAAATGTATAATTTAGGTAAAGTCAACTTTAGTTAAAATATTGGGTGGCAGTATACCTTGACTTGGTTTATTTTTGAAGCATTCTGATTGGTTAATTTTTTTTAACCAATCAAAATATTTGAAAATATAAATATTTTTGTAAGGTTTTTTTCATACACAAAATGAACAAAACCGTTTGATTAAAAATAAAGTCGACTTTAAATTTAAAATACTCCTTTATATTAAGGGTCAATAATTTTATAAGTAACGTTTTCATTAATAAATATGAAAAGAAAAGACTAATGGTTGACGGTGGTATCTAAATTTGGTTATCTAAATTTGGTTCACAAAAAAAAAAAAAAAATTATGGTCATGCAACTTCTCTTGAAGAAAACAACAATAAGCATAACGTTTCAGATAAAATTAGCAAAGTACCCGAAGAAAAAAGTGTAAGCTGAATAGGCATTAAAGGTTTTATGGTAGGGCAAACATTTCCTGAAATGGTATCCAAATTAGCCGCAGTCAATCCGCACCATAACTAGATCTTCGTTTATTCGAGAAAGTTTTTATAATAAAAACCTGGCATTGCAAAAAAATGAAACCGATGTAAAGAACATTATATTAAATTACTACAATCATGTAAAAGATATCATGATAAAAGAAATCTTAGATGAATGGACAAGAATATCACAAAAGAGATATTTGAACATATGTATAAACGGAAATAATTCCTTTTATAACCTGGGGTTGGTTTATATATCAGGAAGATGTAATGCTGATGAAATAAGAAGAATTGTAGAAATAAGACTACAAGAGTTTTATTTGTCTTTGGAAAATAACATTGTGGCCGCCATAACTAATGGGCCAAGTGTGATGAAACGGTTTGTTTCCGACAGTCCAGTAGTAGGTGCTTTCTGCTGGAAACATGCAATTCATTTGGCAGTGCTGCGAGTAATTTATGTGAAATCTAATGTACAACATTCTGATATTTTTTACTTTGAATTCTCACTACACAGACTGCATTTGTACTGAAATAGTGTTTTTTTTAACAAAAATTACTTATATAGGTGGTTTTCATTAACAATTTTGTTTAAAAATATTTCCCGGGATTCCCGGGAATCCCGGGAATCAAATTTTTTAATTCCCGTTTCCCGGGAAATAAAAAAGTCCGGGAAATCCCAAACCCTATATATCACATATAAAATTAACCACAAAATCCACCCAAAACTTTTAAATAACAAGTCTTAAAAATTTTCCCTACGTCAAGGAAGGATGATAGATTTTTTTACTTTTGGCAGAATCATATTTAACACACAAAAATGCTTTAAAAAGCCACAATAGAAGTCTGAAATCTAATCTAATTATATATTTTTTTCATTTTAGAACTTGATCTAGTCGAAAAAGCCTACATATTTGTGGAAAAGGAATTGGTAATACACGAAGCCGCAGATATAATGGAGCAGTTAAATGAAGTTATTAATTTATATTTCGTTTTCAATATTTTATATCCGATCGAAATTTCGCAAATCATGGAGTTTTTATTCAGATTTTTTTATAAAAGTTATCCGCCAACTGTAAGAGGTTTTAAAAGAAACGTGAATAATATTCAAAAAATAAATACTTTAATAAAAAAAATTTCAGCATTCAACTAATATCTTATTTGATTTGTTTTACTTTTATGCATTATTATTATTATTATTATTATTATTATTATTATTATTATTATTATTATTATTACTTACTTACTTGTTCCTCTCATATCTTTACATTAATTATTAATTTGTTATTGTATACTTTTGTATTTATTAATTCCCTAAATTTTAGTATAATAAAAGCGAGATAAAAAGATTTAATTTTTATTTGTTTTTAATATAAAAAAAAACTTTTAGGCTGTTTAATTATATGCATTTTTCATGCAATTATACGCATTTTATTTGCATTTTTAAGCATTTTAGTATGAGTTTTCAAGCACTTTATGCTTACATTTACTAGTTAAAGTGTTTTTATATGCACATTAATGCTAAATTTACATTTTTGAATATTTGAATCTGAAAATTTTATACCTACTTTTTATGTATATTTACACACATTGTGTGTATGAATATTACACACAATGTGTGTACGAATTCAACTTTACACACATTGAGTAATTTTACTGACATTATAGTAGGTAAAAAGTTACCTACTATAAATAGGGTAAATTTCAACAGTAATTTATTAGAGTGTACCTTATATGTAAGTTAACAGTGAATGCATTACGTACACCTTATAAATAAGTTGACAAAGAACACCTTACCTAGACATTACAAAGAATGTAAGGTGTAAGCGAATGTGTTTTTAAAAATAGAGTTGAAAATAGTAGAATAATTGCTGAAAAAATATTTTAAGAAAAGTCTGCATGGATATTTTTGATAATTATATATATTTTTGAGTACAAGTATTTAAAAAAAATAAGAAAATTTATACTTGAAGATTTCAAGTAAAAATATTTTTACTTGAAATTTTTTTCAAATAAAAAAAAATACTTAAAGACATTTTTATTTAATAAAATATTTGGTCTAAATTTTCCATTTTTTTAATACTAACGCTAAAAAATCTTTTTTCAGCGAACATGTTTGCTGAAAATACTTGAACATGTACACTCAGATAAAAAAGTTTGTAAAAAAATGTGTAAATAGTTTCCAAACGAACTTTGCTATTTTTATACTGATTTTTAGTACAATTTTTATTTTAGTAATCATTTTTGCTATTCTATTATTACAAATTACGGATTTTTTTACTAATTCTCGCTGCTGATTTCAGCAAAACATTTTACTAATTTTTAAAACCGAAAGCTAAATTTAGCAGAAAAATATAATAATTTGAAAAAAAAAATTTTTGGATTTTTTACAATTCTTGTTTAGTTTACATTTGTTACTATTGATATATTCTTAGTTTCGAAACAACACTCAGAAAATTTTGTTGTATCTCCAATGAATAAAAAGGTAATAACTGGAGGACCGTTTGCAATTTTGACTCCAAATTTCAAGTACGATGAAGTAATTATACGCTTGTTACAATCGAAAGAAAAAAGTTTTTTTTTTTAGATTTTACAGTTTTTTTTATTTTTTAGTACACTTTTTTGCTAATTTCAGCAGATTGATTTTAAATTGCAGTTTACAACAATTTACTGAAATTTAGTAGTTGCAACTAATTATTTATACTAATTTCATTGTACTAAAATTCTTGATATTTAGTAAGTATTATTTAACTGATTTTAGAAAATCGATTTTGAATTGCAGTTAACAACAATTTTGCTAAAATTTAGTAGCGACTACTAATTTTTTCTACTAATTTTGTTGTACTACAGATCAGCATACATGTGTAGCTAAAATTAGCAAAAAATACCGCTGGGCTCAAAATAGTTAAATTTCCCGTAATAACAGCAAAATTTTCAGTAGTCACTACAGACTTTTTTGGTTGAGTGAATATATGTATGTATTAATATTGGAAAAAATTTCTTTCAAATAAAATTTACTTGAAAATTCATATATGTACTTTAACTTTTCAAATTAAAATATTTTATAATTATGCTTGAAAACTTTAAGTACAAATATATTTTGTATTTAATTGAAAAAATATTTATATTTAGAACTTTTAAATACTTAAAACTATTTTATTATTTACCTAAATTCTAAGGATTGGATTCACAAAAAAGTACAGAATTTTATTAGAGCTTAATAAAACAAATTAACATGCAAAACAACAACAAAAATCTTTCAATTAACCTCTAATAAGACAACAAGTTTTTTGTGAATAAGCATGTAAGTAAATAATATAATATTTAATCTTGAAATATTTAAATGCAAGAATTTGGATATTTACTTAGAAATCTTCAACTATTTACCCAGGTTTTGTTAATAATTCGGGCCATTCGTAATTTGTCTATGTCTTATATAATATTTTAATTTCAAATAAAACTTTTTTATCTTTCGCCTATATTATTTTTACACTTTATAAATAATATTAGTGAAATATAAAATAAATTTTAAGAAAAATATTATGTAAAAAGCAAATAAAAAATTACTTTTGGAATATAAAATAGTCTTAAAACATAAAAAAACAGTAAATCAATTGAAGTTAACAAAAATATGCGTTTGTAATTCAAATTCTTAAAAAATAATTTTGTAACTGTAAATGCAAATAAATTCGGACTTAAAGAAATTTGCACTTAAATAAATTCTTTTTTGATTTTATTTTTTTATTTAAATTTTCGGAGTATACAGTGAAAAAAACATCCATCGAAATAAAGTATAAAAATATAATTTTTTTCTAGAGTATTTACATTACAAAAAATTTAATTTTTTTCTTTTACAATTTGTGCCAATCGAACAAAATTTTTCAACTTAGGCCAATTTTTATTTAGGCCAGCGAATTTCAGTTCTCGGAAACAAATTACATATTGTAAACGAATTTTCTGTAGACACAAACGACATATTCAATTAGCACAACGAACCAATCGATTGGCTACAAATTCGGCCGTCAGAAAAAAACTGTATTCTCTTTGATAACTTCTGATTGATTTCTGCCATAGAAAAAGATTCACATTTTCGCTACTTTTTCCCACTAAAAATGTTTGATAGACAATTTTAAGGTTTTGTGAACTTTTTCCATCGAAAAACCCTTTGATTCTAGGCACTTTTCCTTTCGAAATTTCAACATAAAAACATTAAGATTTTATTGTTAGGAAATTGAAATTTTGTTGTCACAGCCAAATAAATGTGTATCAATTGATTTTCTACTGTCGCAACTAATTTTTTTTGTTTTATTAACAGAACGGTCAAAATTTTATTTTAAATCATTGAACCGTAAAAAAATCGTTTCAAATCACTGAAGGGAAGGATTTTTTTTAAATCACCCAACGGAAAAATATTTTTTAAATCACTGTACGGCTGAGTGAAATTTTCCGTTCACACTAAATAGTTTATAAATTGCAGGAATTCTTTTTTCGATTTATAAAAAATAAACTCTTACGTCAGTGAATTAATTCATTTGATTTGATAAAAAGAACTACAATTGAATTAGTTCTTAAATCATTATTTCAGTTGAACGTGTTCAATTCAAAAATTCACTTAATTTGATTAAAAACTTAATTAACTTACTTCAGACAAAAATTTAATTCGATTTAACGGGTATTCAATTGATTTTGATTTTTCTTATTAAAAAATTTAATATAATATTTGAAATCTTAAAGACCAGTAAAATCAGTACAAATTTAAAAAAATCAGTACAAATCAGTACACTACTTTCTCATCAGTACACTACACCAAAAATCAGTATATGTAGGTACTGATCAAATCATCACAAATGGTCACCCTAGCTAAGGTGCACTTTATTGGGCAATCTTCAAAAAAAAAAAAACGTGACACCCTATAAAATTAATTATTTTTCTATTATATGTTAAAAACCGGCACGCGTAGTAACATACTTAGGTAGAAAAATACAAACGGCACAATGTTGGCCCGGTATTGGAGGCGGTAGTACATGTACTGGCAATGCGTCGGATTTTTAACTTTCACTGTACTGGCATGTTGTCGAAATGATAACACCAATAAACGCTTGGCCGTAGTTAGTTCCCAACGTTGGCGCAGGCTTGGGATTTTATTTTTTTGGTATTATCCCAGTACATTTAATAACAAATTTAGTAGTTTGCTAGAACTTTACTGACCTCTTAGTGTACATCACAGATTTTTAATGTATTCTTTCGAAACTTCACAAGAAAAGAATGGCGATGTCTCTCTTACATAAATAATTGTGTAATAGATGTAAAAATACGTAAAATTTTATTTATATACAATTTTTTAAAATTAATTTTACAAAAATCAACAACGCGATAAAATATACAAATAAAAATTTATTTTATAAATAAAACAATTTTTATTCCCACTAAAAAAATTCACAAACACCAAAAATCATTCTGAACTTTAAATTAGTGGTACATAAATAAACAAACAAAAAAACATAACGATTAACCAATTCATTGCATACATTTTCAGGAATGTACATTTCCATAATTTCTTGATACGCATTGTAAAGGGTTTCAAGAATGTTTTTCAATGCTTCCAATTTGAATCAATATATTACTATCGCATTTCTTCAAATATTCATAAAACTCTTAAGGCACATCTACACGCAAAGATTATTCCGATACCAAAACCTGATAAAACGTATAGGCCAATAGCAATTTTGCCCTATTTATCAAAAGTCTTCAAAAGGTTGATTCATACTCAAATGAGTAAATTTTTACATGATAATTCTTTACCAGAGCTTTGAAGAATTAATTCCTTTTTGAATGAATTCACTACCAATCGTATTCAATTTTCTCTAGAATTGAATGAATTCCTTTTCTTAAGTAATTCACTGAATTCATTCAACTGAATGCGTTCATCAAACAACAAATTCAAAGACTTAATTCAATTGCAATAGTTCTTTTTATTAAATCAAATGAATTAATTCACCGGTGAACGCGTTCAATTTTATAAATCGAACGGAAAAAAAGTGAATTAATTCCTTACTAAATTAATTCACCACTGAATTCATTCAATTCCATTTTCATTTAGTGAATAAAAAAAACATAAAATTACATTCAGTGAATTAAAAAAAAAATAATAAGTTCACTGAATTGAAAAAAAATAAAATAAGTTCACTGAATTAAAAAAAAAATAAAATAAGTTCACTGAATTCAAAGCCTGTTTTCTGCCGTTCAGTAGAAGAAAACAATAATGTACAAATAAAAGTTTTTAATAAGCAATTTTACAGCGTGTGCTAGTAACAAATTAGAAACCGGATGCTGTTTATCAACCTACATGCTTCAAAAATAAAGCCTTTTACTATTAAAAATAAAAACTTTACAGATATAGATAAATTTGGAAAAAAATATAACTATATAATGTGTGTGAAATCAATGGCCTTGCAACTCTCTCAATATTTTTTATTTGAAAAAATATTAGGCGGCTTGGAACAGGAACGAACTCCGACTGGTTAATCAGGGATGGAAAAGGCTCACTTAATCGGGCTCTTATACCAAAAAATGTTAGATCACTCTTACAAATTTAAAAATGTAAGTAACTAAAAAATAGCTTCCTCTTTGGCTCCTTAAAAAACATAAAAATTAAATATTTAGATATTAGCAAATATTAGCGCAAATTGCGAAAAAAAAACATTTGCAAAAAGCGAAATTTTTGCAACAATATATTCGCTTGCAGAATGTCGATCGCTGATTACCTCTTTTAATTCATTTTCTGTACCATAAAGCCTTTTTCGAATTCCGCCGTTATTTTGCAATTTTAAGTGCGGTTTTTTTAAATATATAACCTAGGGATTAAATTTTCGTACCTAAAGTCTTTTTTCAAATTCCACTATTATTTTGCAATTCTTTACGTGCGTTTTTTTTTTTTTTATTTATAATCTAGGAGCTATAATACACGTTTCAGACAACAAAGTTTGGTGGCTAGTTGAAAAAAAAATCGCGAAAAATAAAATTTGCAAAAAGGATAAATTTTTTCATCAATATATTTGTTTGCAGAATTTAAATCGCTGATTAAGTTTTTTAATTAATTTTTTGTACCATAAAGCCTTTTTTCGCTTTCCGCGATTATTTTGCAATTTTTTAAGTGTGGTTTTTTTAAATTTATAATCTAGGGTCTATAGTACCAATTTTATACACAAAAGTTTGGTGCTTAGTTTGCAAAAAAAAAAAAAAATCGCGAAAAAAATATTTGCAAAAAGGAAAATTTTTGCGTCATTGTATTCATTTGCAGATTGTTAATCGCTGATTGAGTTTTTTAATTATTTTTTTCTACCACAAAGTCTTTTTTCGCGTTCCTCTACTATTTTGCAATTTTTTAAGTGCGGTTTTTTAAATTTATAATCTACGGAGTATAATGCCCATTTCATAAAACAAAGTTTGGTGGTTAGTTGCAAAAAAGAAAATTTTGGCATCGTTTGCAGAATCTAAATTTTTTAATTCATTTTTTAAACCCCAAAGCCTTTTTTCGCATTCCGATATTATTTTGCAATTTTTTACGTATGGTTTTTTAAAGTTCATAATCTAGGGCTATAATACTGTTGGAATAGTATAATTCCATAGTATAATTCCATTCTTGATTTTTATAACTAAATTATTATTTTCCATCCCTGGTTACAATCGATGTTTTGAGTCATACAAAGAGCGCACATAATGACCCTGCAAACATTTAAAAGATACCTTCCAAGAAGATATTAAAGCGATGTCTTCTATTTGTCGTTTGAATGAAAATAATTAAGTAGTATTTATTTACTTTGAAATTGTCTTCCTTTTATCACTTGGAAGATAATTCGGCGCAATATTGTCATAACTTTTTATGACAATATTGCGGCAATATCACCTTTGTATCATTTGGAAGATAAAGCAAATTTGTTTGAAATCTTTTATCAATTTGGAAAAAATTAAAACTAAATTTGTACAAAAACAATCAAAAGATATATAGGAAATAAACTCGTGAAAAGTTAAGATTAATTGCGCTGGAAAAATCGGCTAAGATGAAATCAATATAATTTATAACTTGGTCAATGGATTATGTATGCAGATATTGTTTTTTTCAGGCTTAAATTTAATAATGACAGAATTAAATCGTTTTTTTTATTGTACCGGGAGATTATTTAGCGATATCCCTTTTATCTTCCATATAAGTTATTGCTTTCATATTGCCTGGAAGTATTGTTTTAGTGTAACAGTTGTTTCCGACGGAGGAAACTTCCGGAATACGAAATTGATATTGCCAGCAATAAATGTTTTCTTCCTGGCGATATGTTCGGAGAATCTTCTTCGTATTGCCATGTTTGCTGGGTGATATTGGTTTGAGTATGTTCCTGTTCCAAGGCACATAATAGAACAAAAGCTTTCTCAGTGATAGAGAGTCCCCCAATCTCTTTATTATGTATACTTTTTGATATTGCGTAAAAAAATTTGAAATTAGTGAAATATAAAAAATAATGAAATATAAGTATAAAAATTAATAATAAATCCATAAAAAATTAATTAATTAAATAAAATGCATTGTTGAATTTAATAAAATGCATTGGTAAAACAACAAAATCATTATGCAATTTAATTAAATATAATTGTTAAGACAACTAATTTTTGTTAATACATTTGACGATATTTTGTCAAAATAATACCACATAAAATATTTAAACGTCAAAATATAAATCTACTAAATTGATGTATAGGTTTTGTTAGCTGTATAGTGATCACCCATTCATCAATTTAATATGGATTTTAGTTGATTACACAGCTGTTTTTGGTTCAGTGCAGGCGCAATTTAATTTATTTATATTTTGCCCTAATTTTCAGGATTGAAGTATTTAATCTTGTGTTGTTATATTCCGGCCAAAATTATGTGGAATTAAAAGAAGAAAAACTTGCCTAAAAGCTAAATAAATGCCAAAAATCGCTGTTTTCTCGAAATCCGCTCAAAGAAAATCTCTGTCGCAGCCAAATTAAAAAAGGAATTCCTACAATTTTTGTAGTTTTTAATCTCTAATATGTTCTTAATAAAACCGTAAAGTCCCATCGTTGCTTTTTAAAATTTCTTTAAAAAAATTTTAAAAAATTTTAAATTGTAGATTTGAAAACAGTGTTTAAGAATTCTAACCTTTTTGGCACTAATTTAAAACGAGTTAGCAAAACGCAATATAAAAAAATAATTCTTATCTGAGTTATTGAAACTTATAAAAAAAAACGAGTAAAAAGGTTAAAGTCGGGCATGCCGACTATACAATACCCTACACCAGTCTGGGTAAAAGCCAACTAATGTTTGGATCCGAAATTCGAATGGGTTAAAATGGGGCTTGTGTCAAAATTTTCTATAATGTGAGTCAGCGCACCAAATTTCATTAAAATATCTTAATATTTGCGATCTGCAGTTTGTAACCAAGCCAATTTTGGGAGGACCCTTATATGGGCACTAGTTCTAAACATGGACCGATGTTCACCAAAATCAATAGGCTTCGTCCTTGGGCCAACATAGGTCTATGTACCAAATTTCAGCGTATAAACAATATAATTTTGGTGGGACCCTTATATGGGCACTAGGTCTAAACATAGACCGATGCTCACCAAAATCAATAGGCTTCGTCCTTGGGCTGATATAGGTCGGTATACCAGATTTCATCAAAATATCTTAATATTTGCGACCTGCAGTTTGTAACCAAACCAATTTTGGGAGGACCCTTATATGGGCACTAGGTCTAAACATGCACCGGTGTTAACCAAAATCAAAAGGCTTTGTCCTTGGGCTGCCATCGGTCGGTGTAACAAATTTCATCAAAATATCTTAATATTTGCGACCTGCAGCGTATAAACCATATAATTTTAGTAGGACCCTTATATGGGCACTAGGTCTAAACATGGACAGATGTTCACCAAAATCAACAGGCTTCGTCCTTAGGCCGACATAAGTCGGCGTACCAAGTTTCATCAAAATATCTTAATATTTGCGACCTGCAGCGTATAAACAATATAATTTTGGTAGGACCCTTATATGGGCACTAGGTCTAAACATGGACCGATGTTCACCGAAATCAATAGGCGTCGTCCTTCGGCCGAGATAAGTAGGTGTACCATATTTCATCAAAATATCTTAATATTTGCGACCTGCAGCGTATAAACAATATAATTTTGGTAGGACCCTTATATGGGCACTAGGTCTAAACATGGGCATGATTTTAAACCGATTTAAGTTTTTATTACTTTATTAAGGCACATCTACACGGCATTGAAATCTCGTAGATTTTACGCTAAATTTGTCATCTCTAATATAGTTGGCACTAATTTTTATCGTAAAAGTATCATCTCTAGTTGTCAAGTAATTGTCTTTATTAAAATTATTGTATTTTAAAGAATATTTTCTTTTCCAAGTACCAAAAGGTGCATTTAATAAATTGAAATGTTCAGTAATGTTAAAAGACATCTTAAAAATTGTTGCTAATTAAAGAAATTATGTATGACAGCAATTGAATATGACCTAGAGATTGCATTTCGTACACTTATACAGATCTGCATTTTTATTAAGTCTAGCGAGTTTTATATCCCCTGTAGAATTAGTTATAAAATATCAATGTTTTCTAGAAAATGCACAAAAAGTTATATTTTCCCCTTGTAAACCGTGTTCCAAACTTCAGGGCCGATGCGGCACGTCTTACCGATATTAGATTATCCTAATTTTTTGGCGTACGTAGTTTTCCACGCAAATAAATATTTCCAAGGTGTAGCCCGGTTAAAAACTCCAAAAAAAGTTTTGGAGGCCTAGTCTATATCATGTCAGGGCAACTAAATATTTGTGAAATCGATTTGAAACCGGTTTGACAGATTTTTGTACTGATGTATTATTTTAAGTGTACTATTCTCAAATGTTGTATTTTTTAAATTAAAATTTTAACAACTCTGTTTTTTCTTAGGATGATACAACGATACAGCAAATAGCACACCCCTTGTTAACAATCTTATTATATCTGAAAACTTTAATGTTCGACATTGGCTATTATTTTAAATTGCCAAATAACATACATATCTGTCAGTGTGTCAATAACACACACAAAAATTTGTATCAAAGTAAATTAACAGGAATATGAAACAAATATTGAAAAATTGAATAATCGACTGAACTTGAAAACAGGTTACTAGGAAGATGTCTAATGTCTGGCGCTCCTTAGCAAGGAATTCATTGTGTACTATGTTAATTCACAGAAATCAGCTTAGCTTACGGTTTGTTGTTAGTTACCCTATCTAATTCTTGATGAGATTTGAAAATTTTTTGAACTTTAAAATGTGTAGCCACTAGGGATGCCAAACGGGAAATCCCGAATCCCGGGATTGTTTCTCAAAAATCCGGGAATTTTCTTATTTTTTAATATTAATATAAACGCAAATAAAAAAAGTGCGCAATTTTAGATTACCTACGATTTTTCTTGAATTTTCTCATATTGACAAGAAATTGATGCCAAGATATTGGTAAAATTATAAATTAAGTAGATTATTCGAGTAAACTATGCAAAGACTTTGCAGAAAAATTTAAAATTTTGGTAAACATTATTAAGTTTTTGAGGAATACATGCGAAAAATCAAGTTTGTTTGTTATTTTACCGATTTATTCTTCCAAACGAAATTCGATTTCTGAAACCTAATTTTGGCTGGGACTGTAAGTTTGAATTCTTCCATGAAAACATTTGATAACGATAACCAAATAACTTTGCTGCTGTAATTACACGATTTAGTGGGCAAGGTTATCGCAACGAATCTGTTTTAAAATCTGCTTACAAAATACTGGGCGCAAGTGTACTTAATGACAGGCCTTCATATACATATTATCCCAGCCAGAAAAATACAAACGGGAAAGCGATGGCAAGGTATTTGAACAGGTGGTACAAGTACTGACAAAAATTGCTTTCCCATTTCCAATATGATAACATCAATAGACAAAAGGACCGGCAGTTCAAAAAGCGCCGTAAAAGTACTGGAAAAACAAAATTTTTAACTTTGGCAAAACGCTGCCGAAACCAACAAATAGGTGGTTTGGAATCATATTTTCCAAAATAAAATTTAAAAAAAGTTCATATGTATCTTTTTTTGGCCCTGCCGTGATGTTTTGTAAAACAAATACTGGCAAAACGATTTTTGCAAACGCTGGCAAAGCGTCCCAAATGAGTCTTCTGCCAGTCATTTATTTTTAACACCGCGGTTACCAAGTGGTATGCAGGTTCTTGATTTTTTGTACCACTGGCAATTTCTGACTGAGATGTTTCAATATCCATAAAATGTACCACATTATTAATTAACAAGTATTAAACAATTATAAAACGCTTTATTCTATAAAAAAATTAGTTACATAACATAAAAATTTTTACAAATAAAGGTGCGTTTACAATGACGGAGTACTCCAAACTGTAGCAAATTTTGTTTTTTTCTCTTTCATACTAACACATTTTTGTATTGTGCTATCTCTTGTTATTCCACTCCAGAGTAAAATTTGTTTGACTCTAGATTTGCTACACTCTGGAGTTAACATTGGTCTGTTAACTGTTTAACATGACAAATATACCCAAAAAAACACATCTCTAATTTTGTGTCAACAAATTCAAAATAATAATAACAAAATATATTAAATAAATATAAAATTTGTGGTGTTTTCAGTATGATTTAAAATAAAAAAAATATTTAAATTAAAAACGGTAAAAATTCTGGCAAAAAAGTGGCGAAAATATGAAGTAAGTACTAAAATGTCAAATAAGTTTTGAAGTAACTCTACTCTGCATTTCGAACAGTTAACATTTTAATCTGTGCTGCAGAGTAGGGTCACTCTACCATTGTGAAAGCACCTTAAAGGAAAATTTAAATCCCGAAATCCCGAAAAATCCCGAAATCCCGAATCCCGGGATTTTCAAATATCTATCCCGATTGGCATCCCTAGTACCCACGCATGAGCTCGTATATGTATGTGCAGATTTGTATCAATTCAAATCCCAATTGGAAAAATATTAAAATGTATTAATTTGTGTTGACTGCGAAAGAAGAACATATCGTCGACATGCCTGCCTGTGGGCGCTGTGGTGTAATGGTTAGCGCGTTGGACTGTACACGTGAGGTTGCGGGCTCGAGCCCCAACCAAGGCAACATCAATTTATGAAAAATAGTAATATGTATGAGTTTTTTCTATCCCTCATTAGAGATGAGCGATATTTGCATACCGGTGATTTAATCACAGTTATTGATAAATCACTGGTAACGGCAGTGATCAAATATTTCAAGTCGCAGTTACTCGGAATGTCGTTCTTTTAATATTTTTGTACTATTCTTTCTTGCAAACTTCATTGTGCACAGTAATACATGTTGTTTTTTTAATAACAATGACTTGCTTTCACACTCTTGTGACTAAAATGTCTCCTTCTATCATGTCTCTGTTACCGGTCGCAACTATTTTTCTTTTAACGCAGTTTGTAACTGGAATACTGCTTTTAAAATGTGGTTTATTTTGTTTTATTTCAATAAAGAAATAAATTATACTCGAGAAAATTTTTGTTAATAAACTTTGAAATGGCTGACAAAATTCGTTTTCGGTTTAACTAAACCAAGTTTAACTGACATCTTAAAACTCGCCATAAATATTATTTCGTTTATTTATCAGAAAATCGCAGTCTTTTCCATAGAAAAACCGTGATCACGATCACAGTTCAAAAGAACAACGATTTGCAAATCACATTCACTGAGAACAATGTTACTGAAAAAGCGCCAGATCGCCCATCCCTATTACAAACCAGTGATCACGGTCACTGTTTAAAAGAACGGTGATTTGAAAATCACGATCACTGGTAGCAGCGTTATTCAAAAATCACCGGATCGCTCATCTCTATCCCTCATACATATCGCAGCGTCGTCCTTCAGTGTTCCCATAGCACTTAACCCCACCGAAGTAAAATAATATAACAGGGCTATGAACTAAAAAGCTTCAACAAAATTCGCCAACTCACCATCAGATGGCGCGCAACAACTGTTCTAAAATTCAACAACTCGCGCAATTACAGTGTTGCCATATTTGAAGCCCTTCATCTTTCACCACCTTTCATTTCTTCTCTATCCCCTTTTTGCTTCTCTTTAAAAAAAAAAAAAAAACCTATGTGGTTTTGAAAATAGTTTTGTATGTTTTTACAATTTTAAAATGTATTTCATCGCTGTTAAGATTTTTGACTAAATTAAAACTGATTACGACAGAATGAAATAGTACAATTTACGTAACTTAAAATACATGAGGGTCGTACATTAGGGTTGTAGGAGCTGATATACTAAAACGGGGTACTTGAGCTCAATGACCCTTAGAGCAAAACATTGGTCCTATCGAGACAAAAACATCACACTTTAAGATCCGACTGCCAAAGATATAAGAGAACAATTTAGAAAGGCGACCTCTACGTTCGGCAAAACAAATTTTACAACACTGTAACACACAAATAGAGTAAAAACTCCAGAAACATTTTGGAGCTGCTGACAAATTTATTGCTAATTCTGTGGTGCAGGGTATATTGTGTTTGTACTGATGTTTTTAACTACGAGGCAAGGGACTTCATGCACCTAAAAAACGATAATATGCACGTAGAAAATACAGGTAAAAATGAAAAATATCCATTAAACCATACAAAATATGCACTTAACCCCCTTATTTTTGCAGCAATAAAGGTCAACCCAGCAAAACCACACATTACCAAATAATGTGTAAAGTAATGTGTTGCCATAGGGGCTGATGCATTACTTTACACCTTACTTCACTGATGAATTTTATGGGCGATGAGCCCCAATGTAATGTATGGATAGAAGGTGATAATTGGTTACTTATGTGGTTACGAGAATGGGAAAAGTAATGAGTCTAAAAATAGATTTTCGTAAAAAAAATTTTATTAAAAAAATTTATTACAAATATTTTTTTATTAAAAATATAAACGTGGTCACGCTGGGATTCGAACCTGGGATCCCTGTTTGTTAGACGAGAACTCTACCACCTGAGCTATCGACACATAAAACATTTGATTGCTTAAAAAGTAAATGTATTTTGGTTCATAATTTCGAAAAATAAACAACTTACACCCATGCTTGCAAAAAAACACAAAGTAATGTGTCGAAAAATAGATTTCCAAAAATGTTTCAATCATTACTTTCCGTTTATAAATCATGCAATATGTAATCAGTGATTGGTTAGTCATTACTTTTTGTTTTGAAATAATACAGAAAGTAACGAGCTATCATTACAAGGTAATGCGTGAGTACCTATATCGCACCCATTACCAAAGTTTTGCTGGGAATTCACACATCGACTAGTCCTATCTACTAAAACCCTGTATTTGGAATACGAATTGCCTTTTTCAAAAGAGAATTTATAAAAATTCGACAATTCATATCCCCAATCCTGGGTAATAGTAGAAAGGAATAATCGACGTGCGGATTCCCTTAATGTCCTATTGTAGAAAATCATTACTCAACAAACAATACATTCCGTATATGTACCGTTTTCGGTCCGTCACAAACGGAATCCAACTCCGTTTACGTACCGTTCCAGGAAACGGAACTAAGGAACATCGATACTGATTCGAATCCGTTGAAAGTCCGTCAATCGCGAACCGTTTACGGACCGTTATGTCGTGTGAAAAACGGACATGAGTCCGGTGAAAGTCCGTCAATGTCGGACCGTTATGTCGTGTAAAAAACGGAGTGACTCCGTTTTTATACTACCGTTTTCGGTCCGTAAAACAAAACGAACTTGTATATATACCTAAATTTTGCCTACACCCTAAAAATTCCTTAGTTGTTTATAACGAATATTTCAACTATAGCATAGGTGAAATACCCCTAACTAATATATAGTTGAATTGATTTAGTTGCTGATAACTAAGTTTTTTAGATATCAAAAAATTAATAGAAATTAACTATATCATATAAAAAATAGTTAATTCACACTACAGATATCGCTTTGTTGTAATTAAAAAGGGAATTCACAAACATTACGAAATTTTTTTTTATTAGAAATAATTTTAAATTACATAATATTTGAAAGGGAAATTAATGAAAACAACACAATTCACTATGCTCCTTGCAGGAGTCAAAGGAACAAATATATATAACACAATTCAATAAATGTAAATAAGAATATCACACATACTTAAAACCCAATTTTGAAGTTTTTAAACTTGTTCTTAGCTTCTCTTAATCCATCTGTAACCAGCTTTTCTAAATCCATCAGGCAACTTTATGCCAAGACATCGAAATTTAAAACACGGACGAAAGGAAAGGAATCGTTGTTTAATCTTGAACAATTTTTCATCCCATATTCCAAAATTGTATCTGCAAAACATAAAAGCACATTAGATATAAATTCTATATGGTTTAAAATATATATAAATAAGAACTTACCAATTCATTTTCATTTTTCTGTTTTTCATAAAATATATTTTTAAACTATTTTGACAACTTAAAATTAATTGAAATGTGCATTTACAGGGTTACCAACATTTTATTGATTTCGACTAAAACAGAAGTTGTTTTTGATTATGCTAGTTATTTATATATTTTTTAATTTCAACTATAGATTTTGTTAACTATCTAACTATGAAATTTTATCGGTGTATTTTTCTATCAATTTTGAGTATTACATATTATATTTTTCTGTTTATTAAAATAAAAAAATATCAGAAAAAACAGTTTGCAGCTTCATTCATCATCACTTGTAATTTTGTCCTTTTATAAAATTTAATACCTGATAAAAACAAAAAACTAATTAGTTTAAGTTAAACTAATGGTATTTACAATAGAGCTTTTACACATAACACAAATTTGAATACTCTTTTTCGCCAAAACAATTGGAGTTACATTGGAGTACACATCGTAAAAACACCTTTTGAATTTCATAAATATTTACCATCATACAATTGACACATGAAGACATTTATGTGTTGCTGATGTATGCTGGTGGTCTTGAATTGATGCTTTTCGATAAACTGCATAAAAGTACTTCAGGTTACTACTTTTTCACTTTATTGTGCATTCACACATTTTTCAAATTAACGGAGTGGTTACGCGATTTAAGAGATCTATTTCATTTAATTATTATACCCTACACCACTACGTGGTCAGGGTATAATAAGTTTGTGCTGATGTTTGTAATACCAAAAAATATTGGACCTAGACCCACCTTATAGTATACCGATCGACTCAGAATCACGTTTTATTTCGATTTAACGATGTCCGTCCGTCCGTCTGTCTGTCCAAGCATTTTTGTGCGCACTCTACAGGCCGCAAATATTAAGATATTTTGATGAAACTTGGTACCCGACTTATGTCGGCCCAAGGACGAAGCCTATTGATTTTGGTTAAAATCGCTCCATGTTTAGACCTAGTGCCCATATAAGGGTCCCACCAAAATTATATTGTTTATACGCTGCAGGTCGCAAATATTAATATATTTTGATGAAATTTTGTACACCGACCTATGTCAGCGCAAGGACGAAGCCTATTGATCTTGGTTAACACCGGGCCATGTTTAGACCTAGTGCCCATATAAGGGTCTCCCCAAAATTGGCTTGGTTACACGCTGCAGGTCGCAAATATAAAGATATTTTAATGAAATTTGGTTCGCTGACTCACATGGTCCCGAGAACAAAGCCGATAGATGCTAGATAGGATCGGTCCATATTTGGACCTATCGCCCATATGGGCTTTATTTACGATTTTCTCTTCTTTTATAATTTTATATAAAATTTTGACACAAGTCCCATTTTAACCCATTTCGGATCCAAACATTAGTTGGCTTTTAACCAGACTGGTGTAGGGTATTGTATAGTCGGCATGCCCGACTTTAACCTTTTTACTCGTTTTTATTAAAAATATATTTCTCGATTTATGTTTTCTGGAATAGAAAAAACAAAAAATTCTTTAAATATTTAATGGAGAAAGTGTTCATTAAAATTAATTAATTTTAATAACTTAGGGATTAAAACTGTTTTAGATTTTAGTTATTCAAAAGATATGTTTAAACTTTATTTAAATAATTTGTTTTAATTTTTTAATTTTATTTTTAGCGAGTAGTCTCTAAGGATCATTGTTATCCATAGACTTTATAATATAAAGAAAATGAAATAATAGAATTAAATACAAAATTTTGAAAAATGGGAGCTGAGGTCTTTTTGAAAATCACGATTCAATGCCATGCAGTCTAATCAGTTATTTTAATTAGCTGAAGTATTTATTAAAACCCGATTTATTTTTTCAGTTTTAAGGCTTTTATTAAATTTCCGTGAAAACAAAGTCATCACAATTTTCATGTGAAACTCATTATCGTTAAAAATATATATTTTTTTTATATGGAGTATAACAGTTTTTCACATGAAATCGGAACAACTTACTGTGTTTAAGCAAAAATACTTTAGACACATTTCATATAAATTATATTTCCAATTGGGTCTTTTTATATCAATGAAATTCCTAAAATTTTGGGATCTTTGAACTTTAATTGTACACACATAAAAATTAATTCAATAGTCAATTTCACCAGAAACTAAAATATTTCACAATACCTTTTTTTAGAAAAAAGTGATTTTAAAAGAATTTCCTGTTTGTGCATTAGTCCTTTTCAGTAACGGAAATAGCTTTGACGTTTGTACACAGAAAAAATTTGCAAAATTCAAATTACATTATTAGACATTTTTCTCTTCATTTCATGTAAATACAAACAAAATACTTTTTAAATAGGCACCAACAATGAAACTTGTAAAACTTGTAACTTGTAACTTTGAATTTTTATTTTTAAACAAATTTATATATCGTCACCTAAAATGCAAAAGGGCGTAGCAACAAAAAAATTTAAGCCGATTTTCTGATTGATTATGATGCACTAGACTAAATTACATTTCCCTAGAAAATTTTAAACTTATATGTAGAAATAAGTCTATAGTCGTGTTTTAAACAAGAGAAGAAAATATAGAATATCTTTAATTCTTCAACGTGTTTTTCTGGTTCTCGTGTAAAAAATAAAAAGTGTTACGCCCTTTTGCATTTTAGGTGACGTTACGAAAAATATGAATTTATAAACATTTCAAACAATACGAGTATGTTTGCTAAAGCGGGATTTAAATTATGTATCTGATTTTACGTCTGATAAACCAAACAAATCCTATTAGATTATGTAATTGTCAAAAAATCTTTTCGCAAATCTATTTGTGTTTAAATCTTCTGATGGAGTGACGCCAACCTTTTAAGAACAAAACTCGCAGGCAGGCCCAAAAAAGCGCTAAATTATAAATGTGATCGAAATAGATACTTTTCAACCAATATATGCGACTAAACATTTAAGAAGCGCTTAAAATCATTATTATGGTAAAATATAATTTAATATCACATTATTATAAAAATAATAACATAACATTTAAATTAGATAAAATTGTATCAAAATAAAGGTTTTACCATAAAGGCGCTAAATAAAAAATAGAAAAACGTCAAACTAGAGGCTTTTTATAAAAATCACTAACCGAAAATAATGCGAGTATTGAGTAATGCAAAAGCACTGAAGATAGCACGATCAGCAAAAAAAAAATGCTGAATATTAGTAAGTTAGTAACATTAAAGAAAAACAATTACATTTCCAAAATTCTATTTATATATTTTTTTAATGGTAAGACAGTCTACTCTTCTGAAAACAGCAGAAATACTTACTATTTATTTTTGCTATTTTAAGTCTGCTAATATTCAGCAAAAACGTCTGATGATTTTAGCAGGATTATTTGCATTCAACTAAAATTTATTTAAATATAACTAAAATTTTTGTAGATTTAACAGTTCTTGTTTCATTATCCTAATCTTACATTTTTCTTAAGGCTTCTATAGTCTAATCGTAAAGTAAAAAAACGTATCTGTAATCAATTCAATGTGTTAAAATAATATAGAAATATATGTTTATCTTTTTTCTATGCATTGAAACTGTTGTCAAGTAAAATCGTAAAAAAGTTCTGTTGAAAATAGAAATTTTCTATTTTATTACTTGACATTTAATTCTATGCACAAGAAAAAGATAAAAAATACAATATTTTTATTTTTTTTACTCTTTTTATTCATTATGAGAATGATACGTTACTTTTTTTACGATACTTCCAAACTAATTTGGGCTTTAAATGGAACTGATTAATTACACAACAAAAGTTTTTACGTTTTTTGTAGCAACATTCATCAGTCACCCTGTATTTAAAAATATTTTAAACGATTTCAAAGTTTTTTCGTATCTATTTATTTGAATTGGGATTTTATTTTTTTGTTATTATCCCAGTATATTTAATAACAAATTTAGTAGTTTGCTAGAACTTTACTGTCCTCTTAGTGTACATCACAGATTTTTAATGTATTCTTTCGAAAATTCACAAGAAAATTACATAAATAATTGTGTAATATATGTGACCTTCTCCGAGAAAAGGGACCTAGTGTGTCAAAAAACCTAGTGTGCCAAAAACTTGGGAAAATCGATAAAAATGAGAAAATATCGATTTTCCCAAGTTTTTGACACACTAGGTTTTTTGACACACTAGGTCCCTTTTCTCGGAGAAGGTTGTAAAAATATGTAAAATTTATAAAATTGTTAATTTTAATAAATTAAAACGAGTAAAAAGGTTAAAGTCGGCCATGCCGACTATACAATACCCTTCACCAGTCTGGTTAAAAGCCAACTAATGTTTGGATCCGAAATTCGAATGGGTTAAAATGGGACTTGTGTCAAAATTTTATATAAAATAATAGAAGAGAAAATCGTAAATATAGCCCATATGGGCGATAGGTCCAAATATGGACCAATTCTATCTAGAATCTATCGGCTTTGTTCTCGGGACCATGTGAGTCAGCGAACCAAATTTCATTAAAATATCTTAATATTTGCGACCTGCAGCGTATAGCAATATAATTTTGGGGGGACCCTTATATGGGCACTAGGTCTAAACATGGACCGATTTCAACCAAAATCAAAAGGCGTCGTCCTTGAGCCGACATAGGTCGGTGTAACAAATTTAGTTACAATATCTTCATATTTGCGACCTGCAGCGTATAAACAATATAATTTTGGGGGGACCCTTATATGGGCACTAGGTCTAAATGTGGACCAATTTCAATCAAAATCAATAGGTGGCGTCCTTGGGCCGCCGTAAATTGGTGCACCTAATTTCATTAAAATATCTTAATAGTTGCGACCTGCAGCGTATAAATTATATAATTTTGGGGGACCCTTATATGGGCACTAGGTCTAAACATGGACCGATTTCAACCAAAATCAATAGGCGTCATCCTTGGGCCGACATAGGTCGGTGTAACAAATTTCGTTAAAATATCTTAATATTTGCGACCTGCAGCGTATAAACAATATAATTTTGGGGGACCCTTATATGGGCACTAGGTCTAAACATGTTAACCAAAATCAATAGGCTTCGTCCTTGGGCCGACATAGGTCGGTGTACCAATTGTCATCAAAATATCTTAATATTTGCGACCTGTAGAGTGCGCACAAGAACAGACAGACAGACGGACATCGTTAAATCGAAATAAAAAAAAATTCTGAGCCGATCGGTATACTATAAGGTGGGTCTAGGACCAATATTTTTTGGTGTTACAAACATCAGCACAAACTTATAATACCCTCTCTACGTAGTGGTGTAGGGTGTAAAAAGCTAGATAATTTTCAGAAAACAGTACTGACAAAGGCTGTTTTAAATAGTACCGGCATTTCGTAAAAAACAGTGCTCTCCCAGTACAACTTTTGTTGTAACGTCGGCAATTTCTCCCTGGGATTTTATTTTTTATATAAAGAACAAAACTGCAGTTTCGTTTATTAAAATAATACTTTAAAAATAAAATGCAGTCGAAATAGAGAATTTTCGAAAAATTAGCTTAAGAATAGTTTTGATGAAAACATGTTTAAAAAAAACGGTTAACCGACAAGTAATAACCTGTTTTCGGTTTATTAGAATTTACAAATTATTCGTAACCGACCGGTTTTTGGAAGTTAAAAAACCGGTTAACCGGTTTTCGGTTACGGTTTTGGACACTCTAATGTAAGTTAAATCACATTAAATATTACAAATTAAGCACAAATGGATCAGACTAGCTATATTATTGAAAAACCCGGCCTTTTTAAAAACCGGGTTTCGGTTTATTCGAAAAATCGTTTTTAAAAAAAACGCATTTCGGTTTCGGTTTTTGCAGAAAAAACAGGTTAACAAGCTTTTTTCGGTTACATTAAAAACAACACATCTTTTGAAGGATTTGAAATATTTTTAAAAAGTACGGATTCAAGTAAAATTGTATTCAGTGGAATGTCGTGTTTTAATAAATAAAAACAGTTTTTTAATACCTCACATTAAAAAAATTGTCTCAAAAAACACCTGCAAATTGCCAATTTTGGCAATTTCTCATCAGATTAAGCTATTTAACTTCCTCCAGCGGAAAAAATTGTTGATTTAGCACAGCAAGTTATTCCGATTTCACGTGAAAAAAACTGCTATACTCTATATAAAAAAATTATTTTTCACAATAATGAGTTTCACATAAAAATTGTGTAGACTTATTAGGTACCTTAGCATTAGGGTTTGGGATATCCCGGAGTTTTTTATTTCCCTGGAAACGGGAATAAAAAAATTTGATTCCCGGGAATCCCGGGAAATATTTTTGAACAAAATTGTTAATGAAAACCACCTATATAACTAATTTTTGTTACAAAAAACACTATTTCAGTACAAATTCAGTCTGTGTAGTGAGAATTCAAAGTAAAAATATCAGAATGTTGAACATTTGATTTCACATAAATTACTCTAAGCACTGCATGATTCCAGCAGATAGCACCCACTACTGGACTGTCGGAAACAAACCGTTTCATCACATTTGGCCCATTAGATATGCTGGCCACAATGTTATTTTCCAAAGACAAATAAAACTCATCTAGTCTTATTTCTACAATTCATGTTATTTCATCAGCATTACATATTCCTGATATATAAACCAACCCCAGGTTATAAAATGAATTATTTCCGTTTATAAATACATATGTTCAAATATCTCTTTTGTGATATTCTTGTCCATTCATCTAAGATTATAGTAAATCTCCTATTGTTAGAAATATTGCTCGATATTTCTTTTATCATGATATCTTTTACATGATTGTAGTACTTTACGGTGGGTCTCATACTGTAGGTTTAACTTTAACTTAACTAAAAACAAAATAAAATGTCAAAAGAATGTACACAAAACAACAACACATTTTTGGGTTAACTATTAACCTAAGTTTAAACCTGCAGTATGAGACCCACCGTTAATAGAATGTTCTTTACATCGGTTTAATTTTTTGGCAATACCAGGTTTTTATTATAAAAACTTTCTCGAATAAACGAAGATCTAGTTATGGTGCGGATTGACATTCCGTCGACTGCGGCTAATTTGGATACCATTTCAGGAAATTTTAGCCCTACCATAAAACGTTCAATGCCCATTCAGCTTACACTTTTTTCTTCGGGTACTTTGCTAATTTTAGCTGGAACGTTATTCTTGTTGTTGTTTTCTTCAAGAGAAGTTGCATGAGCATCAATTTTTTTTTCTTTTTTGTGAACCAAATTTAGATGTCGGACAACCTCCGTTAACCATTAGTCTTTTAGGGCAAATATTGTACTGCGCTGCATTGTCCTTTTTTGTGAGATATTTCCATTCTCCTGACATTTTATTCTTTAATATAAAAGAATATATGTATTAGTTTGAAAGCAGGTGTATTAAAATAAAGTTAACTTATTTGAAAATATAACATTTATTAATGAAAACGTTACTTATCAAATTACTGGCCTTTAATATAAAGGAGTATTTTAAATTTAAAGTCGCCGTTATTTTTAATCATACGGTTTTGTTCATTTTGAGTATGAAAACCTTACAAAAATATTTATATTTTCAAACATTTTCATTTGTTGAAAATCAATTAACCAATCAGAATGCTCCAAATATAAACCAAGTCAAGGTATACTGCCACCCAATATTTTAACCCTTTGACGACCGAACATAAACTGCTGGAAAATTTGTATTTTTTTTGCGGATTCGTGATAATCGACCCCAACATTTCTAAACAAAAGTGTCGTCAAAAATATTTTTTTTCAACTCCTTCATCGAAAAAATCCATGGGACATATATATCCCATTGGTCGTCAACGGTAAAAATTTGAGAACAACTAACTTACTCTGCTCGTATCGAGTATAATGTGTTTTGTTATAGTTTTTGAAGAAATAGTTGCATTTTTGATTATGTTCTTGTTGTAAATTTTTACATAGAGTGTCGATTACTAGTTTTTTTTTTTGTTTTTCTTATCATGCGAAGTAGTTTGCATATCGCGTTTTGTGCTTAAAGTCGAGTGTTCTAACATTTTTTCAAAATAATTTTGCTCATTTGGAAAAATCGATTAACAAGTGAAAGAAGAAACCATGTTTAGTAAAAATGCGTACCGAATTTTTCATGATCACTTTAGTAGTCCTTAAAAAATGACTTTAAATTTTCAGCGCATGTTTTTTGGCAAACTCTTTTTTAAGGATATTTTGTACATTCCATGATGCTGATATGGGAATCAAATGAAAGAGAAGAATTTCTACATTTTAAAAAAATCTTTTTTTTTTTTCTACTGAAAATTTGAAAAAATATCTTCTTAGTAATTTTTTGTCAAAATTTATATTATCACTGAACTGGGGAGATTATCCTTTCTTGTTTGATGCTCATTTTGGAGAGAAGTGAAAAAAAATATATATTGCCATTTTAGTAGGCATTAGTATTTCGAAGTCCTTTAAAAAGGTCATCTGACGTGATGGATATGCAGTTCATCTATAAATGGTGTCTACCCTCACATATATTTTGATTCCTCCATAGGTGAGAGCAAAATTTGAAAATGTTGCACGTTGTAATATATAACTGCAAGAAGAAAAGAAATAAAATCGACGTTGAGATTTTATGCAGCAGATGATGAAGTTATAGAATTGCTTAACGCATATGAAAATGATGAAAACCACCAACTAACATAACCAGTATACTCTGTGCCTCTTGGTTGTTCGGCCACGATTTGAAGAAATTCGGATTTCACAAACAATGTTCAGCAACCAAGCCATCACGATCCATCATATGATCGAACATATAGAATTCAACCAATTTAGAATAATTACAATTCGTAATTTGGCAGATCTATGAGTGAAACCAAACGAAAGTCAGTCGTCACTTGAATTGCAGAAGGGCGTAACAACACTTTTTACCTTTTTAGAGGAGAAGCAAAAATCATTGTAGAATTAAACATATTTTGCAATTAAAGGATATATTTCTTCTCTTGACTATAGATTTATTTCTGTATATAAGTTTAAGTTTTTGTAGGGACATGAATTTAGTATAGTCCATCATAATCAATCAAAAACTTGATTTTGAATTTTTTTATTGTTACGCCCTTCTGAATTTTAGGCGACGATATATATATTTAAAACAAATATCTTTTTCCTAAGTCTTTTTTATGTTTGGTTGAATGAATAGTTTATTCAATTTTATTAATTTTTTGTTTAATTCAATGAAAAAATAAAACATAAAACTTCTTTGTTTACCTTTGACAACCAATGGGACACATATGTCCCATGCTGAATTTGCGCCCTGTAGGCAAGAAAACAAAACTATTCCCAATGTTTTGGTATTTCTGAAAACAGGAAGCACAGGTCCATGCTATATCAAAATTTTGGTCTCGCAAAACCAATAACGTCTGAATAAATGACATCCAAAAAAGATGAACAAAAAAACTTATTTTTCAGAAGTTGGGGTCAATTAATTAGGCGCTAAGAACATATGGGGCCAATTATTTAGTATAATCTGAAAGAAAAAACTCTCTTTTATTAATACAAGTCAGTTTAAAAAAATCGGTTGGAAAATGTGGAAAATACAACAAAAAATAAAAATGGGACATATATCAACCATTGGTCGTGAAAGGGTTAACTAAAGTCGACTTTAACTAAAATATACATTTGAAAAATGTAGATAGTTAGGGCGATTATTTGCAAGAAACAAAACTTTTTTTTCCATATTTTTTTAAACATTTTACCAAGTTTTTAGGTTTTACTACTTAAATTTTGAATAAGTTATGCGAAAAATCTTTATTAGTTGAAATGCTCCTAATTACTTGGCCAAGATTTTTTTGTGTGTCAAATAAATTGATTCCCTTCTAAAAGATTTTAAAAATGACATTTTTGTTTTGGTATTTAAAATGTTTTTTATGACTAAAATTAAAAAATCCTATTCCAAACAAAAACAATTTAAAAAATTTAATATTTTTAAAATGTCCCGTTTTCCCAGGAAAAATATATTATTTTCCCGGGAATTCCCAGCAAACTTTTCCTGGGATTTCCCGGGAATTCCCGAACCCCAAACCCTAACAAGAAGTGAAAGTTGGTGAAAGATGAAGTGCTTCAAATATGGCAACACTGTAATTGCGCGAGATGTTGATTTTTAGAACAGTTGTTGCGCGCCATCTGATGGTGTGTTGGCGAACTTTATTGCATATGTTGAGTGATATTAAATTTGTCTACAATTTCTTTGAAATAATACGAAAAAGCACTAAAAATATTTTAAATTTGGTAATTTTTGCTTAGATGTGTGATTTTTTTTTTTTTATAAATATAACTCCAAATCTGATATATTTTTAATGTCTTAGAATAAAACCAAATACTTTCCTAAGTGAAATTTTTTCCGAGATTTTAAAGTGATTCTGATCATTACTTACGGTTGAAATGGTGATCCTAAGACCATGAAACTTAAAAAATTAATTAAGAAGTTAAGTTAAGAGATTTTAATAGTATTTCAAAAAAAAAAACTTTTGTTCTAACTTTAAAATGTAAAAGCCAGTTCTAAAGTCAAACCTAAGCACGATTGTTTTCTTAAATATTTCTTAAGTAATTTCGTTTGAGATCGATCTTTGTTCTGACAATGAAACTGGCCCTAAATTTAATTTTTAAGTAAAGTGCCTCAAAAAATTTGTTCAATTGTAAAAAAATCGTTCATAATAATTCTGTAAAAATGAGCTCATCGTAAAAATTTTTTAGAGAATTATCTCTTGAAAAAATGTACAATCTGTCAGGTTTCCTGAACAAAAAAATTCTTTCTTCTAAAGCAAAAAAAAATTTTTGTCCTCAAGGGGGGGGGGCTATGGGGGCTAAAACTATCCGCGCCTGGCTCTTTCCTTCTCCCATATTAAAACAATAAGGGTTTTCACAAGGGGTGTGCTATTTGTTGTATCGTCCTAACAAAAAACAGAGTTGTTAAAAATTAAATTGAAAAAATACAACATTTGAGAATAGCACGATACAACATTTTTACGTATGTTTAGTGTCCTATGTTTGAGTGTGCTAACAGATAGAAAACTGAATAGAAAATCGTTGTTAAACACAAATAAAAATTTTAACAACTCTGTTTTTTGTTGGGACGATACAACGATACAACAGATAGCACACCCCTTATGAACAACCTTAATTTATTTATTTTTTAATTTGATTAATTTATTTAATTATTTATTTTATAACTATTATTGGTATTAATAGTTGGATGCAAATTAAAGCATTATAATCGTCATTTTTGCTTTAATAAACAACATAAAAACTAATTTTTTAATTTGTTACCATTCCAAACAAAGCATTGTCAGCCTGTCCTATTGTAATACTACATGGAAAAATAAATGCGAAAATAGCTTTAATAAAATTTTAATGGTCCATATCTCGAAAACTAAGAGAGCTAGAGGAAAAATGTTTACACCAGAAGTCAAAACCCGCCTATAATACCCCGATACCGAAACTAAATTTCGACTTGCATCGCTGTATTTTAAGATCGCGTTTTTCTCGAAAACTAAGCCTCCTAGAGAGAAAATTGATTTTATTTGGTTTATCGCCCGTATCTTGAAAACTAAATCAGATAAATGAAAACGGATAACAGTTTTGGAACAACGAAGTCAGAATTACGTCTAGATTATTTTTGCAAAATGTTAACCCACAACAAAAAAAACTCCATACATGGGACCGAAAAAGACCTTCGCATTTTCATATAAATGTATGAAAAGTGCAGGACTTTCAGAATTCAAGAGCCAGTTTCGGAATATTTTTGCTCCATACATTGAAAAAAAGTTTACAGTTCTACACTCTAAAAAATGTTTGTAAATTTACTACTATAAAATGGGTAAAATTTTGTTTAATTTTACGAAAATTCGGTAAATATAAACAAAAAATGCGTAAACTTTTTTCATACACACTTCCATACACAATAATACACACACAAAGTATTTTTAGACATTATGTGTTTATAAATAAACACATTGTGCCTAAAATTACTAGTGTTTTGTTAAATAAAATTTTTACGCACAAAGTTGGTAAATATACTATCCTATAATAGCTCTGTTCCACGTACGTTACCGCGGGAGCCCAATCTTACCAAAAAGCGTTTCTATTGTTAAAAATTGGGTAAATGAGAGCGTTAATGAGAGAATAATTTGTTTCTCATTTTACCAGAAGTTACCCGTACTTTTTTTTCGGGTAAAATGGTAAAACTGTCAAATCACTTGTTGTTTATAAGTCAGCTGTTTTAAATATGTAAAAATAATTAAAATATTAACAAAAGTTGTAAACATTAATGAATATCGTTAACAAATACCGCGTTCTAACACTTTCTCTTTATTCCCTTCGATATTTTATTGTTAAAAATAGCTTTTGTTTATATGAATAACTTTGACGTTTATTTTTGGGCTTGAAATGTGGTTTTGTGCGTTTTCGGTATTGTGAGCAAATTTAGCGTTTTTTGAGATAATTATTTGTTTACTCTCATTTTACCAGACTTTACCCAGAATTACGTGGAACAAACCTAATAGTAATAAATACTCTGACATTTCAAATTGAAAAAAATTTAAAAAAAAATTATAAATTATAAAAAGAAAGAGCGAAAACGGATTATTTTTTGTGAATTACAACATTTCCACAAACACATTAGAGTCTGGAAATAGCAACATAAGCATGAAATTGTTTTTGGTGGTAGTCTAAACCTCATTTCAAAATTGAAAACGCCGTAAGGGAGGCAGTCAACCAACAACCGTCAACAATAACGGGAGAATACTCCGCAAGAGAGATACGGCCTAGACAAAACAACTGGGTGCAATGACTCCTGCTCAACAAAGTCAGTATTCATTGAGTATTGTCTAACTTGCAAAGAAAGCATTTTGTTGAACAGGAGCCATATCTCTGCGTTTTCTCCCGTTATTGTTGGCGGTTACTGCCTCCCTTTCAAAGAAGGCATTTTGTTTAGCAGGAGTCATTGCACCCATTCAATAGTTATAACAAATTTTTATATGAATTTTATACAAATGCTTTAAGATCCCAAAACGATTAATTTGGACATAAACGATTATGAGAGAATGACTTGGATATTATTATTAATAAAATACGTACTAAAAATTAATTTGTTATTTTATTTAAAAAAAAATTTTGGATGGTGCTTAAAGTTAGCACAACTGTTGTAAATGTACGCATTTTATTGGATTTTTACGCACTTTCTGTGGATTTTTGCGCATTTTAGTGGATTTTTACGCATTTTATGCGTACATTTACGCGTGAAACGTGCTTTTTTACACACAAATTTAGTAAATTAACACACTAATTTCAAAATTTCATTTAATTTTTACGCACTTTCAATGTAAAATTACAAATTATTTATGCACCAACTTAAACACAATGTGCGTATTTTTTTTCAATTACGCACATAGAGTAAATTTACCCAATTTATAGTAGGAGTTCAGTTTCCTACTATAAGTTGGGTAAATTTCAACAGAATTTAATTAGAGTATAAGTCAGAATTACGTCTAGATTTACAGTTCTAAGTCAGAATTACGTCTGGATTATTTCTGCAAAATTTTAGCCCATAACGACCCCGAACAAAAAAACGCCGTACATGGGACCGAAAAAGACCGTGGCATTTTCATATACACTCTAATTAAATTCTGTTGAAATTTACCCAACTTATAGTAGGAAACTGAACTCCTACTATAAATTGGGTAAATTTACTCTATGTGCGTAATTGAAAAAAATACGCACATTGTGTTTAAGTTGGTGCACAAATAATTTGTAATTTTACATTGAAAGTGCGTAAATATTAAATGAAATTTTGAAATTAGTGTGTTAATTTACTAAATTTGTGTGTAAAAAAGCACGTTTCACGTGTAAATGTACGCATAAAATGCGTAAAAATCCACAAAAAATGCGCAAAAATCCACAGAAAGTGCGTAAAATTAAAATATAATGCGTACATTTACAACAGGTGTGCTAACTTTAAGCACCACCCAAAAATTTTTTTAAATAAAATAACAAATTAATTTTTAGTACGTATTTTATTAATAATAATATCCGAGTCATTCTCTCATAATCGTTTATGTCCAAATTAGTCGATCTTAAGGCATTTGTATAAAATTCATATAATAATTTGTTATAACTAGAGGCTACGGTCAGAACCGGTCGACCGGGTAGACCGAAAGACCGAAAGACCGGGTAGACCGGGTTTTAAAACCGGTCGACCGGTCTTTACGGTCTACCCGGTCTTTACAGTCTAGACCGGTCGACCGGACGACCGGTCGACCGGGTAGACCGGTCTACCCGGTCAGACCGGGTTTTAATACTATTTACAAAAGGCAGGTTTTTGGTACTTTTTAGCATAATATACTACAAAATATAAAAATTGCTAAAATTATGTAAATTTTATATAAAAAAATCGAAAATTTTTAAAAATTTATAAAAATCAATAAATTTTTTAAAAAATTGATAAATTTTTAAAAAATTGACGAATTTTTAAAAAATTTACAAATTTTTGAAAAATTTACAAATTTTTGAAAAATTGATAAATTTTTGAAAAATTGATAAATTTTTTAAAAATTGATAAATTTTTTAAAAATCGATAAATTTTTGAAAAATCAGCAAAATTTTGAAAAATCGATAAAATTTTGAAAAATCGATAAAATTTTTAAAAATCGATAAAATTTTAAAAAATCGATAAATTTTTAAAAAATCGATAAATTTTTGAAAAATCGATATATTGAAAAATTTTACAAAAAACCGATAAACTTTCAAAAATACCAATAAATTTTATAAAAATTGATGAATTTGTAAAAATCAATTCATTCATGGATATATTTATAATAATGTATAATAAAATAATGCGTATTTCGTATTATATTTATATGAGAGACCCACGGTCTTTTTCGGTCCCATGTACGGCGTTTTTTTGTTCGGGCTCGTTATAGGCTAAAATTTTGCAGAAATAATCTAGACGTAATTCTGACTTAGAACTGTAAACTTTTTTTCAATGTGTGGAGCAAAAATATTCCGAAACTGGTTCTTGAATTCAGAAAGTCCTGCACTTTGCATACATTTATATGAAAATGCCACGGTCTTTTTCGGTCCCATGTACGGCGTTTTTTTGTTTGGGGTCGTTATGGGCTAAAATTTTGCAGAAATAATCTAGACGTAATTCTGACTTAGAACTGTAAACTTTTTTTCAATGTGTGGAGCAAAAATATTCCGAAACTGGTTCTTGAATTCAGAAAGTCCTGCACTTTGCATACATTTATATGAAAATGCCACGGTCTTTTTCGGTCCCATGTACGGCGTTTTTTTGTTTGGGGTCGTTATGGGCTAGAATTTTGCAGAAATAATCTAGACGTAATTCTGACTTAGAACTGTTAACTTTTTTTCAATGTGTGGAGCAAAAATATGTCGAAACTGGTTCTTGAATTCAGAAAGTCCTGCACTTTGCATACATTTATTTGAAAATGCCACGGTCTTTTTCGGTCCCATGTACGGCGTTTTTTTGTTCGGGGTCCTTATTGGCTAAAATTTTTCAGTAATAATCCAGACGTAATTCCGACTTAGAACTGTAAACTTTTTTTCAATGTATGGAGCAAAAATATTCCGAAACTGGTTCTTGAATTCAGAAAGTCCTGCACTTTGCATACATTTATATGAAAATGCCACGGTCTTTTTCGGTCCCATGTACGGCGTTTTTTTGTTCGGGGTCCTTATTGGCTAAAATTTTTCAGAAATAATCCAGACGTAATTCTGACTTAGAACTGTAAACTTTTTTTCAATGTATGGAGCAAAAATATTCCGAAACTGGTTCTTGAATTCAGAAAGTCCTGCACTTTGCATACATTTATATGAAAATGCCACGGTCTTTTTCGGTCCCATGTACGGCGTTTTTTTGTTCGGGGTCGTTATGAGCTAAAATTTTGCAGAAATAATCCAGACGTAATTCTGACTTAGAACTGTACATTTTTTTTCAATGTGTGGAGCAAAAATATTCCGAAACTGGTTCTTGAATTCAGAAAGTGCTGCACTTTGCATACATTTATATGAAAATGCCACGGTCTTTTTCGGTCCCATGTACGGCGTTTTTTTGTTCGGGGTCGTTATGAGCTAAAATTTTGCAGAAATAATCTAGACGTAATTCTGACTTAGAACTGTAAACTTTTTTTCAATGTGTGGAGCAAAAATATTCCGAAACTGGTTCTTGAATTCAGAAAGTCCTGCACTTTGCATACATTTATATGAAAATGCCACGGTCTTTTTCGGTCCCATGTACGGCGTTTTTTTGTTTGGGGTCGTTATGGGCTAAAATTTTGCAGAAATAATCTAGACGTAATTCTGACTTAGAACTGTAAACTTTTTTTCAATGTGTGGAGCAAAAATATTCCGAAACTGGTTCTTGAATTCAGAAAGTCCTGCACTTTGCATACATTTATATGAAAATGCCACGGTCTTTTTCGGTCCCATGTACGGCGTTTTTTTGTTTGGGGTCGTTATGGGCTAAAATTTTGCAGAAATAATCTAGACGTAATTTTGACTTAGAACTGTACATTTTTTTTCAATGTGTGGAGCAAAAATATTCCGAAACTGGCTCTTGAATTCTGAAAGTCCTGCACTTTTCATACATTTATATGAAAATGAGACGGTCTTTTTCGGTCCCATGTATGGAGTTTTTTTGTTGTGGGTTAACATTTTGCAAAAATAATCTAGACGTAATTCTGACTTCGTTGTTCCAAAACTGTTATCCGTTTTCATTTATCTGATTTAGTTTTCAAGATACGGGCGATAAACCAAATAAAAGCCCTTTTCTCTCTAGGAGGCTTAGTTTTCGAGAAAAACGCAATCTTAAAATCTAGCAATGTAAGTCGAAATTTAGTTCCGGTATCGGGGTATTATGGGCGGGTTTTGACTTCTGGTGTAAACATTTTTCCTCTGGCTCTCTTAGTTTTCGAGATATGGACCATCAAAATTTTATTAAAGCGATTTTCGCATTTATTTTTCCACATATAATTCATTATGACTTCCTTGTTCCAAAACTGCTGTCCGTTTTCATTTATCTCACTTAGTTTTCAAGATACGGGCGATAAACCAAATAAAAGCCCTTTTCTCTCTAGGAGGCTTAGTTTTCGAGAAAAACGCAATCTTAAAATCTAGCAATGTAAGTCGAAATTTAGTTCCGGTATCGGGGTATTATGGGCGGGTTTTGACTTCTGGTGTAAACATTTTTCCTCTAGCTCTCTTAGTTTTCGAGATATGGACCATCAAAATTTTATTAAAGCGATTTTCGCATTTATTTTTCCACATATAATTCATTCCTTGTTCCAAAACTGCTGTCCGTTTTCATTTATCTCACTTAGTTTTCAAAATACGGGCGATATTCCAAATAAAAGCCCTTTTCTCTCTAGGAGGCTTAGTTTTCGAGAAAAACGCGATCTTAAAATCTAGCAATGTAAGTCGAAATTTAGTTTCGGTATCGGGGTATTATGGGCGGGTTTTGACTTCTGGTGTATACATTTTTTCTCTAGCTCTCTTAGTTTTCGAGATATGGACCATCAAAATTTTATTAAAGCGATTTTCGCATTTATTTTTCCACATATAATTCATTATGACTTCCTTGTTCCAAAACTGCTGTCCGTTTTCATTTATCTCACTCAGTTTTCAAGATACGGGCGATATTCCAAATAAAAGCCCTTTTCTCTCTAGGAGGCTTAGTTTTCGAGAAAAACGCGATCTTAAAATCTAGCAATGTAAGTCGAAATTTAGTTTCGGTATCGGGGTATTATGGGCGGGTTTTGACCTCAGGTGCAAACATTTTTGCAGTAGATCTTTTAGTTTTCGAGATATGTTCGCTTCATGAAAAATAATCAATACAATTTTCATTGTCCATATCTCGAAAACTAAGAGAGCTAGAGAAAAAATGTTTACACCAGAAGTCAAAACCCGCCCATAATACCCCGATACCGAAGCTAAATTTCGACTTACATTGCTAGATTTTAAGATCGCGTTTTTCTCCAAAACTAAGCCTCCTAGAGAGAAAAGGGTTTTTATTTGGAATATCGCCCGTATCTTGAAAACTAAGTGAGATAAATGAAAACGGACAGCAGTTTTGGAACAAGGAAGTCATAATGAATTATATGTGGAAAAATAAATGCTAAAATCGCTTTAATAAAATTTTGATGGTCCATATCTCGAAAACTAAGAGAGCTAGAGGAAAAATGTTTACACCAGAAGTCAAAACCCGCCCATAATACCCCGATACCGGAACTAAATTTCGACTTACATTGCTAGATTTTAAGATTGCGTTTTTCTCGAAAACTAAGCCTCCTAGAGAGAAAAGGGCTTTTATTTGGTTTATCGCCCGTATCTTGAAAACTAAGTGAGATAAATGAAAACGGACAGCAGTTTTGGAACAAGGAAGTCATAATGAATTATATGTGGAAAAATAAATGCGAAAATCGCTTTAATAAAATTTTGATGGTCTATATCTCGAAAACTAAGAGAGCTAGAGAAAAAATGTTTACACCAGAAGTCAAAACCCGCCCATAATACCCCGATACCGAAGCTAAATTTCGACTTACATTGCTAGATTTTAAGATCGCGTTTTTCTCGAAAACTAAGCCTCCTAGAGAGAAAAGGGCTTTTATTTGGAATATCGCCCGTATCTTGAAAACTAAGTGAGATAAATGAAAACGGACAGCAGTTTTGGAACAAGGAAGTCATAATGAATTATATGTGGAAAAATAAATGCGAAAATCGCTTTAATAAAATTTTGATGGTCTATATCTCGAAAACTAAGAGAGCTAGAGAAAAAATGTATACACCAGAAGTCAAAACCCGCACATAATACCCCGATACCGAAACTAAATTTCGACTTACATTGCTAGATTTTAAGATCGCGTTTTTCTCGAAAACTAAGCCTCCTAGAGAGAAAAGGGCTTTTATTTGGAATATCGCCCGTATTTTGGAAACTAAGTGAGATAAATGAAAACGGACAGCAGTTTTGGAACAAGGAATGAATTATATGTGGAAAAATAAATGCGAAAATCGCTTTAATAAAATTTTGATGGTCCATATCTCGAAAACTAAGAGAGCTAGAGGAAAAATGTTTACACCAGAAGTCAAAACCCGCCCATAATACCCCGATACCGAAACTAAATTTCGACTTACATTGCTAGATTTTAAGATCGCGTTTTTCTCGAAAACTAAGCCTCCTAGAGAGAAAAGGGCTTTTATTTGGTTTATCGCCCGTATCTTGAACACTAAATCAGATAAATGAAAACGGATAACAGTTTTGGAACAACGAAGTCAGAATTACGTCTAGATTATTTTTGCAAAATGTTAACCCACAACAAAAAAAACTCCATACATGGGACCGAAAAAGACCGTCTCATTTTCATATAAATGTATGAAAAATGCAGGACTTTCAGAATTCAAGAGCCAGTTTCGGAATATTTTTGCTCCACACATTGAAAAAAAATGTACAGTTCTAAGTCAGAATTACGTCTGGATTATTTCTGCAAAATTTTAGCTCATAACGACCCCGAACAAAAAAACGCCGTACATGGGACCGAAAAAGACCGTGGCATTTTCATATAAATGTATGCAAAGTGCAGCACTTTCTGAATTCAAGAACCAGTTTCGGAATATTTTTGCTCCATACATTGAAAAAAAGTTTACAGTTCTAAGTCAGAATTACGTCTAGATTATTTCTGCAAAATTTTAGCCCATAACGACCCCAAACAAAAAAACGCCGTACATGGGACCGAAAAAGACCGTGGCATTTTCATATAAATGTATGCAAAGTGCAGGACTTTCTGAATTCAAGAACCAGTTTCGGAATATTTTTGCTCCACACATTGAAAAAAAGTTTACAGTTCTAAGTCAGAATTACGTCTAGATTATTTCTGCAAAATTTTAGCCTATAACGAGCCCGAACAAAAAAACGCCGTACATGGGACCGAAAAAGACCGTGGGTCTCTCATATAAATATAATACGAAATACGCATTATTTTGTTATACATTATTATAAATATATCCATGAATGAATTGATTTTTACAAATTTATCAATTTTTATAAAATTTATTGGTATTTTTGAAAGTTTATCGGTTTTTTGTAAAATTTTTCAATATATCGATTTTTCAAAAATTTATCGATTTTTTAAAAATTTATCGATTTTTTAAAATTTTATCGATTTTTAAAAATTTTATCGATTTTTAAAAATTTTATCGATTTTTCAAAATTTTATCGATTTTTCAAAATTTTGCTGATTTTTCAAAAATTTATCGATTTTTAAAAAATTTATCAATTTTTAAAAAATTTATCAATTTTTCAAAAATTTATCAATTTTTCAAAAATTTATCAATTTTTCAAAAATTTATCAATTTTTCAAAAATTTATCAATTTTTCAAAAATCTATCAATTTTTCAAAAATTTGTAAATTTTTCAAAAATTTGTAAATTTTTTAAAAATTTGTAAATTTTTTAAAAATTTATCAATTTTTTTAAAAATTTATTGATTTTTATAAATTTTTAAAAATTTTCGATTTTTTTATATAAAATTTACATAATTTTAGCAATTTTTATATTTTGTAGTATATTATGCTAAAAAGTACCAAAAACCTGCCTTTTGTAAATAGTATTAAAACCCGGTCTGACCGGGTAGACCGGTCTACCCGGTCTAGACCGGTCGTAAAAAGACCGGTCGACCGGTTTTAAACCCGGTCTGACCGGGTAGACCGGTCGACCGTAAAACCGGGTAATGGGGGGCTCTAGTTATAACTATTGAATGGGTGCGATGACTCCTGCTCAACAAAATGCCTTCTTTGAAAGGGGGGCAGTAACCGTCAGCAATAATGGGAGAAAACGCCTTAAGAGAGATATGGCCTACGCAGGAACAACTGAGTGCAATGACTCTTGCATCTCTCTTAAGGCGTTTCCTCCCGTTATTGTTGACGGTTACTGCCTCCCTTTCAAAGAAGGCATTTTGTTGAGCAGGAGTCATCGCACCCAGTTGTTTTACCTAGGCCGTATCTCTCTTACGGCGTTTTCTTCCGTTATTGTTGACGGTTGTTGGTTGACTTCCTCCCTTGCAAAAAAGGCATTTTGTTGAGCAGGAGTTATTGCATCCAGTGGTTCCTGCGTAGGCCGTGTTTCTCTTACGGCGTTTTCAATTTTGAAATGTTGCTATTTCCAGACTCTAATGTGTTTGTGGAAAAGTTATAATTCACAAAAAATAATCCGTTTCGCTTTTTCTTTTTATTATTTATAATTTTTTTTCAATTTTTTCCAATTTGAAATGTCAGAGTATTTATTACTATTATTGGATAGTATATTTACCAACTTTGTGCGTAAAAATTTTATTTAACAAAACAATAGTAATTTTAGGCACAATGTGTTTATTTATAAGCACGTAATGTCTAAAAATACTTTGTGTGTGTATTATTGCGTATGAAAGTGTGTACAAAAAGATTTTGCGCATTTTTTGTTTATATTTACCGAATTTTCGTAAAATTAAACAAAATTTTACCCATTTTATAGTAGTAAATTTACAAACATTTTTTAGAGTGTAAATGTTTGCAAAGTGCAGGACTTTCTGAATTCAAGAACCAGTTTCGGAATATTTTTGCTCCACACGTTGAAAAAAAGTTTACAGTTCTAAGTCAGAATTACGTCTAGATTATTTCTGCAAAAGTTTAGCCCATAACGACCCCAAACAAAAAAAACGCCGTACATGGGACCGAAAAAGACCGTGGCATTTTCATATAAATGCATGAAAAGTACACACATTGAAAAAAAATTTAAAAAAAAAATTTCTAAATCAGAATTACGTCTGGATTATTTCTGCAAAATTTTAGCCCATAACGACCCCGAACAAAAAAACGCCGTACATGGGACCGAAAAAGACCGTGGCATTTTCATATAAATGTATGCAAAGTGCAGGACTTTCTGAATTCAAGAACCAGTTTCAGAATATTTTTGCTCCATACATTGAAAAAAAGTTTACAGTTCTAAGTCAGAATTACGTCTGGATTATTTATGAAAAATGTTAGCCCATAAGGACCCCGAACAAAAAAACGCCGTACATGGGACCGAAAAAGACCGTCGCAGTTTCATATAAATGTATGAAAACTGCAAGACTTTCTGATATGAATATTTTTGTTCCACACGTTGAAAAAAAGATTACGTGTAGATTATTTTCCCAAAAATTTAGCCTATAGAGACCCAGGAGAAAAAAACGCCGTGCATGGGACCGAAAAAGACCGTGGGTCTCTCATATAAATTTAATACGAAATACGCATTATTTTGTTATACATTATTATAAATATATCCATGAATGAATCGATTTTTACAAATTTATCAATTTTTAAAAAATTTATTGGTATTTTTGAAAGTTTATCGGTTTTTTGTAAAATTTTTCAATATATCGATTTTTCAAAAATTTATCGATTTTTTAAAAATTTATCGATTTTTTAAAATTTTATCGATTTTTAAAAATTTTATCGATTTTTTCAAAATTTTATCGATTTTTCAAAATTTTGCTGATTTTTCAAAAATTTATCGATTTTTCAAAATTTTATCAATTTTTCAAAAATTTATCAATTTTTCAAAAATTTATCAATTTTTCAAAAATTTATCAATTTTTCAAAAATTTGTAAATTTTTTAAAAATTTGTAAATTTTTTAAAAATTTATCAATTTTTTTAAAAATTTATGAATTTTTATAAATTTTTATAAAATATCGATTTTTCATAAAATTTTTTAAAAAAAATTTTAAATTTTTAAAAATTTTCGATTTTTTTTATATAAAATTTACATAATTTTAGCAATTTTTATATTTTGTAGTATATTATGCTAAAAAGTACCAAAAACCTGCCTTTTGTAAATAGTATTAAAACCCGGTCTGACCGGGTAGACCGGTCTACCCGGTCGACCGGTCTAGACCGTAAAGACCGGGTAGACCGGGTTTTAAAACCGGTCTACCCGGTCTTTACGGTCTTTCGGTCTACCCGGTCGACCGGCTCTGACCTCTAATATATATACAAAAAACTAAAATCTACATTATAGCCTAGAGAGGACCCCATAAAGACAATCTGATGATAGTGATGCGGTGTCACTTGAAAATGCATTATTTGTAAACCATTGGTTCTAGGAAAGTTTTTTTCATAAGTTTTTTCTCTATTGGTTGTAAAATGAAAATTGTAAATTCTATTCCCGAGTAAAAAAGTTTTGATATAATCATATATTATTTTATGTAATTACATTTAGTAACTTATAGTTACATATGGCCACATATGCTTTTAAATTGAAGCATATATACTTTTATATAGTCATTTATTAAATATTTTTTCCTCAAAGGTTTTAATATTGAGACATATGTGATTTTATATTATTACATACTGGCCTACATATAAGTGTATGTGCTATATATAAGTACATAAAGTAACATATAAAAGATATAATTACATATACGTTTATATATAATTTAGTATGACACTACACATAATAATATAAAACTATATATGGAGCCATTTAAGAAATATTATATAATAGGTGTTATATATGATTATATATTGACGTATATGAACCCATATATAACTTAGTATGGTTTCATATCTACAATATTTCATGCTTTCTTTTATATATAACGATATAACGTTCTTTATAAAATCATCTATAATTATATATCATCCCACATTAGCAATTTTTTCAAAGTGATTTTATATAAAAATATATAAAGTCCTTTTAAAACCGTATTGTATTAAATGTGGTTCCATATTAAAAATGATTTTGAACTAGTTTAAGATTTAGTAATTACTAGCGATTGGCGCATGACACGATCGTGAGTGAAGTTATTCACAAGTGATCGTGAGTAATAATTACTATACCAAAGTAATTCGCGCGTGAGCGTGAGAATATATAATTCGTACGTGAGCGTGAGTAAGAATATATAACCCGTGCATGATTCGTGTGTGAGTTTATTTTTTGCATCATATGTTTTTAGAAATTTTTACTGTTTTGCGTGAGAATTTTCTGATTGTGAGTAAGTTTTTAATATACTCATGTCTGCGTGAGTAAGACACGAAATGCTCGTGCGTGAGTAATTTGTTTTTGTTTAGGAGCGTGAGTCAAAGTGGCTAACGCACCCATAAAATTAACAATACTGAAGCTTTAATATGGAATTCTCTATACTATAACGCACACTTGACTGATCTCTTATATCTTGGTTGTATGTATATCACAATCCTATTAAGTTAAAAATTTCAGTGTTGTCAACCTTATTTTAAAATTACTAAAAACAAATAAAAATTTGTTCATGTTTCATGCACTGTCATGGTAAATCTGGATAAAAGTAATGGAAGATTTATCGAAATTATAGGATATCCAGTAGACCTGGGGGTTAATCATTACATTTTGTAATTAATTACACATGCATTTACACAATTACATGTAATTGTAATTGAAAAATCTCAATTACAATTACAAATTATTTGTAATTACAATTACAAATTATTTGTAATTGTAATTCAAAAAAGAACAATTACAAGTAATTTGTAATTTGAAAAATGTCAATTACATTTTTTGGGAAAATAAATAATGACAAAAAGCACAAGTTAGGGGTAAGCCCAACATGACGTATTCTTTTTATACGCATCCATGCCTATGCAACCTATCCCAGTCAGATTTTTATACAAAATTTTAACAAAAAACACTTTTTACTTGTAATTTCAATTACAAATTACAAGTAATTGTAATTGAAATCCCTCAGGTCTGATCTCCAGATATTGTATATCTTTTTTTATAAAATAAATAAATAATTTTGTATATTGTTTGATATGGTCATATATATTATGGTAAAAATATAGGGTCAATATTTAGGTATAATTGTATCAAACTATGTCCACTTTTTTAACATTTTATATAATTTTATACAAAAAGATATAGTTTTATGTAATTGGATGAGGACAAAATTCGGATACAATTGTATCAAATTGCATAAAATTGTATCAAATTGTACCAAATTGTATACAATTGTATACAATTCGATACAATATGATGCAATGAGACGTTCTCATTTTTCGGATATAATTATATCTAATTACATAGAAGATTATATATAATTAAATATAGAAACCGAACAAAAATAACACTCAAAATTCAATTTAATAAAAAAAATATAATTTTATAAAAACATTTATAGAAAATAAAATTATAATTTTATAAAAAGAAATTCATTTTATAAAAAAAAAATGCATAGCCATGAACGGTATCGAACTCGTTGCTTTCTGAGTTTAAACCTTATTTTAACAAAATATTGTATTTTTTATAAAATCAGTGCTCTGCCAGAGTATTATTTTTTGAACTGTTGTCAATATCTGTCTGGGATCTTATTTAATCCCAAATAAATTGAGATCTTACATAGTACCCAAATATAATGCGGGATCTAATTTTATCTGTCATTTTTCTGGATAGTTTTAGACGTCAATCCCCAAATATATTGCTGTTTCTAATTCGATATGCCATTTTAATACTGAAATAAATTGCTAGATCTAATTCGATCTGCAATTTTTGGGATAAATTAAGATCTTACGAAATCCCCAAATATATCACTAGATTTAATTCGATCTGCAATTTATCGGAAAAGTTAAGATCTTACGCAATCCCGAAATATATTACAGGATGTCATTTTTTGGATAAATTTAGATCTTACTTAATCCCCAAATATATTGCTGGATCTAATTAGATCTGCCACTTTTCAGATCAAATTAGATCTAAGTTTATCCACAAATATATTGCTGGATCTAATTCGATCTGCCATTTTTCGGTTCAATTTAGATCTAAGTTTATCCCCAAATATATTGCAGGATCTAATTCGATCTGCCACTTTTTCGGATCAAATTAGATCTAAGTTTATCCACAAATATATTGCTGGATCTAATTTGATCTGCCAAAATTGAGATCAAATTAGATTTAAGTTTATCCACAAATATATAGCTGGATCTAATTCGATCCGCCATTTTTCAGATCAAATAAGATCTAAGTTTATCCGCAAATATATAGCTGGATCCGTAATTTTTCGGATCAAATTAAATCTAGGTTTATCCCCAAAGATATCATTGGATCTCCCAATTTTGAGATATAACTTGATCTTATTTGATACGATATGATTGGATACACCCAATTTTGAGATCTAATTGGATCAGCTGGATATTACAGCAGATATTAAACAATATAAAATTGGATATGATTAGATCTTGCGCGAGATCAATTTTTTTTTTACTCGGGAAGTTATGGGTTTTGAATGCTATCGTCATACTTTGTTCAAAATAATCATCTAAAATAGTACATTTTAGTACTATTAAGTATTGGGTTCAAATTAATCTCTGATATTCCAACTTTATTAAGAAACTGAAATACAATCATAATATCATCTGAAATTCATATTCAAGCTCTATGCTTAGCTGCTCTACTCTACATTAATGTCTCATTTTGTATATCCTTGTAACAATTTTATCTTATCTTTTGTGAAAAAAATGTGATTAAGTGATTTTTTCTCAAAAATATTGTAAAACAAGTAACTTTCCTGTAAAAGAGCAAAAATATTGAAAAAGTTGACAAAATATTCAAAAGTAATCGAACAAAAAAATTGTAAGAATAGTAAACTAAGAAAAAAATTTACGAAAATCGCATAAAAACGTCTGCGGAGTGCAAACCTTAATGCAAATCATAAGAGTTAATTAATTTAATAACGATTCACATAAAAATGTGTTCAATTTTATCGTTTGTTGAACAAAAAAAACACATTACAGTTAAACTCGCTTAATACGAACTCGGTTAAGACGAATTCTCGGTTAATACGAACCAGTTTGAAAGTTCCGACTTTTTGCACTCATTTTTCATATAAAAAACATCTGTTAATACTGTTTGTAACAGTCCCAAACACTAAATTTCAAATTATTCTCCATGTTTACCACGAACTCTTAAAAAACTAGGAATATTGTGTATAAATATTTTACAATTTGACAAATTTCAAACTTTTCACACAGCTATTTTCCTTAAAAACGATTTATTAAAGCAAATGCAATGAAACGATTATACAATTTTTTATTAAAATTTTTAATTATATTAAAAATCTTAATTATTTTGTGAATAAAAAAAGTATTTTAGACAAACTTGACCTTGTTTAATACGAACTAATTTCTTTGCTCCTCCGGGGGAGCAAAGCTCGTCTTAACCGAGTTTTACTGTACTAGTTTTTGCTGGAAGAAATTTTTGAAGTAAAAACTAGTAAAATTGCCCCTTAAATTTTTTACTAGTTCTTACTATATTTTTTGTACTCGAACGGATTTTTGAGCATTTAAAACTGGGGGTTTACCGCGTAACTCGATTCGCAAAAAAAATTTAGAATTCGTAAAAAGAAAAGTTTTATCAAAAATCTTACTTTTTTAATTTTTATGTGTAGTGTACAAGGTTTAGGATAAAAATAAATTAAAAATTTAAATTTTTATATAGAATTATATTTTTAACAATATTTGCAAGATTTACGAATTCGAAAATTTTTTTTCGAATCGAGTTACGCGGTAACCCCACTGGTAAAAATGGTAAAGCTAGTAAAAAATAGCATGTAAACAAACACACTTATTACTGTTGTAGACTAAAGCGCAAATTAAAAATATAACGTGACTTATTTGAAATAAATGAATTAAAAAATAAAATAAAAATTAAAGGAATTCAAAGATTTAATGGAATTAGTTATATGTGGGAAAATTAAATTGATCTGATCCCTTAAAAGACTTGTAAAAATAGACTTGACACATGGTTTTTGCATTAGTCACCCCCTTACATGAAATGGTATGAAAAGTAGGTTGGGTCGACCTTTGCCTTTGGAATAATTTCGACTGTAGCAGGTGTAGAAACGATGTAAATAAAAATTTCATAGTTATAGAAAATTCAAAGTTTTGTTTAAAAATTTGAAATTTCGAGCAAAGTGGTTTATTTTTTCGATACGGATATTTTTTAACAACAAATTTCTTCATAGTCTGTTGATGCAAGAAACATAAAAAGTTTTAAGTTAAAGAGAAGATTCAATTTTTATAGGTTAATTGGTCCTGTCTTTTTTAAATTTGTTCGATATTGATGGACAGCAATTTTCTTTATTATAACTTGTTTTAAGAACTAAGTGCCTAAAACTTCTCCTTTAAAAACTGTATACTAAATATACCCACCTACACTGTTTGGGCTGTTAGGAATGTAGATGTAGTGAAATCCACGTTTTCAATAAAATTAGTTTTTTGTGAACAAATTAACAAATTATATATAAACTAAATTCATAAATTCATTTGGAAAGTTTACTGCGTCGGTTCCTTCCACCGATAATCCTTTACCTTAAATGTCGGAATATATAAATTGCATTCTTTTTCTAAGGGTTTTTCACTTTTAATTTCATATTCCTTGCTTAAAGTATTTGGACATGTAAATAATGAAAAGATCCCCAGATTCAATTTCGTTCACCATTCCATTGCATTTCATTCCTATTATCAATTGTTCCAATTCCACTCATTGTCCGCTTTATTCCACTTCTTTCCCTCTGTCTTCTGTTTCAATATCAGTCGTTCATTGCTCCGTTCCATTCCTTTTTTTAACCACTCGTTCCCCATTCCATGCCATCTCGCTCCCTATTCCATTTTGTCACATATTCCATTCTATTTCATTCTCTCTTCCATTCCATTGTCTATTACTTCAATTCCACTCGTTCCGCGTTCATTTCCATTTCGTTCCACTTGTATAGTGTTTCAATTCCGTTTCTTAATTTTAGCGTTCCAAATATACTCGTTCTTTAAATGCTAGGTTTCTAGCCAAAGAGGCAGTCGTTAAGAGTGACAATTTCCCCCTTTCGAACCCCCATTTTTACCACGTTCCTGTCCAAAGTTAAAAAAATACCTTGTCGATAAATTAGCCGATACTCCAAGGAACACATATTATAAATTTCAGGTTTCTAGCTGAAGGGGATCGGGCAGGCAATCAAGGGGGCAAATTATTCTCTTTTTACCCCTCCCGGCAAGAATTTCCAAAAATGCCGTCTTAGAGGATGTCTGCGTTGGAGGAAAAACCTACATACCGAATTTCAGCTCCCTATTTCCAGCAGTTTGGCCAGCCCTTCAAGGAGGAAACTTTCATGTGTTTGACCCTACCTGTTTCTACAGGTAGGGTCAAAAATCTCGTCTTAGCGGATGTCTACAATAGAGGAGGAACTTTCATACCAAATTTCATCGTCCTACCTCCAGCGGTTTAGACAGGCCTTTAAGGGGCACTTTTTCCTTTTAGAACCCCCATTTTTACAATGTCCCTGTCTAAAATTCTAAAAAGTAGCTTCCCGATAAGTGAGCCCATACTTCAAAGAACACACATTTTATATTTCAGGTTCCTAGCCAAAGGGATTTTGGCAGGCCCCCAAAAAGGAGACTTTTACTATTTGTGCCCCTCCCGGTAAGAATTTCCAAAAGTCCCGCCTTAGGTGGAGGAGGAAAATCGCGCCTTATGTCGAGTCCAATGTGGAGGAGTTCCACATTCCAGCAGTATGGGCAGGGCATAAGGGGCCAATTTCCCTTTCTGAGCCCCCATTTAACAATGTCCGTGTCTAAAATTCCAATAATTACTTTCCAATAAGTTAGCCTATACTTCAGAGACACATATTTCAAATGTAAGGTTTCTAGCCAAAGGGGTTTTGACAGGCAATCAAGGGGAGACCTTTCTTCTTTTTGCCCCTCCCTGCAGGAACCTCCAGATTTCAACTTCGTTGCCTCCGCGGTTTGGACAGTCGTTATTGGGGATATTTTCTCCTTTCGACACCCGTTTTTAGCATGTTCTTTCCCAAAATCGGAAAAAATGGGAAAAGGTCCTTCTTGGAAAAAGTGCTTTTTTTGACAAAATGTATTTCTGGAAAAATATGCTATTTTGAAAAAGATACTTTGTTTTACAAAGAGGTACTGTTTTTTTAAGTTACTTTTTTGGAAAAAGTACTGTTTTTGGAAAACTTACTTTTCTGTTTGGAAAATCCCGTTTTAGTGGGAAAAGACTTTTTTTGAAAGATTACTTTTTTTGGATAAATAACTTTTTCGGACAAAGACTATTTTTTAGGACTTTCCAATTTTCGGCCCTCCGTGTTGAAAAAATCAAGTTTTAGGAGAGGTCTCATGCCAAAATTGTTACTTTTTTTTTTGGAAAAAGTCCTTTTTCTGAGAAAGTACCTCTTTTTTGGAAAAAGTACTTTGTTTCTGGAAAACTACTTTTACTTTTTTAGAAAAAGGTACATCTTTTTTGGACAATGATTTTTTTTTTAAAACGTACTTTTTTCCTAATTCCGGCAGTTTGGCCAGGCCGTCAAGGGGGAGGCTTGTCCTCTTTTTGCCCCTCCCTCTAGGAGTTTCCAAAAATCCCGTCTTAGTGGATGTCTAGCATATAGGAGGAAACTTCATACCAAATTCCAACTTCCTAGATCCAGAGGTTTGGACAGGCCGTTAAGAGAGACACTTTTCCCCTTTTGAACCCCCAGTTTTACAACGTCCCTGTCCAAAATTCCGGATAAGTACTTTTCGGATAAGTTAGACTATACATCGAGGAATACATATTTTAAATTTCAGCTTTCTTTTCTTTTCCCCTTTTTTCCCGTTCCGCTAGGAATTTGCAAAAATCCCATCTTAGCGGACGTCTACGCCGGAGGAGGAACCTACGTAACAAATTTAAACTTCCTAGCTTCATCGGTTTGGGCTGGGCGATGTTGAATCAGTCAGTCAGCCACGTTTTTCTTCTCTATATATAAAAGAACTAGTGGGCAAAGCCCGCTACGTTGTTAGCGTGCCTTAAAGTTTATTTAATTTAAGTTTTTCAAAAGTAGATCTGGCAATTCAAGTAAATTCACAAATTCAGTTGGAAAGTTTTTTTGAGTCGGTTTCTTTCGCCGATGCTTCTTTACCGGCAGTTTAAATATCTGAATATATAAATTGCATTCTTTTCCTAAGGTTTTTTCTCTCTTAATAAATTTGTTTAACCTTTTTGTAGAGTATGTTTCAATGCCAAGTATCATATTCCTTGATTAAAGTATTTGAACAGGTAATTAAAAGGGGTTCTTTACCCCTTTTTGTCCTCCCTCAAAAATACCGAAATATATGTATATTACACCGACTCACGAAAAAAAGTAAAAAAAGTGCCCCCCTCAAAATAAACCTTGGTTTGTTTTATGATGATTCCCAAAATATTTCGGGTCTAGCAACGAGATCTCACGAGCTAGACCATTGTATGGCTATCATATGAAAGGATTTTTTGAGGCGCTTCCAGCGGTATATATAACATGTCCAAGCGTATCCACCCATGTCCTATTTTCAAGGATATTCTATAAAAAAACAAATTCTAAATAGGGCAATATGGGTACCAAAAGTTTTCTTTTGATGAGTAAATCATCGCAAAGTGGATATAGCTCGGAGTTTTGCAAATTTCATATATTTTGCGTGATGCTGTGGACCAAATTTTGTTAAAATTTTCGAGTTACTGTAATCTGCATTTGAATTCAGTATCTAGTTGATGTAAGATAAAAATGCAACTTAACAGAAAAAATCCAGCACGCGCTTTTTTTGGCGGAATATCTTTTTTTAGCAAAAAAATTTTTATAAAATTTTAATAATAATTTTAATTCAGTTTCTAGTAGATGTAAGGATCAGCTCGCTGATTTCCAGCAAACACTTTTGCTGAATTTACCAACTTTTTTGCAAGCACGCTCCTGACTAAAAATTTGCTGACACAGCAACATTTTTTGCTGACTTTTTTTTTGAGTGTACCTGTAAAAATATATAAAAATCCCGTCTTATCGGATATCGACAATAGAAGAGGAACCCTCATACCAAATTTGAACCTCCTACCTCCAGCGGTTTTGGCAGGCCTTTAAGGGGGCACTTTTCCCTTTTTGAACCCCCATTTTTGCAATGTCCCTGTACAAAATTCTAAAAAGAACCTTCCTATAAGTGAGCCTATGGAAGTTCCTCCTCTGTAGTAGACTTCCACTAAGACGGGATTTTTGTAAATTCCTACAGGGAGGGGCAAAAAGGGGAGAAGACTCCCCATTGACGGCGTGGCCAAACTGCCGGAACTAGAAAGTTGAAATTCGGTGTGTAGATTCCTCCTCTAGCGTAGACAACCGCTAAGAAGGTATTTTTGGAAATTCCTACCGGAAGGGGTAAAAGGGGACAAAAAAAGTAGCTTTGTATAAAAAAGTACCTTTTTCCAAAAAAAAAGTATCTTTCCCAAAAAAGTACTTTTTCCAAAAAAAGTACTATGTTTTTATGTTTTTCCAAAAAAAATACATTTTCGAAAAAGCTGAAGCTTTTTCAAAAAAGTATCTTTTCTAAAAAAAGTTTTTTGTCAACAAAAGTACCATTTAAAAAAAGAGAAAAAAAAAATAGAATTTCAAAAAAGTACTTTTTTCCTCCCTCCACGGATACCTCCACCATGACAGGATTTCTGGATATTTCTTTTTCTAAAAACAAAACTCTTTTTTGGAAAGTACTTTTTTCAAAAACAAATAGTTTTACAAAAGAAAATTACATTTTCCCAAAAAGTTTGTTTTTTAAAAATAGCTTTTTTTCTAGAAACATTTTCTAAAGAAAATTACTTTCCACAAACAAAGTACTTTTCCCAAAAAAAAAAAAAATAAAGAGGAGATCTCCACTAGAACGGAATATTTTCAACAGGGAAAAGTCCGGCCTTTTCCAAAAAAAAAAAAACTATTTTCCCACAAAAGTACATTCTACTTTAAAAAAGAGCCTTTGTCAAAAAAAAAAATCTTTGAAAAGTCTTTGTCTCTAAAACAAAGTACCTTATTATACTCCGACATAGACAACCCCCCCCCCCCCCCCACCTTAAAACGCTATTTTTCAAAAAACTAACTTTCCCAAAAAAAGGAATTTTTCCAAAAAAATACCCTTTTCCAAAAAAGTAACTTATACCAAAACAGTATCTCTTTATAAAATAATTATTTTTTTTCAAATATTATCTTTTTAAAAATTCGTTTAATAGTTTAAATCGCGAATTAATATTAAGGTAATATATTTGTATGGAAGAAAGTCTTTCAAATATATTAACTAAACATTAAGGGTCATATGCATAATCACTTTATAAATTTATAAACGACTTATAAAACAAATTTTTCATACAAAATTCATTTTATAAACGTGTTATAAGGTTTTCAAATTATTATGCATATGCACTTAATTCTCTTTTCAAACGGTAAACGAATTAATTTAGAAAGAGTGAAAGGCATGGGTATTTTATTTTTATCCCTTCTTTCAGGATATATTGAAATTGTTAATTGGTGCAAACTTGTGTCGGACGGTGAAATAAATTTATTGAAATGAAGTTTTAAAGAGATTTAAAAAAATATTTTTAGACTATTCTTGTTCATGTTCTTTATTTTCCCTTTTGCGTCTTATGAAAATTTCAAATTTGAGCCATGGTTTATATAGTCAGAACTAAGATAGATTTTTTGCTTAAATGTTTCTTAAATATGGAATCAAAAAATTTATATTTCTAGATATTTTGTTTCTAAGCAGATTCTCAAAAATATTCGTCTAGAATTATTTTTATAAAAAAAGTTTAAATGTGAGTATTTTTCACACAAATTTTTAGGCAAAGTCGCCTAAATCTTTTTATAAAAATAGACACTAAAATATTATTAAATAGTTTTATAACTTATACTTTTTGTTTGCGGCCCTATGCTCCTTGCAGGAGTAAAAGGAACAAATATATAACTTATACTGTTATTTTTTGAATAGAAATTTTTTATGCCACAACTACTTAAAAAGAAATCATTTAATTTTCATAGTTGCATTTCAAATTAACATATAAAAAAATCCAAAATAATTTAAAAAAGCATTTGTTGCATTATTTTAAAAATAAATAAAACTTAAAAAATACAATTGAAATAAATATCGATTTAAATGAAATTATTTGAAGTAAAAAATATTTATATCAATCAAAAATACGAAAATATTACTAATTTTGGAAGTATTTGGAACTGAAAGACTGATGTTGAAATATAGTGTAATTGCTTTATTTGAACAAAGATCATCATTTTATCTGAAGTAGGTATGACAAATTTTGTTGGTAACCTTGGTAATATCTAATAAAATTTATTTTCGGTTTAACTAAACCAAATTCAACTGATATCAAAAAAATATTGAATTTGAAATCGCATTTTTTAATTTTAAATATATTTTATTCAAATTAATTTTAAAAAAATCAGTGCTTTAAATTAAAATAAAGCTTCCAAAATTGTAATATACTACTAAAACTTCTGTTACCTAGTGTCTTCAAATGCTATGAAATGTGCAAAGAAATTTGAAAATAACACACAAAACATCAACGATGAAAATAATTTTGTTGTTGCTTTGTGTGTTATTTTCAAATTTCTTTGCACATTTCATTGCATTTGAAGACACTATGTAAAAGAATAGAAAAATCCCCAGAAATCCCGCATTGCGGGATTGAAAAAAGGACGGGATTCCCGGGATAAACCCTACCAGCAAGGTACTTTTTCGATTTTGGGACAAGAAAATGATGAAAATGGGGGTCGAATGGGGAAAATGTCCCCAATAACGGCTTGCCCAAACCGCTGAGGCAACGAAGTTGAAATTTGGTATGAAGGTCCCTCCTCTATCGTAGAGAGCCGCGAAGATGAAATTGTTGGAAATTCCTACAACATGGGGCAAAAAGAAGGAAATTCCCTGTCAAAACCCCTTTGGCTAGAAACCTGAATTTTAAAATATTTGCCCTGGAGTATGGGCTAACTTATCAGTAAGGTAATTTCTTGAGTTCTGGATAGGGTCGTTATAAAGTGGGGACTTAAAAAGGGAAAGTGGCCCCTTAACGGCCTGTCCAAACTGCTGGAACTGGGCAGCTGAAATACAGTACATAGGTTCCTCCTTGCACATAGATGTCTGCTAATATGGCATTTTTGGACATTTCAACCGGGAGGGGCAAAAAAAGAAAAAGTGTCCCCCTCCAGCTTGAATGGGGACACTTGAAGGGGGAAGTTGAAATTTGGTATGCAGGTTCCTCCGCCATTGTAGACATCGGCTAAGACGGGATTTTCGGAAATTTTTACAGGTAGGGTCAAAAACAGGAAAAGTCTCCCCCTTAACGGCCTGGCCAAACTGCTGGAACTAGGAAGCTAAAATTCGGTACGTAGATTCCTCCTGCAGCGTAAACGACAGCTATGACTGCATTTTTGGAAATTCTTACCGGGAGGGGCAAAAAACCGAATAATTTTTCCCCCTTAATGGCCTGCGCGAACCCCTTTGAGTAAAAAACTGAAATTTATGTGTGTGTTTTTGAGTATGGGCTAACTTATAGAAAAGTTATTTTTTGGGACTTTGGACAGGAACGTGGTAAAAGGGTGGTTAAAAGGGGGGAAATTGCCCCCTTAACGCCTGCCTCTAGGAACATAATTTTAAAGTCGAGTGTATTTGGAATGCCAAAATTAAGAAACAAAATGGGGAACCAGTGGAATTGACACACTACACAAGTGGGATGAAATGGAAATGAACGGGGAACGAGTGGACTTAAAACAGTGGGCCATTGAAATGGAATGGAAGAGGGATCGAAATGGAATGGAATATGGAACAAAATGCAATAGGAAGCGAGATGGCATGGAATGGCGAGCAAGTGGAATTGCAACACTACAGTTAAAAACAGGAATGGAACGGAACAGGTGCAAATGAATGGAATGGAAAGAGGAATGATTTATATCGAAACACAAGACAGTGGGTGCGAAATGGATTGAAACGGGGAAACATTGGTATTGGGACAATAGATAATGGGAACGAAATGCAATCGAATGAAGAACGAAATTGAATCTGGAATGGAACGAAATGAAATGGAACGGGGAACGAGTGAAATTGAAACGTTAGATAACTGGAGGGAAATGGATTGAAATTTGAATGAGTCAAACTGCTGAAGTTTGGTACTTAAAATTTTGCATGTGACTACCTTTAATATAGACATACATCCACTAAGGCAGGATTATATGTTTGGGTTTTTTTACGGGGAAGAATTAAAAAGGGGTAAAGAGCCCCTTTTAATCACATGTGCAAACACTTTAAGCAAGGGATATGAAGCGCACTCTATTGAAGCACACTCTACAAAAAGGTTAAACAAATTTATTAAATACAAAAAACCTTAGAAAAAGAATGCAATTTATATATTCTGATATATCGGTGGAAGAAACCGGCGCAGTAAACGTTCCAACTGAATTTGTGAATTTACTTGAATTGCTGGGTCTACTTTTATATAAACTGGAATTAAATAAACTTCAAGACACGCTAACAACGTAGCGGGCTTTGCCCTCTAGTTTATATATAGAGATTTAATTAGAATATCGATGCCGCTCCGGTCTCATGTCTTCCCTAACCAAGTTTTTAGGAGATAAACAAAAATGTTTTATCCCGTCAATTCACGTTATTTTTCTAAATTTAAGCTGGAAAATTTTAGTTAGCCATTAGGAAGCTGGAGATGAATTAGTAGTATAACTTTTGTGTAATTTTACACTCATAAAGTACAAGCAGTAATTTTCTAAAACTAATAAATGCTCACTAATTACGCCTTTTAAAGACTTTCTCAATAAACTAATTTCGGGCATACCAACTTTATCATATAATAACCTACCCCACTATAAGAAGCGCGAAGCGGACCAAATTCCAGTTGAAAATTTCAATTAAAAGTTTGTGTTACCTGCCATAACTCATATCTTTAACCATATAATAACGACCTCACAATATCCGAAGTCTTGAAAGAATCAACCAACTTTTCCTGAAGACTACCGACCAATCAGTATTTTATCATCTATTTCCAAATCATATGAGCGTTTAATTTTAAAACAAATTATAAGGCATCTGGCAAGCAATAACCTTCTTACTGAAAATCAATCCGGTTACAGAGCAGCGAGAAGCTGTAGTACTTACTTAAAATCCTAGAGGACATTCGTCCGTCTTTTGGTCGAGGCCATCTCAATATCGAGGTTCTTATTGAATTTTCTAAAGCATTTGATACCGTCAATCATGATGTACTATTGATAAAACTGATTAAGTACTTCGGTTTCAGTAATTTTGCCTCTAATTTTATCAGGTCGTATCTGTGAGGTCGGTCACAAAGAGTTAGTTATAAGGAGTCCCTCCCAACCATGAAACCTGTTTGATCCGGAGACCTTCAGAGTTCAATTCTTGGTCCTATTCTGTTCAGTATTTATACACTACACCACAACGTGGAGAGATTATAATAAGTTTGTGCTGATGTTTGGAACACCAAAAAATTTTGGACTTAGATCCACCTTATAGTATACCGATGGACTCAGAATCACTTTTATTTCGATTTAACGATGTTCGTCCGTCTGTCCATGCTTCCTTGTGCGACCTCTACATGTCGCAAATATTAAGATATTTTGATGAAATTCCGTACACCTACTTACGCCCAAGGACGAAGCCTATTGATTTTGGTTAAAATCGGTCCATGTTTAGACCTTGTGCCCATATAAGGCCCCCCCAAAATTGGCTTGGTTACACGCTGCAGGTCGCAAATACGAAGATATGTCAATGAAATTTGGTTCGTTGATTCACATGGTCCCAAGGACAAAGCCTATTGATTCTAGATAGGATCGGTCCATATTTGGACCTATCTCCCATATGGGCTATATTTCCAATTTTCTTTTACCATTTTATTGAAAAATTTGACACAAGTCCCATTTTAACCCATTCGAATTTCGGATCCAAACATTAGTTGGCTTTTAACCAGACTGGTGTAGGGTATTATATAGTCGGCATGCCCGACTTTAACTTTTTTACTTGTTTTATTAATGATATAGTATACTGCTGTCAAAGCTCTAGTATTCACTATATGTCGAAGACGCTCAAATATATCTTTCTCGCCCTCTTGGCCTTATAGAAGGTTTCGGTTGCTCACTTAATGAGGACTTGTATAAAATCAGCCGTTCGTCGTTGGATTTTTAAATATTTTTTTTAATATTGCCCATTTTTTTATCACATTATGTGGCGATTCTGTGAACTATTACAACATGATTTTAGAATAATTACCCAGTGCAATAAAAAATTTCAGGACCAATGGTTCCAACGCGAATGAAAGTAAAATCCCAGAGGGTTTTGCTCTGATTTTTTATGGCCTTTAAAATAAATACCTCTCTGTTTTAGTAGCGAATACGCAAAAAAGGTTGTCGATTTTTAGAGTTGGGTACTTTCAGGAATGAGGTTTTCCCATTTTCCTTTATTTTATTCAGATTTATCAAAATGTTACACCTAAAAAATTGTTGTTACAATAGAATATGTAAATTAAAATAATTTTGTAATCCACATTAGCTTTGAAATTTAGCAATTAAATGAGAATGTCAAACTTTAATTCAGTCGGGTAAGTAATTTGTTTGAAACCTTTTTTAAAATGTTTGAAGTATACACGTTCAATATTATTGATCAATTTTTGATTGTTTACAAATTAATTGAAGGTCTGTACCCTATATTGAATGTGAATCAATTAAATTGAAAAATTCAAAATGTTTTGGATTTTTGTTTTTCAATTTCATATTATTGAAAAGTGTGTGGCCAATATTGAAATGTTAGTTTTTTTAAATTTGTTTTTTGTTGTTGAAAAATAAATAAATAAAATTAAAAAAGCATATAAATTATTGCAAAATAAAAAAGTAATCACTTTAAACGTGGTTTTATTTTAAAATGTGCAAAATTTTGCAATTTTTCATAGGATGGAAAATATTGATCATTTTTTTTTAACTTATATTTTTCTAATAACATTGAAAGTGTCTGCAAAAAGATCAATAAAATTTAAATAATTTATATTGACCGTGTGTGCTCGGCTTAAAAAATCCCAGTCGTTATTTAAAAAAACAAAAAAAAAAAAATGATATTATCATATTAGATTTTATTTGTTGTTTCAAAAGGGTTGACCATTTTCACAATAGACAATATAATTGTTTCCTGGACATCACTTCATTCCTTAGTTGTTTGCAATAAGAAAATGATAATTGGAAACACAAACCGAAACATTACATGACGTACAAAAAATCAGTGGATCGAGAATTTTGTACTTTTGTCTATGAACTGTCTGATTTGTTAAACTCTTTATTGCAGACAACTGATGAATGCGGTGACGCACAGGAAACAATTGTGTTGTCTATCATGAAAAAGGTCAACCTTATTGAAACAACAATAAAAAATCTAATATGACAATATCATATTAGAATTTGGACTTGAGGTAGAACAATATTCTAACTAAATATATTAAAATATAGAAAGTCCGAAAAAAACTATTTTTGTATTTCTTAATGTAAAAATTTAGATTAATAATGAAAAAATTTGAATCGGATTGGAAATTTTCTCATCAAATCCGTAAAGACTTATATACTAATCTAATATAGGAAATTTCCGTTTAAATATTTCCATACGAGTTTAAAATTTTCCATACTGAAATTTCCAATAATTGGATTATTTTTTTTAAATAACAAATTCTGATAAATACTTTTATGAGTTACTTATCTATTACACGAATTTATTTAATTTTAAATTAACAAAAATATAGAAAGACTTTTATAACGATATTGTAATGTCATTTTCGTTTAGTTTTACACAGGGGTATGGCATCATCAAAAAAATAAATTATAAAAACATCGTTATCACTAGATGGCACTTTATTCAAAAAATTGACAATTTTCTTATTTTTTATTTAAATTTAAATAATAACAAATAACAAAGCAAAAAAACAAACGTATATCTCAAACTTTATTATTTGAATATATTCCGCGCTTGTTTTTTCCTTATTTTGAGCAGTTTTCATCAGTTTTTGAGTTTTTAAATATAGGCTCAGCTGATACTAAATAGTTGCTCAGGTAATACTAAATTACAGCGCCCTCTACCGGTGAGTAGTGTAAGTTTTGATTTCTTATCTCTATAATTAATAGTCTCTGGTTTTAGAACCGTTTTTCAAAAAGCCCACAATAGAAGTTAACGGAAGGAATGCTTTAAAAACTACTTTCACTACTTAACAAGTATCCGTTATTGAATTTACTGCCTTTAGGAAGTAATTCTGAACAATTTAAAAAAAGCACTTCTTTCATTGCTTCCAAAGTATCCGTTAGCATATTTTTACAGAGTTTTTAGAATTACTTCTGAAAAACTTAAAAAAATCACTTATTTAGAGCACAATTGCTCTAAAAGTGATTCTAAAGAGTGGGTTTGGCATCATTTTGGTATTTTTTTTAATTCAATGCAAAAGTATTTGAGCTAATTAAAATGCAGCTTTCAATACTCGCTGCCGCACTATAAATTTATTTTTTAATAAAGACAAAATAATTTGTAAGTTTTGTAATGTTTATTACAAAGATTTTTTTATTACCCGTGAAAAAAAAAAATTATTCGGTAGCAAATCTTTTTTTATTTGCCATCATACTAAATTATATAAAATTTTATGCGGAAAATGGATTAATCAAATTATATATAAACGAATAAAAAAGATATTTGAATTGATATAATTTCATCCAATTTTATCGGAGTTTTGGTCTTATTTAATTTGTTTGTTTTTTGTTTGTTTATATGAATATGTTAGTGTAGGAAAACAACCAATTAATTAACTGAGAGAATTATCTGAATGATATTAATAAATTTTTGCACAAAATCGATGAATTTCACTAGGCCTCGTCCATGAAACTTTTTATTAAATTAATGGAATTTTTGATAAAATATTGTCAAAATATTCATTTTATTTATAAGAAAACTTTATTATTTTACTAAAAAATTTCATTAAATCTGGTCCAGCCAACTTCTCTCTGTGTGGCACTGTGGGAAAAATGACCAATCTAGCTTATAAAAAATATTTTTTTTTTGTACAAATTTATAAACCTATAGCATATAATAATTCAATGATAGTTGATACTTAAAACTGCATTCAACATTTTTCGATTTATATGTTAGTTATGAAAATACAGGGCTGTAAATGTATGCAATGGATAAGTAGCACGTTCATGAGTGATTTTGGTTTCACGTTTCCCCCAATGTATTATGAAAAGTTTTATTGCGCTATTGAACCTACATTTTTTTTTTTTTGATAAAACAAGTCCTAAAGAGTACGTGGACACGATGTATTGTATAGAAAATGATTTTAGTAATACTCCTTGCGAGTAAGTACATAAAAGTATATTTTTGTCAAAATTCCTTAATGTGTAAAGAGATTAGAAAAAAGGACCGCTAAGTACCGCCAAACTAATTTTTGAATTTGAAACTAGACCTAATGAGGTAAGTCTGGAGAAAAATTTGGGTGCCACAAACCGCCACAAAATAGAGTTTTAAGGGCCAGGGTTTGGAACAACCAATGACGGCATTACGGCTAGGATGTTCTTCAAAAACCCTGGCTTGGCATCATCAATTACAGGAGTCGACGAAAAATTAATAAGTAATTTGGGTGTTATATTAAAAACAATGGCATGTGGTTACGCAATAAATACAGAAATGACTGAAAGTACATCCAAATTGTACGTGGATTTATACCCCTGGTATAACATGCCATCCAGCGTAGGTACATAAAATTTTAATGCATGGGGCTGATGTTATCAAATACGCGTGTTTGCCAATTGGAATGCTTTCGGAAGAAGCAATGGAATGCAGAAATAAAGATTTCCGTAATTACCGGGAATTCCACACTCGAAAAATGACGCGTGAGAAAACTATGCAAAATTTACTCAATACACTGCTTTATTCATCGGATCCTTATATTTCATCAATATCAAAAAAGTCATCCATCAACTATCGAGCCTTAGAGCCTCTTTCCAGCGAAGTTCGTGAGCTGCTTTGTGACCCAATGATTCCCGATCAATGCGAAGAAGCCCAGGACTCAGGCTCTGAAAGCGAATAATTTGCAATATTTTTTTTTTTCATGGAACAATTATTTTAAGTATTATTTTTTTAAGTTTTATTTATTGTTGAATCTAATTTATTTAGTTTAAAAAATAAAAATTAAATAAATATAAGTTTGAATTTGGTTTTGTGCAATATTTTTTTTTTCTTAATTTGTATTATATATATTTTGATAATATTAGCAAATTTTTTTGTTGATCTTTAAATAAATAAATAATAATAATGAATGAATTAAAACTTAGTATATTAGTTTCATTTATAATGTCAACTTAAATGTTGTTTTCTCTAATTTTAAAAAAAGAAGGTTTGATCCTTTTTTGTTACGAATAAATAAAATTGTATATATTTATTTATTAAAAATACGAAAAGTTTATTTTTTAAAGTTTAACTCATATCCATATTTGATGACAGTAATTTTTGATATAAATATATATTGCAAAATACTATTTCTGTGATTTAATGTACATATAAAAAGGCTTTTAATTGTGTTTTGTTTAACAAAAAATTTTAATTTATTTTGTATAACTAAATACATTGCTCTTCGGAGCTACATCGTATTTGAAATGTTACTAAATATATTAACAGCAACCCCTATCGGTGAATGATTAAATCTATCAAATTACATAAATGCAACATAGGACAATACTTTCGGAAAATTTTCATACCAATTTTAAAGAGATACTAAATTTCAGTGTAATTTCCACTAAAACCTTCCTTTTGGTGCACCCTGTAATTAAACAGGGTGTCTACAAATACAATATGTTTAAAGAAGACTCTATTCGCTACAATCGCTCCATACATTTCTAACTTCTCAGATCAATAGTTTAAGATATACGATTTTTTATAAGCTAGATTGGTGATTTTTCCCACTGTGTGTGGGTTATATAATTCATTATTAGTTAGTAGCAGTGGCGCCAGTGTTGCCACCAGTAAAACAATAAAGTACACAGCTCTAGGTCAAAAATTATCCAAAACCGTATAAAATTACATACAAAATTAATATTCCTTTATTAGTTTCAAATAATCACTATTTTTGTAAAAAAAATTAATGCATGCTCACAGTGGTCGAGAATCGAAATAATTTGGAAAGAATTCAGCCACTTCTTACCGGCTGGTTGGATGGCCATGAAATTTCACATTGTCGTAGAGCTTAACAAGTATTCTACAAAATTAAGGAATCGTACGAGTTTTTCAACGGAAAGACCTTTACCCAAATTATATTTGTATGCACTTTCTATTATCGCACCGCTTTCTCTAGCGGAGATATTAGCAACCAAATTCGAAATGTTAACCCATTCCTAAATGGGTCCAGATTTTTTCAAAATTTTATTTTTGCTTTGTTCTCTCAATTAAAATCTACGTAAATAATCAAGAATAAAAAAAAATAAAAAAATTTAAGTGTTTTTTCATTTTTTTAAGGTTTTTAAAAAAAATTCCATATTAATAATTTGTGTAGTAACCCTGCAATGTCAAGGCGATTTTTTTTTATTTGAGGATTTTGAGGATCAAATACCGTTTTGAAAATATCGGATCTTGAAGTTGAGTCATCATATGACGACGCTAAGATAATAAGGGTTAATTTTCGTGACCTAACGGGAGTTGTGCCATTCATATCCAAAGAAAGATACATCTAGGATGTAAAAACTTTGAAGCCTGCCATTTTGTTATCAACTAATTTTATTAACGTGAGAAAAAATTACCGAAATTTTTACAGATATCGAAAAATATCTCATTTGGTAGAAAATTAGCAAATGACGTTTAATTTACATTCCACTAATGTGATATAAATTTGAAGAAATTGGATTAATATTTAGACAGTTAACCAGCAAAGATCATGTAAATAGTCAATTATAGGGTGTCATTTATAATAGAAAGGGCATTTACATGTAAAATAAGGCGGAATTAATTAATTAATTATTTAAATGATATTTTCATCTGCCCCCTTGTACTGCTTTAAGAAAATTTGTGTTTGATCAAAGCCCAGCAACTCTTATGAAATCTTTGAAAATTACTAGTTTGTTTCAGTCGTGAGAAAGTCAAAATCATAAAAAACCTAAATTTCTTTCGAAAGATAATTATTTTGCAAGCAGTTAGACAAATATTGCGTCATACACAGAGAAAAAAAACCATAATTAAAGCAAATATTTTTCATATTTGATTTAAAAATATTAGATTTTGAAAAAACATTTCTAAAATAAATTTAAATGTACTTAAAATGAATATGTTCATACTGATATTTGTCAAAAAATAATTTGACATTTATTCACATGTCATTCATTCTTGCAGACTCATGGCGAAAAATAAATGAACATTAAGTTCGTGGTCGAAAAAATAGACTTTTAATTAAAATTTTGTGAATATTAAATGTTTACTGTTAATTTTTTATTTATTTAATAATGTAAAGTAATATAATTATAGTGTCATAAATAGATTTTTTACTTTATTCAATATTTTGAAGAACGTCATTGTTGAAGTTATTGTTTAATAAGTTGTGTATATATTTTTAATTTCAGGTTTCGTAAAAGAATTAACTTGATAGCAGCATTGATCTTGGGTAATAACCATCATTCTTGGGCACAAATTCTGCTATAAACTTGGAGCAGTCTGGAGCGTAATCTTTGGTATTTTACTTCGTGACAGTTGTGTCTTATTTGTAAGTTTATTTAAGTAAATATTGAATTGCAGTTTTTAAACAATTAATTCAATTATTAAATTTTCATTAATAAAAATTTATTAAAAAATAAATTGTTTTATTTTCAACAATTAAGAACAAACGGAATGGAACGCTAGGAACCCACAAATTGGAATGCTAAATTTAATTATTTTTTAATTTAAAATAATAATTTTTGTATTTAAAAAATAATAATTATAATATGTTAAAATTAATTTTAAAAATATTTAGAATAAGTAAGAACATACTTTGTTGTAAATTAAAAGTGTTTGCATTCATTTTAAGTATGTTTCTACTTGAATTTAACATTTTTTTTCTTAGTGTATGAATAAAACTTAGCAATTATTTCGAAGTAATTACTTTGGGCTTAGGAATGGCTTTTAACTCCAAATTTACCAATTGGCTGGTAGAATAGCATGAAATGTGAACGAAAATTAAAAAATTAATTTTCTAGTCTACTCCCAAGCAGACTAGATTTGTGAAGTAATTGCTTAAAAAACCAATGGCTCATATGAATAAAAAAATAGATATTACTAATAGGGGGAAATACAGGGTTTTTTAAGCAATTACTTCACAAATCTAGTCTACTTGGGAGTAGACTAGAAATTAAATTTTTAACTTTTCGTTTACATTTCATCCTATTCTACCAGCCAATTGGTAAATTTGGAGTTAAAAGCCATTCCTAAGCCCAAAGTAATTACTTCGAAGTAATTGCTAAGTTTTATTCATATGACCCATTGGCTCATATGAATAAAAAATAGATATTACTAATAGGGGGAAATACAGGGTTTTTTAAGCAATTACTTCACAAATCTAGTCTACTTGGGAGTAGACTAGAAATTAAATTTTTAACTTTTCGTTTACATTTCATCCTATTCTACCAGCCAATTGGTAAATTTGGAGTTAAAAGCCATTCCTAAGCCCAAAGTAATTACTTCGAAGTAATTGCTAAGTTTTATTCATATGACCCATTGTCTCAAAAAATTAACAAAATACGGTTTATATACAAATAAAATATTAATCAATATTTTTGAATTCCTCTAACTAAATTGGGTTGCGTGTTGAAAAAATTTACAAGAATAATACATTAGAGATTGGAAATATGTGGTAAATGTTACACAAAGAAACTCATTTTACCTACTGTCGGACTTGAAAGTATGGAATTTATTATATTTTTTTTAGTAAAATGTGAAATTACACAAAAACTACACAAAAATGTCATTATTCAAAAATTATCCAAGGAATGTGTAAACAGTCCCGTTTTTGAATAATTATTCAAAAAGTGGCAACACTGAGTGGTGCCCACAAAGAGAAATGAGAATGCATTAGTTATGTTACAAAAAAAGAGAATGTATTGGTAACTACTGCACTGAACAAAATCACTTGGTTTTGTTTGTTGTATTGTTTTACTATTTATGTTCTTATGTGTTAAATTTTAGCAATGAGCGAATGAAAAAAGAAATAAACATAAAAGCAATTAATGGGTAATAAAAAAAATATTCTTTCAGAAAATAGGTGCACGTGTTCTTTGCGAATAATTTATTGTGTAAAAAAAAAATAGATAAATAATGTTATAAATTAAAAAAACCAAAAAAATCAAAATAATTTATATTAATCCTTATTAAATACTACAAAGTTAAAAATCTCTGCGTTGTAATTGTTTTTAATATAAACGATTTTTCAACTTTATAAAGTTATATTCTGTGTACTTATTTTGTCGAACAAAGCGATATAGACCTACTCTGTTGACAGCAGACGTGCAACTAATTATTATTTTTTATATTAATTTTACGCTCTCTGTTTTTTGATTAGTTGACATTCGGGTTGTGTACGTGTAAAAAGCCGATTAATCTTCGTCGTTCTAACAAGTGTTTGGGCGACACTGGTTAGTAGTAACCAGTGTTGCCACAAACCAAAATTTTTTGTAACCAAAATATTTAAAAAAAAGTTACCAAATGAGAAAAAATAACCAAAATTTAAAGTTTTTTAGTTTTTATTTAAATATATTAAAATATGTATTATTATTCAAATTTAGAGCAATTCCATATGAAAGCGATCACCTTTTGGACGACCCCTCTCCGATTCTAAAATAAATAGTCTCAATCGATTGCCCAGCAAAAAATAATGTACCTACATATTTTTTTTTTTTTATAGTGACTGGTTTAGTGGTGGTGTACACCACTGTCATGTGACAAAATTGAAGAATTCTTCACAAGGGACCTCATTGAAAGTTGTTTTACTAAAGCGATCGCAACGACTGATAGCTCGTTGGAAAGGTATTGAATCAGGCTTTAATTGAAAAATAAAATTTTCCTAATTTTTCTCAGAAATTTACCTTTTTTCCCATGAAAATTAAATTTTCCCATGAAAATTAAATTTTCCGATTTTCCACAGAAGCTCCTAAATTTTCCGGCTAATTTTTTTTTTTTGGATTCCTCATAATTTTTGCTTTAAGAATCAGCAATAAAAAAATGGGCCCCGACTCCTTGTTTGGACAGGAGAGGAGCATTTAAGAGACCACCTTGTTCTCATTGTTTTTATATTTTTTATAATTGAATTATTTGTAATTATTTAACATTGTTTTATTTTATTATTAAAAATACATTTTAAAAATTATTTTACAGTTAAAAATACATTTATGAAGAAAAAATCATTTTTTTTTAAGAGCCCCAAGTTGAGTGTGTAGTGAATATGGTCTGCCTGCCTTCACAAGATCGGCCATAAATCCATGGATAATAGCAGCAGTGGCATGTAATGGCACACCAAACCCGACTGAGGCTACAGGTCATAAAATGTTTTGTAAATTTTTTAAATTACCAGGTAATAAATATTTCGCCTAAAATGACACGTGCAGAAACAAGTCATAAAACACGGATTTTCCATTAATATAGCGAAATATTTATTACCTGGTAATTTAAAAAATTTACAAAACATTTTATGACCTGTGGTCGGCTTATTGGCAGTAACCAATTAAGTCCCTCTTTAAAAAACATTTTATGACCAGTAGTTCACGCAAATTTTCCTATTAAAGAAAAGCAAATATCGCTTATTTTTTTTACCTATTTTTTACCAAAAAATAAATATAAATACTTCACACACTCTGAGTCAAATTTTAGTTGAATACTAAACGTGAAAGTGTTAAAGTGTTTTTTTGTAAAGTAAAGAATGAAGCTGTAAAGACAATTTAAAGTAAAATGAATAAATTTTGCTGCAATCCGTTTAACAAGAGTGGACATCGTTCGAAAAAGATAAAAGTATTAAAATTAACTGGTGTTTCGAAGCGATACATGAATGAATTAAATATACAATACGGTGAAGAAGCAGAATTCATTTGCCCCAAGTGTAAAATCGATTTGTCTCAACAAGCAAATGCATTGAAACAAATGCAACCACAATCCGAGAGTGAAATGACAATTGAACAAAATGTTTCATCTGATAGTGAGGCAGACATTCCGATGGTCAATATGTCTTTGAGTCCTTTGAATGAGGCTATTACCACTTTAGGTGAATCGCCTATTACAAAAAGAAAGTTGCGAAGTGAAAAATACAGGAAAGAGAAAAAAGGAAAGGTTATGAGTGCAATCGCGACAATATTTGATGAAGGCTCTGATAACGAATGCAGTCAAGCAGATGACGTTGATGACGGCAAACAAATGATTGAGCAGTTGAAAAGAAAATTCAATTTAGCGACCACTTTTCCGGAGAAATATCTCATTTTATCTGTGCTGACTCAATCATGGTCTATACGCAAGATTTCTGAACAGTTTCAAACATCTTTTTACATCGCGAGAAGAAGCAAAGAATTAGTTCGACAGAAGGGCATATTGGCGACTCCCACCAAGAAATTTGGCTCAAGGACCCTCAGCGAAGCAACGGTGAAATTGATTCAAGATTTTTACTGCAATGATGACAACAGCCGCGCCTGCCCAGGTACACGTGACTATGTTATCACACGTGAAGATGGAGAAAAAGTACACAAGCAGCGCAGATTATTATTATGTAATCTATCCGAAGCATACCATCAGTTCAAAGAGAAATACCCAGCAGAAAAAGTGGGATTTTCTAAGTTTGCCATCCTACGACCAAAAGAATGCGTGCTGGCATTAGACAGGCACGGAACGCATTCAGTCTGCGTTTGCATGTTTCATCAAAACATCAAATTAATGTTCTTTCCATGCAAGAAATTGAAAGTATTTCACGGTGAAATTGAAACATATAGGGACCTCCTGTCGAAGTCGTTGTGCGCATACCCCACGGAAAATTGTCATCTGTCCAAATGCGACAATTGTCCGAAGATTGACGAGCTAAAGCAATATTTGGCGGAAAAGTTTGAACAGCTGTTAATTCAGGAGGTGCATTTCAAACAGTGGATAATTAGCAGCGGCAGATGTTCCCTTGAGACCGTGGTAAAGCAGATTCCGGAATTCATCGAGGAATTCGGATTCAAGTTGAATGAACTGAAGGCGCACCATTTCATATCCTAGATGCAATCGAAATTTCTAAAGGAAAGTAAGGAGAAATTAGCCCAAAATGAATTCATTGTGATAAGCGACTTTGCCGAGAATTAAACTTTTCTCGTTCAGGATGAAATTCAGGCTTATCACTGGGCAAACGACCAGTGCACGGTGCATCCTTTTTGCATTTATTTCAAAAACGAAGATAACGAACTACAGACCGTAAGCCTTGTTGTTGTCGCGGAGAGTTTAGCTCATAATTATGTGTCCGTTTATTTATTTCAAATGAAACTGTTTGAATTCTTAAGATCAAAATTCGATGCAATCGACAAAGTAACGTTTTTCTCAGACGGCGCGGCTTCTCAGTACAAGAATAAAAAAAATTTTTACAATCTTTGCATAATTGAAGAAGAACAAAACTGCAAGGTCGAGTGGCACTTTTTTGCGACGTCCCACGGTAAGGGCCCATGCGATGCGTTAGGGGGAACCCTAAAACGCATGGCGACTAAGGCAAGTTTGCAAAGGCCATATACTGACCAGATCTTAAATGTACAACATTTGTTTTCGTGGATTCAAAGCAAGGAAATTGCCATTAACACAGTTTTATGCACTCAAAAAGAACACGATGCCATGGAGCGACGAATTCAAAACAGATATAATAATGTCAAAACTATAACTGGAACGCAAAAGTTTCATTGCTTCATACCAAATATTTCTGATATGTCAATTAATGTAAAGCGGTACTCTTCGTCTGCCGACGTGCTAAATTTAAAGTTACTTTAATTTTATAATGATGCCAAGACAATTGAAATTTTTAATAAATATTGTAATTAAGTATAAGCAGCAAAATAAGAAAGATTTTTTCTTCATAAATGTATTTTTAACTGCAAAATAATTTTTAAAATGTATTTTTAATAATAAAATAAAACAATGTTAAATAATTACAAATAATTCAATTATCTCTATATATAAAAGAATAACGTGACTGACTGACTGACTGACTGACTCAACATCGCCCAGCCCAAACCGCTGAAGCTAGGAAGTTGAAATTTGGTATGTAGGTTCCTCTTTCGGGGTAGACGTCCACTAAGACGGGATTTTTGGAAATTCCTACCGGAACGGGCAAAAAGGGGGAAAGTGTCCCCCTTGACGGCCTGCCAAAACCCCTTTGGCTAGAAAGCTGAAATTTAAGATATGTGTTCCTTGGAGTAGGGGCTAACTTTTCTGGAAAGTACTTTCTAGAATTTTGGACAGGGACGTTGTAAAAATGGGGGTTAAAAAGGGGAAAAAGGCCCCCCTTGACGGCCTGCCCAAACCGCTGGAGGTAGGAAGTTGAAATTTGGTATAAAGGTTCCTCCACTATCGTAGACATCCACCAAGACGGGAGTTTTGGAAATTTTTACAGGGACGGGCAAAACGGGGAAAAAGTCTCCCCCTTGACGGCCTGCTCAAACTGCTGGAGCTATGAAGTTGAAATTTGGTATGTAGGTTCCTCGACCGGTGTAGACGTCCGTTGAGACGGCATTTTTGGAAATTCTTATCGGGAGGGGCAAAAAGGGGACAAAAAAAGTACCTTTTTCCAAAAAAGTACCTTTTCCCAAAAAAAGTACCTTTTCCCAAAAAAAGTACCTTTTTCCAAAAAAAGTACCTTTTTCCAAAAAAAGTACCTTTTTCCAAAAAAAGTACCTTTTTCCAAAAAAAAGTACCTTTTTCCAAAAAAAGTACCTTTTTCCAAAAAAAGTACCTTTTTCCAAAAAAAGTACCTTTTTCCAAAAAAAGTACCTTTTTCCAAAAAAAGTACCTTTTTCCAAAAAAAGTACCTTATTCCAAAAAAAGTACCTTTTTCCAAAAAAAGTACCTTTTTCCAAAAAAAGTACCCTTTTCCAAAAAAAAGTACCTTTTTCCAAAAAAAGTACCTTTTTCCAAAAAAAGTACCTTTTTCCAAAAAAAAGTACCTTTTTCCAAAAAAAGTACCTTTTTCCAAAAAAAGTACCTTTTTCCAAAAAAAGTACCTTTTTCCAAAAAAAGTACCTTTTTCCAAAAAAAGTACCTTTTTCCAAAAAAAGTACCTTTTTCCAAAAAAAGTACCTTTTTCCAAAAAAAGTACATTTTTTCAAAAGAAGTACCTTTTTCCAAAAAAAGTACCTTTTTCCAAAAAAATTCCTTTTTCCAAAAAAGTACCTTTTTCCAAAAAAAGTACCTTTTTCCAAAAAAAGTACCTTTTTCCAAAAAAAATTCCTTTTTCCAAAAAAAGTACCTTTTTCCAAAAAAAGTACCTTTTTCCAAAAAAAGTACCTTTTCCCAAAAAAAGTACCTTTTTCCAAAAAAGTACCTTTTTTCAAAAAAAGTACCTTTTTCCAAAAAAGTACCTTTTTCCAAAAAACGTACCTTTTTCCAAAAAAAGTACCCGTTTCCAAAAAAAGTACCTTTTCCCAAAAAAAAATCCTTTTTCCAAAAAAGTACCTTTTTCCAAAAAAAGTACCTATTTCCAAAAAAAAGTACCTTTTTTAAAAAAAGTACCTTTTTCCAAAAAATGTACCTTTTTCTAAAAAAAAATGTACCTTTTCCAAAAAAAAAGTACCTTTTCCAAAAAAAGTACCTTTTTCCAAAAAAAGTACCTTTTTCCAAAAAAAGTACCTTTTTCCAAAAAAAGTACCTTTTCCCAAAAAAACCCTTTTTCTAAAAAAATGTTCCTTTTCCCAAAAAACATACATTTTTTCAAAAAAAGTACCTTTTCCAAAAAATGTACCTTTTCCCAAAAAAAAGTACCTTTTTCTAAAAAAATGTTCCTTTTCCAAAAGAAGTACCTTTTCCAAAAAAGTACCTTTTTCCAAAAAACATACATTTTTCCAAAAAAAACACCTTATTAAAAAAAATACCTTTTCCAAAAAAAGTACCTTTTTCCAAAAAAAAGTACCTTTTTCCAAAAAAAGTACCTTTTTCCAAAAAAAATTCCTTTTTCCAAAAAAAATTCCTTTTTCCAAAAAAGTACCTTTTTCCAAAAAAAAGTACATTTTTCCAAAAAAAGTACCTTTTTTGAAAAAAGTACCTTTTTCCAAAAAATTTACCTTTTTCTAAAAAAATTTACCTTTTCCAAAAAAAAGTACCTTTTCCAAAAAAAGTACTTTTTCCAAAAAAAAGTACCTTTTTTAAAAAAAGTACCTTTTTCCAAAAAATGTTCCTTTTTCTAAAAAAATGTACATTTTTCCAAAAAAAGTACCTTTTTCCAAAAAATGTACCTTTTTCTAAAAAAATGAACCTTTTCCAAAAAAAAAGTACCTTTTCCAAAAAAAAGTACCTTTTCCCAAAAAACATACATTTTTCCAAAAAAATACCTTTTTCAAAAAAAAGTACCTTTTCCAAGAAAAAGTACCTTTTCCCAAAAAAAAGTACCTTTTTCTAAAAAAATGTTCCTTTTCCAAAAGAAGTACCTTTTCCAAAAATAGTACCTTTTTCCAAAAAACATACATTTTTCCAAAAAAAAACACCTTATTAAAAAAAATACCTTTTCCAAAAAAAGTACAAATAAAGTACTTTGTAAAAATAAAGTATCTTTTTCCAAAAAATTTCGTTTTTCCAAAAAGTACCATCTAAAATAATATATAATTTCAAAAAAACTACTTTTTTCCCTCCCCCACGGATATCTCCACTAAAACAAGGTTTCTTGATATTCGGCATAGACGTGCGCTAAGACGGGATTTTTCGAAATTCCTACCGGAACAGGCAAAAAGGGGAAAAGTCTCCACATAAACAGTCTCAAAAATTGGAAAAGTGCCTGCCCAAACCACTGGAGGTAAGAAGTTGAAATTTGGTATAAAGGTTCCTCCACTGTAGTAGACATCGACTAAGTTTGTATTTTTGGAATTCCCTACAGGATATCCCAAAAGGAAACTCGGTATGTGAGTTCCTCCTTCTGTGTAGGCGTCCGCTTAGACGGAATTTTTGAAATTCCTATCGGGAGGGGAAATAAGGTAAAAGTCTCCTCCTGACGGCTTGCCCAATCCCTTTTGGCCAACCTAAAATTTTAAATATGTATTCCTTGGAGTAGGACTAACTCACCGGCAACGTAATTTTTCTATTTTGGAACAGCAACATAGTAAAAATGGTGGTTGAAAGGGAAAAATGTCCCCAATAACGGCCTGCCCAAACCGCTTAGGCAATGCAGTTGAAATTTGGTATGAATGTTCCTCATCCATCGCAGATAGCCGCGAAGATGGAATTTTTGTAAATTCCTAAAGGGAGGGGCAAAAAGAAGAAAAGCCTCACCTTGGGGGCCGGTAAAAACCCCTTCGGCTAGAAACCTGAAGATTAAAATGTGGGTCCCTGGAGTAAGGGCTAACTTATTAGAAAGATACTTTTTTGAATTTTGGACAGGGTCGTTATAAAATGGGGGCTCAAAAAGGGAAAGTTGCCCCTTAACGACCTGTCCAAACTGCTGGAACTAGGAAGCTGAAATTCGGTACTTAGGTTCCTCTTCCAGCCTAATTCCAACCGGGAGGGACAAAAAAAGAAAAAGTGTCCCCCTTGACAGCCTGCTCAAACTGCTGGAACTAGGAAGCTGAAATTCCCTGTCGATGGATTTTCGGAAATTCCTACCGAGAGGGGCACAAATAGTAAAAGTTGGCTAGAAACCTGAAATGTAAAACATATGTTACTTGGAATATGGGCTTTTTGGACCGGGAAGGTGCTTTTTGGACAGGGACATTGCAAAAATGGGGATTAATGAAGCGAAAAGTGCCGCTTAAAGGCCTGCCCAAACCGCTGGAGGTAGGAAGTTGAAATTTGGTATTAAAGTTCCTCCTCTATTGTAAACATCCGCTAAGATGAGATTTTTGGACATTTCTACAGGTAGGGTCAAAAACAGGAAAAGTCTCCCCCTTAACGGCCTGGCCAAACTGCTGGAACAAGGGAGCTTAAATTCGGTATTTGGGTTCCTTCTCCAACGTTGACGTCCCCTAAGATGGTATTTTTGGCAATTCACACCGGGAGGGGTAAAAAGGGAAAAAACTTCCCCCTTGACGGCCTGGCCAAACTGCTGGATATAGAGACCTAAAATTATGTATGTAGTAGGTTCCTCCTCCAACGCAGACGTCCTCTAAGACGGAATTTTTGGAAATTCCTACCGGGAGGGGTAAAAACGGAATAATTCTCCCCCTTGATGGCCTAACCGAACCCTTCGGCTAGAAATCTGTAATATATAATATGTTTTCCTTGGAGTATGGGCTAACTTATCGACAAGGCATTTCTAGGACTTTGGACAGGAACGTGGTAAAAATGGTGGTTCAAAAGGGGAAAATTGCCCCCCCCCCCTTAACGTCTGCGTCTTTAGCTAGAAACCTAAAACTTAAAGAACAAGTGTATATGAAACACTGAAATTAAGAAACTAAATAGGAAACGAGTGGAATGAAACACTACACAAGTGGAATGAAATGGATATAAACGTTGAACGAGTAGAATTGAAATTATAGAGAATGCAAATGGATTGGAAGAGGGAATTACCTGTTCAAACACTATCCACGGAATATGAAACTTATGTAGCATTGAAACTTACTCTCCAAAAAGTTAAACAAATTTTCTAAAAGAGAAAAAACCTTAGAAAAGGAATGGAACTTATATATTCCGAAATTTAAACTTCATGTAACGAAGCACCGGTGGAAGAAATCGACGCAGTAAATTTTCCAACTGAATTTGTGAATTTACTTGAATTGCCAGGTCTACCTTTACATAAACTGGAATTAAAAAAAAAAACTTTAAGACACGCTAACAACGTAGCGGGCTTTGCCCGCTATTTTTAATATTATAAAATGCTTTCCAACCCTGCTTTACGTTATTTATTTTCAATCAAAACACAAATGAACAAAACTACTTACGGGTCTATCTACCTAAGTTCGCACTTTACCAAATTATCTTAACATACACACGTATATTGCAATTTATTATGGATTCATTACTAACAATCCACTTTCATGAGAAAAAGTGATCAAATATTTATTTATTTTAAACCCATTGTTGTGCAGAATTATTTATTTGTGGTGGCTGGGTGAAGGCTTTAAATAAAAAAACGAATTTAATAAAAATTGTGGAGGGCGCAGCCCCCCCCCCCCCCCTTAACCTTTAAGGCACGCTAACAACGTAGCGGGCTGCGCCCGCTAGTAAAAAATATAAAAACAATGAGAACAAGGTGGTCTCTTAAATGCTCCTCTCCTGTCCAAACAAGGAGTCGGGGCCCATTTTTTTATTGCTGATTCTTAAAGCAAAAATTATGAGGAATCCAAAAAAAAAAAAATTAGCCGGAAAATTTAGGAGCTTCTGTGGAAAATCGGAAAATTTAATTTTCATGGGAAAATTTAATTTTCATGGGAAAAAAGGTAAATTTCTGAGAATAATTAGGAAAATTTTATTTTTCAATTAAAGCCTGATTCCATACCTTTCCAACGAGCTATCACTCGTTGCGGTCGCTTTAGTAGTTTTTTTTTAAAACAACTTTCAATGAGGTCCCTTATGAAGAATTCTTCAATTTTGTCACATGACAGTGGTGTACACCACCACTAAACCAGTCACTATAAAAAAAAAAAATATGTAGGTACATTATTTTTTGCTGGGCAATCGATTGAGACTATTTATTTTAAAATCGGAGAGGGGTCGTCCAAAAATTTGCCAATTTTGATCGTTTTCATATGGAATTGCTCTTTAATTAACAAAATTTGTATTTTAGAGTTAACAAAAAACAAAAATAAAATTCTTTAACATAAATAAATACTGTAGGTTTAACTTTATTAACTTAAATATTAAATAAAAGAAAATGTCAAAAAATTGTATACAAAACAACAACAAATTTTTGGGTTAAATATTAGTTAACTCTAAAACCTTCAATATGAGACCCACCGTTAATAACTAAAAAACTTAAATTTAATTTCATTCCAAATAGAGTTCTACAAATTAGTTTCAGGTAAAATTCCTCACTGTGTTATATGAGGTATAAAAACAATTATTCTATAAGGTTATGATTTCGGGTTTTGCACAATTCTTTTGATTGCATTATTATATTATTATTATTAATAGCAGGGGTATGGTATCACCAAAAACAAAAGTTATAACGATATCGTTATCACTAGGTGGCACTTTATTAAAAAAATTGACAATTTTCTTTTTTTATTTAAATTTAAATAATAACAAACAACAGCAAAAGAACAAACGGATATATCAAATTTTATTTCTTGAAAATATTCCGCGCTTGTTTTTCCTTATTTTGAGCAGTTTTCAGCACTTTTTGATTTTTTAAATATAGATTCAGCTGATACTAAATAGTTGCTCAGGTAATACTAAATTTCAGCGCCCTCTACCTGTGAGTAGTGTAAGTTTTGATTTCCTATCTCTATAATTAATAGTCTCTGATTAATAGTTTTAAAATCAAGGTTATTTCGAAACTTTGTTTTTCTTAAAATAAGCAGCAGCAGCGAACTATGTGGCAATGTCAGTGAATTTTGATCATAATAAATTAGTTATTCAAAACATTTTTCAATCATTCAATTTTTGTATTTGGATTCTTCATCCCAAAATTCAACTATGTATATCCATGTAACTATTTAATTCTGTAATGTTCGAAAATCTCAATAATTTCCTTACAGGAATTAAATATGCTAAAATCCCAAACGTATTTAACAAATTGTGAAAAATAATCCGTTGTGGGCATGTCGCTATCCGGATTTCACTTTTGCCTAAGGAAATCGTCAGGGGACGATGTTTTTAGAATTTCTGGAAGTATTTGTTAAGTTAAATTACAAACTCAGTGAGAATTTCTTGTTCTCGTCTAGGAGCGTTATTAAACATTTAAAATATCAAAGAAAAAACAAAATCAACAACAGAAAATTTACAACAATTTGCTTTGTCATCTTCCAATGTACTATTCTGTTGTTTTGACAGATCAAGCATAATAATATCCATTGGGTTAAAATTTTTTTATTCATTACCGCTTGTTAAGTTTGGGAAAAAAGACAATAAAGACTCCAAAGTTATTTCTAAGTTATTAAAAACTTAATTTGGTGTTATTATGGCAAAATGTTTTAAATCTTTTCTCGAAAATTCATAGAATTTTGAGATTTCTTTTAAAAGTTCTATATAAAAAGATTGTATATTTTTTAATCTCATACAAGTTACTTTCATTCAAACATAGTTTAGCTTTACGGCCAATAAAAATATTTTCTACATTTAATTAATTACATCAATTAATTTTATCAAATAAATTAACCGTTTTTAATGAAATTAAACTTTAACGTAAATACTTTTGGTAAAGTTGCTCAAAACTAATTTAAAATTTAATTTCAATTGGCATTAACATATGGAGACGCATTTTTTCCATATGAAATTCTTTATATGGTTCTTTGTTATATTAAGAATATATGAGAGAAATAAAAAATAACCCAATTCACAAGCTCTTACCGTTTACTTCGAAGTCGAACGATATAAAATATAAATACAAAGGAGGCCACTGCTCAGTTATACGATTGATTACATTACCAGAAATACCTAATATTTTATGTGGTTTTAAACTGGAATAATCTTAAAATTCTTTAAATTGAAGAATACGTTTCGAACTATGCGCAAAAAAGTTACAAATGTTCCTACAAAGAATTTCAATTTGTACGGGCAGCTTCTTACAAGCGTAAGCAGAACATAAATCTAAAAACACAGAAAAAAAATATATACTTGATTGTCAAAAAAGTTACCAAAATGAAAAAAAAGCTCACATCTCCACATTGGAAAAAATAACCCTTTTTGGTTAAAAATAACCAAAACGGAAACACTGGTAGTAACTACACAAAGAAAAAAAAAAAAAAATCATACAGAAACCACGTTTACTAAGATAGAAACAGCTTTGAAATCACACTAATCTCAGGTTTTTTTCTTTTTATATAAAAAATTTAACTAGAATCATATTTACTTTTATAGGGATAATTATTATAGCCACCAATTAGAAAACTTCGATTTAAAGTTTCTTACTTAAATAAAATATCCTACTAAGTGATGACTATAACACTGGCCCTAATATTCATACTTTATTTACAAAGTGTTCGTAAAAAATCAAATGTTAATTAAAATCTGATATAGTAATTGATTTAACTATAATTTTTTCTCTGTGTACTTACTTTTCTTATTATTTCTTTCATTAGATTTAAGATTAGATATTATAATTAAAAAAATGCGACATCCCAATTTCTCATTTATCCCAGAAATTAAAAAATTCTGGGTCATTAGAAACCCTAGATGCAACATAACATATAAGCTTAGCTTTTTACAATTAAGTATATAATTGTATTTAAATCCACTTACATTTTGTTCGATTCGAGATAGTAAATAATTTCATCTAAAATATTCTTGGGTCACATTTAGTTTTATAAAGTGTTGTTCGAAGCAATAAACAAATTTATCTTCAACGAGATATAATTTGATCAAGTATGTGTACACTCATACAAATAAATCCGTAAAAATAGCAGAAAAAGTTACTAAAAATTAGTTAAAAATGATGCTGCAGAAAAAACTGCTAATATTAGCAGAATCAGTTTGCTAAATATTAATAAAATGAAAACAGCAGAAAAACTGTTAAATTTACAGAATTTTAGTAATATTTGATGAGATAAATTTTTGTTAATTGCAAATAACAATTTAACTTGCTGAAATCAGCAAAAAAATTGCTAAATAATAGTAGAATGAAAATAGCAAAAAAAACTGTTAAATCTACAAAATTTTTGCTAAAATTTTCTGAAATCAACAAAACTTTTGCAGATTACTAGTGGACTCGAAAAAGGTAAAAAAGGAGCAAATGAAATGAAAATTAATAAACGAAAATTATTAAATAACAAATAAATGTGTATTTAAAAGCATACTTGGGACCAGTTTATTGAATGTGTCAATTAATTGAAATTTTTCCAATTGGCATTGTTCAATGCCTAAATGCCCATTTATAATTGACGAAAGAAGTAGTTGTTTTCATGTTTTAATAAAAGAATAAATTAAGAAAAAAAAATTAAAAATTCGCGTATTTCTTATATTTTTTTTATATTACAATGCTTTTTCTTCAATTATGTGTACATTTCATTACCATTGTTTTCATCAATGCAAATTGAAAAAAAAATTCATTGGCATTGAATGGTGATGAAATTTGTTGGCATTGACATTGACATAAAGTAATGCCAATTATATTTCAATGCAAATGAAATATTCCCAAGAATGTTTTTCTGTAAAAGTGGTAATAGGGAAATTTCCCCCCCTCAGCGAAATCGAAAAAGAAAAAAAAAAGAAAAAAAAGGAGAAAAAAGGAAAAAGAGGGGAAAAGGAGAGAAAAAAGGAAAAAAAAGAAAAAGGAGAGAAAAAAGAGGAGAAAAAATGATAAAGTGAAAGAAATACAAATTTGTTATAAATAATAATATGAAATATAAAATTTTTTTCCTTATTTTCATTTAACCTGTCGTCATTTAAAAAATCTCAGTAGATATTTTAACAAATTCATTAAAAAACTGATAATTTTGATTATAAAAAATTAAAATTTGTAAAGAAATGTAGTTAAAAGATCTAAATTTCAAATTAGATTTTCAAAATTGTATGTAGATCAATTTCGTTTGAAATTTTTCCAATTTCAAATGACAAAAAGGAATTTCATTATAAAATTTCGCATTTTTTAATACAAAATTTCAATTTTAATTGAAAATTATTTAAATACAAATAAACGCCCTTACTACTTAAATTTTCTTCCAAATGTATATTTTGGTTGACTTTAGTTAAAATTTTGGGTGGCAGCATGCTTTGACCTAGTTTATTTTTGGAGCATTCTGATTGGTTAATTTATTTTCAACCAATTAAAATATTTGAAAATGTAAATATTTCTTTAGGATTTTCATACACAAATGAACAAAGCCGTTTAAATATAAAGTCGACTTTAAAAGTAAAATACTGTTTGATAGTAAAGCACCGTAAGTTGTTTGGATTTCACTTGAAAAAATTGTTATACTCCTCCATATAAAAATATGATAATTTTCCACGACAATGAATTTCACTTGAAAACTGAGTAGAGATTGTTTTCACGCAAATTTAATGTACAAGACTATTATTTTTCTTGAAGAAAAATCATATTTTTTGTATATTGTGATTGTGTCTTTGATATAAAATTGAAAAATTGTTCATTTTTATAATTTAAATTAAAATTTGAGTAAAATTAAAGTTCGAATAAAATTTTTACACCTGAAAAATTACTTACGGTGCTTTTGGGGAAAAAGACTAAATTTTATTTTGAAAAAAGACTAAATTATTTTTTCATTAAAATTGCAGAACTGAACTTCTAATGGAATTTTCTAAATTTGAAGTGGTAAATGAATTAGAATTTTCTCATTTCGAAATAAAAAATCGAAATTTCTCTTAAAATTTTCTCAATATTGTAAGAAAACAATTAATTACCGTTATTTTTGTTCAGATTTAAGATCAAATTTGACAAATTTCAATTAGAATTCACAATTAATTTCACTTGAAATTCTCCAAATTTCATTCGGAAAGATATGGTGGAGTTCTTTTTTAGGTCTTTCCAAAGGATCGTATTGAACTTATTCCAGTCCGTCTTTCGGAAATCCTGAGTATGCATGTTGATATCGTAGAGTATATAGTTATGTTCCTGAAATAATTTCTTTTGAAATACTCAATTTTTGATTGCCTGCGAGCATGCGCGGTTCCAGCAATTAATATAAGGGGAAAAATCATACGCCTCAGTGCCCAACTCAATGTATTTGTCTACGGTGGCGTATGATTTTTCCATTAATTGCTGGAACCTCGCATGCCTGCGAGTAATTGACTAGCGTTAGATCCTGCACTTCCTCCCAACCTGCAAAGTGTTTTAACTTTAAAATACGGAATGTTGGTGTAGCGTCATAGCAAAATTGGCCAGTAATTCTTTTTGTTAATAACGACATCTGACTCTCATAGCTATACCAAAACCGATATGAAAATTTAATTATACAAAGTTTTCCAAATGTTGATCACGAACCCCTGAGCATCCCTAATCGCATCCTAGGAGGTCTGCGAAATATTCCGAAAAAATAATTAAAAAACAAGAATTTTTTAAATGTTAGAAGTTTTTAGTTAAAATTTATAACTGAAGTATAAAAAATCAGCTTCTAATAAATAAAGCGAATATAAAAATAATGAAAATAATTTCAAAACTTTTCAGGAAATATTAACTTTTTGTATTGTTGTTAAAAAGTAATCTCTGAGTTAAATCCTTGTAATCATCTCAATCAAATTTTGAGGACTTTTCAGACTCCGGCGACGTTTTTCGTAAAATTTTCAAAGTTTAATTTAATGAAATCCGCGATTTAAATCGTCATATGTATATCGAAAAATGGAAAAAAAATTTCTGAAAAAATATATGCGGTGTGTTCGATTAGTCGAAATTCTTACTAATTTTATTACAATTGGAAAGTTTTGTTTACTTTTAATATTGAAATTTTGCAGCTGTAGTAAAAGTAGTAACTTGTAGTAAGTAAACGAACGCGCTTATGTTGTTCCTCATTAATTTATTTTTGCCTTTACGAAATCTTATACTGGCACTCTTATTGGGTCTTTTTCATACAAATGCTGAAAAATCGAACTGTTTTTTTTATTTAATACTATACTATAACTCAGGAACCAAAAGGAGTACCAAACTGATATTTGACAGTGTCATTGATAAAAAACTGAGAACTAATACAAAGGAATTAAGAGGCTACGATAAAGTATCCCGAACCGCGTATTAAGATAAAATGGCTTTAGACCTTTGATAACGATAAATGGTTAAAGTTCATTTCAAATTAGTAACTATTCACGTGGCTCAATCATGGCTTCAATTATAAAAAGGATAGAAACAATTAATTAATTGTAGAAAAATTCTCAAAAATTAAAATTTTTTTTAATAAATCAAAAATTATCAAATTAAAGAATGAGTTGCAGACCAACTTCAGGCACGCTTTCAGAAGCTTTAAAGTGATAAATCAACCAGTCACATAGCTAAAATAATACAAAAGGTAGACCCAAATATGTACGGAAAGTCTATATCAAATTTGATAATTTTCCCCAATTGAACACCAATTTTAGCTATACAAAGTATTCCAAGTTATAGCAAGTTTCATACAATTCAAATAGAGTGCGGAAATTTCAATTGTTGATTTTATATGTTATTTAATATAAACTTTTTTAGGCATTACTAACCCATCCTTGTTGGATGTCAAATACGTATCAAATATTAAAGTTTTTGATGAAAAATATAACTAAGAATTTTCAGTTGGACTTTATATTGTCTTTTATACCTACAGCGTCGCTCATAAAATCGTTAACCTTGCGCTTCGGAGTCCAAAAACGTCCACCAAGTAGTGTATGGTCAAATCAAAAGGAGTTAAAAAATAGTTTTTGTGAAAATTAAAAAAAAAAATTTTTTTTTCAAAAATGAAATTGAAAATCGGAATCGCAGATAAACTCATATTTAATTTTATACGTTGTTGTTCACTCTCTAATATGAATAGATACAATTGGATCAAAACTAACTTGATCAAATCTAATCGTTTTTTCACGGGTAAACATAAATAATAATTCATTTATGCAGATATTGCTAGATCATTTAAATTGTCATTATTTGCAACAAACACGAATTGTTCAACAGCGAAATTCGACCAACTAGTTGCTCCATGTAAATGCTTGTAGATTTAATATTGTTAGCGGTCTGATATATATTGAAAATGTTTCCAATATTTTCCTTTGCTCAAAATTCTTTTTCATTAGTTTATTACTATTTTTTTCCTATTTGATTACTTAATAATCAACGGGTCGCGGTATATCAACAATTTTTGTACCACCGTTCTCAGAAGGTAATACATTTTCATTGTGTGTAATAAAAAAGTAACTTTTTTGAAATTTTTGAAAAAGTGGATTTTGAAAATGGAAAAAAAAAAGTTTTTTATATTAAATTTTGTTTTAGAATCATATGGTAAAGTCAGATTTCCCAGAAATGCAGCCGTTTTTGCTCTGCAGAAAATGGGTCTCCAAATCAGCGTTTTTGGCCGACTTGCGCCAGTGGAAGGAGTTGAAATAAAAAAACACCATTCTTTTTTTTGATGCAAAAACTTAAAAAAATGATATCCCAAAATCAAAGAAATTTTATATATAAAGTTAGTAGACCGGTGTTCAAGTGATATTTCATTTATTTTAAATTACATTTTCAGTTAATTTAAACTACAAACTATTTTGAGAGTAGTTAAGTCAGAAACACAGTTTTTGCCATCGTTGGGGATCGAACCCCCAACGTTAAGCGTAACAATCCAACGCGCTAACACAAAGCCCACATAAAATTGTTTTTCGGCTGCAGGATTATATAAAACACAAAGTTTCTGTTACTTCTCTTAAACGTTTAAAGAAATATTTATTTAGAAATGAAATTCCCTTTGGGTCAAATACGAGCCCAAGATGGTGTGAAGTTTAAATCCATACAGTGAGTAGTTTAAATTCTATTTTTAAATGTAAATGCAGTTTATTGTGCCAATGTGTGTGTGTACTTTAATAAGACATTTATAATTTTACCACTGACACCGTTTTCTCAAAAAACATATGGAACAAAAAATAACTTTTGCTCATGCGTCACCCAATCAAGAATCCACATAACCAATGCATATCATATTCTGACGTATTAAGAATTCCGTTAGCTTCAAGAAGACGACATCACAAAGGTAAGTTATAGTTAGTAAGAATGCATGATTATTAAAAAGAAAAAATAAATATATCGTCCGGAATAGTGTGTGTTTTAGGATTCGGTCTCAAATTATACATTACAATGCTACAAAAATAATTATAAACAAACCTAATAAGTGTGTGATTCGTATTCATTCATTCATTCACTTATTCGTAATTGATTGTATACAAATATTTTTGTTAAAATGCCTCTACCAACAACAAACATCAGTGATCACTTTGATGAGTTCGATTCTCATTTTGCACACCTTAGCTCAGGCCACTTGATTATTATGTGACTGGTTGGTTAAATGTCTGGGCTGTTACCAGAGCCTTAAAATAATTAATTATTTAAGGTTTGTTTTTTTCGAATTTTATATTTATATCTAGGGCAAGGAATTTCATGCACTTAAAAATGAATGAAAAATGCTCCTAAAAAGAAAAATATGCAGAAATATGCATTAAAAAGCACAAAATATGCATTAAAAAGGCACCAAATATGCAAAAACATGAATTTATGACAAAATATGCAAAAATATGCAACTACAAATCGATGCCATTTTGTTCTAAATTTGATGATTCGGATAAATATTTAGTCCATATTAGTTTTGGACTATCGGGAAAAAACATGCATTTGCATGAAATTTCTTGCCCTATTTATATCTATAACTACTTGAAAAAAACGACTATCCGTAATTCTTTAAATTTTGTAAACAAATAAAATTTAAACATTTAGGGTCGCCTTTGTACAAAAGCTGTTTTCGTACAAAGACTTCGCCGGAACGCGAAATGGAGCAATTATCCTGTGTGCCCTGCTCTACCTGTACTAACAAACGCATAATTAATTAAAATGTTCCGCAAAAATATTTGTTATGAAATTTTACTATAAAGTAGGGCATGCACGTTCAATATTATTGATAAATTTTTCAAAAATCAACCAATCAGAACATTTATTTTTAAATACTTTGTTCCATTTTAAGTATAGGATGTGTTCACTACGAGGAACATTTCTGTGGAACATTTTAATCCTCTAACTCTTGAACTTATGGGTCTGTTTTTGTCCCTTTTTAAAAAGGGGCCGAAAAAGTCCCTTTAATTGAAGAGTTAGAGGGTTAAAATGTTCCATTGCAATGTTCCTCGTAGTGTTTTACAAAAGTTCGCTGAAACATCCTATATAGTTTCCTAGTGCATATATGTAATAAATCTATAACTCAGAGTCAGTTTTTGGCCTTCGTCTCCTGGAATGGGCCAAATATTAAAAAAAGACTTTTTTTTCTTTCAATAAACGCTAAATTTATTATCATATCATGAAGAGTATACGTCACAGATTATACCAGATATGAACCAGCTGATTTGGCAATATGGCCGACAGAAAATGAGCAAAACAAAACGCAAAAATTTAAGAAAAACACAAAAGATAAGGCACAATAATCTAAAAAGAGACCGATATATATAAAAAATTCGCAATACAAAATGTATGGAGACTTTATATTGTTATCTCCCTCTTAACTTGACTTCCATCTAAACTAAACCATACGGTTCGAGAATACTTTTTTGACACCTATCATTGTTTTCACATCTGGTATTAATCTGTGGTATACGTATTTACAAATCTCCAAAATTAAATGAGAGACATACAAAATTTAGTTTTGAAACAAATTTTGACTTTGACCGCTTAAAACACCACTAACGGCCATGAGTGGGTTAGAAGTTTGTATCCAGAAAATATTTGCCCTTTCATTATACAAAAAAGAGCTGCGAAAAGTAATCATTAGAACCTTCTACTTTAAGAGATAGATGGATAAAGCTGTGAACCTTTTTTGGGTAATATTGAGGACATAAATGCAAACGGTCTGGCCGGTTTACACTGCAGAAACCCAATTTTGTCACACTCAAAATAATAAGACTGTTGGCTGAACAAAAAAAAAATTGTTATTTTAACAAAATTGATTCCTGTTTTTTGGCTTAAAAGGAAATATGTTGATTTTAAAACAATTTTTGTGAAATTTAACAAATCTAAATTTAAGTAAAAAATCTGTAGAACTACAGTTTTATTTGTAATGATACTGAGTCGTAAAATTTGTTTAAATTTAGGGTCTCGGGACGCTCCCCGGCTTAGTTCATATAATCTAAGGGCATGTAAAGGCACTCCAATGGAGCAACCATTTTGTCTCGCTTATTTTTCGAGATATGAGCCATTTTATGATATGAAAATTTTTTATTAAAAATATCCGACGGTATAAGGCCCCACCATGGTCCATTTTTGGATAGATATATCCTTTTCACAGGGGTATTACACGGTTAGGGATATTCGAAATTATCATCAATTTTGCTGTATCTCTCTCGAGTTTTCGAGATATGGGCAATTTTAAAAAACCGGGAGGGAAAGAAATGGCGCCATCTTTAAAACTTTGGATACGCTGTTGGCGCCATCTACCGGATAATGACAGAAATATGAAAATATTATATTTTAACAATAAATTGTGTAAAATTTAACGAATGAGTTCTTGAAAATAAGTTATAAATAATTTTAAAAATTAACACTCAAAATTAGTTAAAGTACTGAGGATTTTTAGTATAGTGATAATTGAAAATAACTAAAATCTTTGTTAAAATCAGTGTTTCAACTAAAAATTTGTTTAAAATTAGTCACATCGATTTGAAACCCGTTTGACAGATTTTTCTACTGACGTATTATTTTAAGTGTATTACTCGAGAAATTATTTTGTTCTTAAGTGTTTTTTCATATCTGCGATATCACAAGTATGCACGGTTTTGGACCTGAGCAATCAAAAGTTGTTTTTAAGGTTATTACGGGCGTTGAATTTGAATATTCACTCCGTTTTCTAAGAATATTTCTAGTTTTCGCGATATTAAATAAATAAACTGTTTGCTATTTTTGACAACGGATCCCAATTTAATTTGGGATTCTTTGTCAATTCATTCAATAAAAAGTGAAAAATGGAAGTGCTATCGAACTGATTCGTTTGGATCTGTTTCACGCATTAGGGTCCAACAGCTGTCGCTCTTCGTGACCTTGTCCCAAAATGCTTTGTATCATTTTTAGATTTTCGCCACATGTTGGTGTAACTGCTCTCCTTGCTCGTCGCTCGTATCGCTCAAAGTTTCAGGGAAAATATCGAGATGGGAATGAAGTAAATCAATTATGACAGACTTTCGAACTCCAATCTTACAATAATTTTGAAACGAACTTTCCATTATCCGGGAATGTGCGGTTATCGAGGAAGTTCTGAACAACTATTTCGATTCTGTTTCATTGGGTGTTCAACAATTTGTAAAGTTTCCTTGGCCATAAATTTTCGATTATGAGGTGCGACAAATATTTCTTCATTGCTTTTCGTTGTGACAATTTGGGAAGCAACTTAGGAAACAACTTGATTAAGTACGTAAAAGCCAATTCCTCACGGTTAAGCTCTTTCACGAAGTTCTTGATAAGCCGAAGTTTTACATGAATCTGTTTTCACACAATGTTGGTCAATTCAAGTTGTGGCCGTTCCTCAGGCCTAAAAACAGCAACATTTAGTTAAACTAGATTGGAGCCCCATCAAGATACCAATGAACTGTTGGAATAATATATAAATCATTGATTGTTTTAAACTTAATTCTCTCGTAATTTATTCTTTTAATCTTTAAATCGTCGCAAATTTTCCATTGATACACGATGTACTTGATATTGACTAAATTGTTTTGCATCGATAAAAAAAATGCAATCAGGGTAAGAAATATTAATTTTACCTACTGTTAGGTATTTTTAAGAGAAAATCCGAAATATAGACCATATGGGCGATGGGTCCAAATACGGACCGATCGTAGATAGGATCAATAAACTTTTTCCCTGGGCACATGTGTGTCAGCGTACCAAATTTCATTAAACTATCTTCGTATTTGCGACCTGTAGCGTGCGAAAAAGCCAATTTTGGTGGATCTTTAGAGGGGCACTAGGCCCAGGCATGGATCGAAATAAGTCGGTGTAACAAGTTTCATCAAATATTGATATTTGCGACCTGCAGTGTGCACATAAGAATACATGGACAGACAGGCAGACGGACCTCGTTAAATCGAAAGTGATTCTGAATCGATGTCTGTATATCAAAACTTATTATACCCTGTCCACGTAGTGGTGTAGAGTATAATATTTAAACTAAACGCGGATAGCTAACTACAACGATCCTTTTAAATAATTTAAAAATTGAAATTTCTGGAAATTTAAAAGACATTTTTTTCAGTTAAAGTTGTTGCCGCCGAGGCAAAGCAGATTTCCGCATGAAATTCCTTTTGCTAACTTTAGGTGGATGCCGCTTGCAATAATCCAAATTTTTTCACAACATATTTTTCTATAAAAAGGAAAATTTTTAGTGGGAGATATGAACAAAATTCCCAATTTAGCATAACAAGGACCAAACTATTGTACATAGAAATGTAATAAAAAAAATAGATTTTATTAATTTGGCAATTGCATAATTGAACTTAAGAAAATCTACCGTCTTTGTGTGAAAAATTTTAACAACAAATAGAATTTATACTTTAAAGCTCTGCCTGTTGGGCCGATTTACTCTCAATTAGTTTTTAAACGTTATATTTTGATCACTGGGCAGTTAAAGTAATCCTGTTGTTAGCGATGTTGATATAAAAAGCTCTCACCTGAGATTAATGCTTTCATTTGTTTTCAATATTCAATTATGAAACAACATCAAACTAAAACAATTTTTTTCTGACAGTGAATTTACTTGCAATCTTCAAACTCGTACTAGAAACTTAGAAAACGAGTAGTAACACAAAAAAAAAAAGAAACACAAAAAAAATAGTTTAATTCAAATTTTAATGTGTACGAAAATAAACGTGAAAATATTCAGTTAATGTTTAATATAAAGAAAAAAAAAACTATTTTCACAAAAAATATAATAAATAATTAAGTGTATTGAAAAATTCTTTACTTTGAAAAAATGCATCTAAAAGTAAGTAAATAATTATTTTTAATTAACTTTGTTTTTAGTTTTAAACATACATGGGATTAGTATATAATCTTGAAGATTTAGAATTAAATTGTTTTTCTTTATTCGAAAATAAAGCACCGTAAGTTGTTTTTCACGTGGAAAAATTTCACTGGAACTTTAACGGCTTCATACCGCAATTTAACTTATAAAAATTAACAATTTTTTAATTTTATAACAAAGACACAATCACAATATATACAAAATGTCAATTTTTCACCAGAAACATAATAGTCTTGTATATAAAATTTGCGTGAAAACAAAGTCTACCCAATTTTCACGTGAAACTGATTGTCGTGAAAAATATTTTTTTTTACATGGAGTATAACAGTTTTTTCACGTGAAACTCAAACAACTTACGGTGCTTAAGCGCTTATTTTATATACTGTCGAGCTTTACTTTAGGCTTTATTCGATAAATTTTTTAATATGCGCCAAGAATAATTAATGAAAGTTTTAAAAAACTTTGCAGCACTTGTGAAGTTCAGAAAATTTGTTGAAAAATTTATTGTTTCTAAAAAATAAAAATATGTATAAAAAATTATTAATTTCTTTTTGTTTTAAAACCAAAATACCATAATACAAGTAATAGTTACAAATTTATAAAAAACTTAAAAAATAATAAAATTAAATCAAAAATACTTTTCAAAACTTAACTTTTTTAATGTAAAAAATAAAATATTTGACATATTAAGGCGAAAAAATTTAAATCTTGTATTAAAATGGTTATTTAATTTAATTTCGGTGGCAATGTACGATGTCTGTATTCAATAGTGGGATTTTTTCTTTTAATTTGTTTATTCTTTAGTTAACCACAAAATATATACTAAAAATAAAAGTTATTCTTCTTTTGTGTTATAAACATTTATGCATTTCCGTATTTTTTAATATAATTATCAAATAAGCCGTTCCATATATACATATACGCACAAACTGTTATAATTATACACCACCCAACGGTTATTATATAATGGTCATTGAAAAAAACTGTTTAATTTCTCAAAATCAACATAAAAGCTTTAAAATAAATCAAGTTTAAAATAAAACTCATTTCAAGTTGTAGTAAAATTTTAATTACAATAGGGGTTTTCACTTAACGTCGTATCTTCCTGTTATACTCGTATAGTGTAAACCTTGTATTTATATACATTGAATGTCAAAAACAGTTTACAAGCCCTGGTAAAAATATGCTCCTATTTCCATGTGTAAACGTTTTGGTATTTATACACACATTTGAAAATTATCAAATATGAGATTTATTTGATATTTGGAACTTGCAAAAAAAAAAAAATATATTAAAGTTTGATCGTAAATATAAAATTCAATACAAGGTACGTTCACCTACATTGTCGTATAAACGTATAAAATTACCACTTCTTTAAAAAAGTACGATTAATTAATACCGCTAACGTTTTTGTTAACAGTTGTGTGTAAAAAAATTAATCTCTTACCTTACTTTTTGACATATATATTTTGTAATCCAAAAGTAATCTGGGATGCACAGGACTCGCATGTTCCTGGAGTACGGCAATACCGGTTTTTAATGCAACATATATCGCTGACTGCTCTTTTGTTTTTCCGGCAATACTGTTCTGTTTATGGGGAACAGTATTGCCCAAAAAGTTGTAGCTCATTCCCATTTTGAAAGTTTAAATATCCACTTTTATACCCAACTCAATTTTAATTTAAAGAAAAAACTATTTTGAACATTAAATTTGGATAAGTCGAGTTTACACGTTTCAGCAGGTATATACGAGGTTAAATAAAAACCGCAAAATTAATTTTTTCTGAGTCCTATGCATGTAGCAATTTCAGGATTTTGAAAATAGAAGATTTTTTGATTAATTATTGAGCTTGGTTGCTTTTTGTTATTTCAATATCTGTAAATATTTAGAAATATTCAATAATTCAAGTATTTTCGAGAAATTTAGAAATACTTTAACAGACCCAATTTGATCGACTTTAATTTAAAATAATACTAATTAATGTACATATATCCCGATAAAAATAAATTAAATAAAAACTAATATGACAGTGCTTGTGCAAATTTCAATATTACTGACACTTTATAAAACATTGTTTTCTATTGATGTTTACATATGAATGGATGTCACTAAATTGCTAGATCTGTCAAAACAACAGAGTAGTATATTGGAAGCAAATTGTGGTAAATTCTTTGTTGTGGTTTTTGTTTTTTCCTTAATACTTTGAATGTTTAATAACGCTCCTAGACGAGAACAAGGAATTTTCATTGAGTTTATAATTTAACTTAACAAATGTTTCCAGAAATTCTAAAAACATCGTCCCCTGACGATTTCCTTAGGCAAGAATGAAATCCGGATAGGAACATGCCTCCAACAGATTATTTTTCACAATATGTAAAATACGTTTGGGATTTTAGCACATTTAATTTATTCGAAAATTTTTATGATTTTCGGCCTAAAACTAAATTTTTAAAAATTTACAGGTTTTTAGTTACAAATTAGTAATTATCAGAAATGAAAAAAAAAATCCCCAAAAATACTTAAAAATAGTAGTAAAATCACTAATATTTTGTTAAATACCCAAATCCTTCTCCCCAAAATCTGCCCCCAAACCGAAGTCGAAACCCCAAATTTGAGCCCAAATCCGCTTACCTGACAACACTGTTAAAACTTCAGTTGAGAAAATAAAATCCTCGCTTGACAAAATTTCCCAAAATGTTAGCGACATCTAAAGTTTGTTTAAAAAATTGTCGATGTCACATCTCTATATTACTCATATGTAAATCAAATGATTTGAAAAAGTACATTGTGTTATCGTTTGCTGGAAAATATTATTTTTTACAATTCTCTGGGAGTGAGCCAAAACAAAAGATTAATTTTGGCCAAAAGCAATATAAAACATAAACATATTTTATTTGCCATAATCCACTGACCCAGTGCTGTACTTTGTAGAAATGTATTTGTATTAACTTCACAAAACAAAAACACATTGGGTGCGTTCGGCAGATACAGTTAATAGTCAACAGTTCTACAACTATCTGCTGAACGACCTGATCACTAACCGCTCAGTCTGAGCGCTCAGGTAGCGCTGTCATATTCTGGTAGCGTAAAAAATGTTTGCTACTTTTGATCAATAAGTGATACATTTGTTGTTGTTCATTTACAATAAAAATTATATTATAAGAATAACAAATAGAAACATACAAATATAATTCGAAAACAACAATTTTAAAAAATAAAAGGAAACTACAGAAAAAGTGTATTTAAAAAGAAAATAATAAAACATCGTTCAGCAGAGTAAGTAATCACAAAGCGCTACAAGTCACCTGTATCAGTTTAAGGTTTCTCTGCCGAATGCTACCATTGAAATGGAAATCTATCAGTAGCAGGGAAAGTACGAATAAAATATTCTCCAAAGCCCGTATGGCACAAGCTTTTTTCTTGAATTTTTTTGTTTTTTTTTCTCGGAATGAGCAAAATTTTTTTTATTTGAAAACTTTTTTATATTTGTAGCTCTTCACTGTACCATTTAATACCCAATATGCATATATTTCTTTGAAAAAAACATAAAAAACGAAAGAAGATGTAATTTTAACCATATAACGTGAGAATGGACCGAAAAAACATACGCATGCTTATGTTCTCTTATTTTCGTATCAATATTTCATTTAAATGGAGTAAATCACACTCAGACCTTCCTTGTAATCTGAAAATTTTCTTCTTCTCAATTTCTGAAAAAGAATATTTAAATAAATATTTTGCGTATTAAACACAATATTTTTTAAATTAATATTTGACATCCGCAAGTTTTTGGGTTTAAATTTGTGTGAATCAACATTTTTGAGCAATTTGCCACTTATGTTTCCGGTTAACTGTTGAAAATAAACCGGTTTTCGGTTAACCGAGATTTAAGATTTTCGGTTAACCGGTTTGCAAAAAACCCGAAATGTGAACAAAAAACCGTTTTTTCGCTTAACCGATTAACCGGTTTGGAAACACTATATGAACACATGTTAAATTTCATTTCGATCTGTCAACTTATTCGCATAGTAACAGGTGTTAAAAAAAGGCCCTTCAGTGATTTTTTTATAATGGAAATATTAGAAATTCGTGGTGTGATTAAATATTTACATAAGAAAGGTTCATCGGGACAAGAAATTCATAATGATATGGAATGTGTTAGGTGAAAGTGCTCCTTCATATGCAACAGTAAAAAATTGGGATGGTGAATTTAACCGTGGTCGTACAAGCATTAAAAATGAACCACGAAGTGAACGTCCAAAAACTGCAACAACGCCAGAAATCATAGCTAAAGTCATGGACTAGATATGGTACTAGACGATCGACGAGTGAAAGTGCGTGAAATAGGGAATGCCATTGGTATCTCAAATGATCGAGTACATTTTATTTTGCATCAAGAATTACAGATGAAAACGCTTTCTGCAAGATGGGTGCCGCATTTGATAACAGTTGACCAAAAACGCATTCGAATGAAAATTTCTCATTTTTTTTTAAAATTTTATTTTATCGGGATATACATTAATTGCATTAAAGGAATTAAATATGCTAAAATCCCAAACGTATTTAACTTAGTTGTGAAAAATAATCCATTGTAGGCATGTCCCTATCCGGATTTCATTCTTGCCTAAGGAAATTCTCATTTCACATCATTTCTCAGATTTAGCTCCCTCTGACTTCTACCTGTCCCAAATCTAAAAAATTCCTTACTGGCAAACGTTTTACCTCGAATGAAGATGCAATGGCAGCTGTAAACGATTATTTTGAGGAGCTTCAGGAAAATTATTTTAATCAAGGGATAGAATTGCTAGAAAAACGTTGGACCAATTGTATTGAAGTTTCAGGAGATTATATTGAAAAATAAAATACTTTTAAAAATCTAGCCCTTGTTTTTTATTGTTAGGCTAAGAACATTTCGAATTGCCCCCTTTTTTTTGAGGTACGCCTGCTAAAGAGTAACTTTACTTTAAATTTTTATTCTGTTCTACTACAGCTAAAATAATGAAGGTCATAATTTTCCTTTTTTATAATCAAAGTAACAAAATGCCAATGGGTTTTTCAATATTTTCCAAAAAAAAAAAAACAAATAATAATAATTTTATATGGGCCGAAACCGACCCCCATATGGAAATCAGGTTAAAAAGTAATCCCGTTTACTTTGATGTGAAGTTAATTCATTTGTTAATCGATAAATAATTGAAATAATTAAGACATTAAACAAACAAACACCAAGTAAATTTTATTTAAAAAAACAGATGTTTTATTTTTTATTGATTTTTTTCTCAATTTTTGTAACACTTTACTAAAGTGATTAAATCAAAGCTTTGTTCTTGTTTTTTTTTTTCAAGCATAATTTCGTAACAACTTTCATAATAATGACTTTCATTTTTGCATTTTGTTGCTCAGAAGTTACTGCAACATATTGTTCATTGGATCGCATGAAAAAGTTTGCAATGGAAGCATGTGAGCATCTTTTTGAATTCGAATCATTAGAAATCAGAGGAAAACGATCAATTTTTACTGGACATTTAAAGAATCAAGATATTGGAGAAGGTGAGTATTAATTTCAGAATTTAATGTATATTAAAATATATTCTAGAAAATTCGTAGAGTTGAGAATTATAGTTTATTTTGTTTGTGTGAATATTAAAAGTGGTTATTTACATACAAGTCAATGTACATTTATCAATAAATTTTAATTTGTTTATTTATAAATTAAATAAGGTCACAAAGTCAAGCAACTTAAGTAAATTGTACTTTTTATTTTTATATTATTTATGCATGCATTACAACATAGAGTGGGACAGAAATAAAATATTTTGGAAATTTCACATAGTCGTAGTTAAAGTGTTTCTTAGTCTTTTTTTTCATAATTTTATTTATTGAATTTTCACAACAGTGAACTAACAATAAGTTTATCAAATCTTAAAGACTAAAGCTAAAATATTAAGCTTAGCCAATGCCAGACAAAATTTTAATTTTAAACATTAAATATTTTTTAATTTTTATTTTTAAAAAGAAATTAAAAACCAACATTTAGTTAAAAAGGATATAAGTTTATTCAATAGAGCCAAATCAGAGGTGGTCCTTCTTGGAAGGCGGCGGTGATCTTTATCCTCAAGCAGTTTACGAGCCAATTAATTTGGGTGAAGTTGCAACCTCTTTAAGTAGTTTTGGGTATATCTCGCGATTTCGTCATTAACGGTGGGAACACTCAAATCCGAGTGTATGTTTACATTTCTTATATACCAAGGTGCGCAAACAATGGTTCGCAAAATATTGTTCTGCTTCCTTTGCATGTTTTGAACATTTGATGCAGACGCAGCAGGGGTATGGTATCACCAAAAAAATAAGTTATAAAAATATTGTTGTCGCTAGATGGCACTTTGTTTAAAAAATTGAAAATTTTCTTTTTTTTTTATTTAAATTTAAATAATAACAAACAACAAAGCAAAAAAACAAACAATTTGAATATATTCCGCGCTTCTTTTTCCTTATTTTGAGCAGTTTTCAGCAGTTTTTGAATTTTTAAATAAAGGCTCAGCTGATACTAAACTGATACTAAATAGTTGCTGAGGTAATACTAAATTTCAGCGCCCTCTATCGGTGAGTAGTGTAAGTTGATTTCCTATCTCTATAATTAATAGTCTCTGAGAAGCAGTGCCCCAGATTTAGATTTCCTAGTCTGACCGTACAGAGTTACCGCGAGCTGTGCCTTTAGACTCCAATGTAGAGCACACATAGCATGTTCAAATTTTGAAAGCTTGCTTTTTCGATTAATGAACCGATTTAAAAAAAATACCAGTTTTTGCTTTGCTAGAAAATACCGAAAGTAAACATGCTTTCACATGTGGGCTATCTGTTCCAATAATCCGGTCCGATTTTATCTGCAAAGCTAGATAGCTAGTTTCTTTTAGAATAAATATAATATTTATGTTTTATTTTGAAAGCCTACACTCATATAAATAAATCTCTAAAAATAGCAGAAAAAGCAACTAAAAATTAGTTAAAAGTGACATTGCTGAAAAAATTGCCTAAAGTAGCAGATTTTTTTTTTTGCTAAATACTAGTAAAATATGAACAGCAAAAATAAAACCGCTAAATTTACAGAATTTTAGTTATATTTAAACTAATTTTTAGTTAACTGAAAATGACAAATTTTACTGTAAAATCTGCACAAAATTTTGCTAAATATTAGCAGATGAAAAATAGCAAACACAAACTGTTATATCTACAAAATTTTTGCTATTTTTAACCTTCGCACTCCTAAAGCTTTTTACATACGTAGTATACTGAAACCCACCCGGGTGGGTTCTTCATTTTACACACATTTTAAATAAAAAAAATGCATTTACTCCAACTTATAATGGATTACATAATGGGTTAATGAAGAAGATATGAAAAAAAGAATAATAACAAAAAACTATAGAAAGTATGGCTAACAATACATACCGTCCAGCATAAGCATAAATATTAAAGGGTTTTTTGAATTTTAGATTTTCGGATATCATAACTTTTTAGAAGGTTTTTGTGCCAATAAAAATAATGGCGTTTTTATTTTTGAAAAATTCCAACTCCTTCAACCCCCTCTCGGCGGCTAAAATCGCAAATTTTGAGTACCTTACTTTGTATAACAGAAACCGCTAAATATATTTAAAATCTGACTTCACGAATCGATTCTACATGAAAAATTAGGCTTATAGGCAGTTTTTTTTCCCTTTTATAATGCACCGGATAACCATTAGGGCGGTCGGAAAAATGGATTTTTTTTATTCTTTCATTTTAATTATTTTTTCGTATACACATTTAAAGAGGATACTTACTTGAGAAAAATGGTATACTATACTTATTTCTATTACTACCCGTTAAAAAGTTATAATTCCTTAAACTTTTATTTTTACATACCCTGCCTGCCCAAACCGCTGGAGCTACGAAGTTGAAATTTGGTATGAAGGTTCTTCCTCTGTGGTAGACATCCACTAAGAAGGGATTTTTGGAAATTCCTACAGGGAGGGGCAAAAAGGGGACAAGAAAAAAGAGCTTTTTCCAAAAAAAAGTACCTTCCTCCAAAAAAAGTACCATTTTCAACAAAAAAAGTACCTTCTCCCAAAAAATTGAAACCTCCAGAAATATTCAATCAACAAACATTTATACCGAACAACTTGTTGGTAAAATTTCGCGGTTGAACACTTCTGGCTTAGTAAAAATAGAGATAATTTGAATTGTTTAGCTCTCTCAGCAGTTGAAAAAAGGGTAATTATTTAAATAATTACTATTTATTGTTTCTAATAATCATTATCATTATTTTGTTAATAAAAAATGTTTACTTTGTTTTTAATAAATAAAATTTACTTTGCAATAAAATTTACAAAACAAAAAAATGTTGTAGTTACTTGCAAATAAATTTAAGACTTAATAACTTTTTAACGGGTGGTAATAAAAATAAGTATAGTATAGCATTTTTCTCAGGAAAGAATCCTCTTTAATTGTGTATATTAAAAAAAATAATAAAAATTAAAGAATAAAAAAATCGATTTTTTCCGACCACCCTAATGGCTATCCGGTGCATTATAAAAGGGGAAAAAAGTGCCTATAAGCCTAATTTTTCATGTAGAATCGATTCGTGAAGTCAGTTTTTAAATATATTTAGCGGTTTCTGTTATACAAAGTAAGGTACTCAAAATTCGCGATTTTAGCCGCCGAGAGGGGGTTGAAGGAGTTGGAATTTTTCAAAAATAAAAACGCCATTATTTTTATTGGCGCAAAAACCTTCTAAAAAGTTATGATATCCGAAAATCTAAAACAAAAACCAAAAAAACACTAATAAATATGCATAATTTCTTGTTCAAACTTCTTGTAGTTTGTATCAACAAAGTATTTAAAAAAAGGACTACATCTGGCTAACCCGGGCTTAAAGTAGAAAAAAATCCTCAACAAAAAATTGCTAATACTGATGTGAAAGAAACAATGATGGAATTCATAGTTTTAATGCTAACATGCTATCGATGTAAATTAGCATGAATTTTGAAGTTTCAACTACTATGGTTTCAACCATAGAAAATTTTCAAATTTACAACAAATGATAGTTTACTACTGTGAATTACATCAATGAAAAATCAGTTCAATCTTTAAAAATCGATTATATGGAGCAAATCGACAAAATGAAAATAAATGCGCTTAAAACCGGTAAAACTTCGAAGTAAGGGGAAAATATCTCCATTATGAAAATTCTCAAATGGAAAAATCTGCAAAATATTAAAAAATCGGCAGAACCGATTAACGATAAAAATCGCCTAAATAATAAAAATCGCGAAAATTCGAAAGTCATTAAAACAGGGAAAATTTAACATATCGACAAAAAAATAAATACACTGAAAATAGTTTGTAATTTAAATTAACTGAAAATGTAATTTAAAATAAATGAAAAATCACTTGAAAACCGGTCTACTAACTTTTCCCTTAAATCAAAATAACTTTTCATTTATTTTTAAATGTTAATAAATTAACTACAAAATCCTTAAAAAAGAAATGATTTTTCATTTATTTCGTTTTTATAACTTTCAAAAAATTAACTATAAAATCCGTAAGAATAAATGATATTTAGTTTATTTCGTTTTTTTAACTGACCTAGAAATCTAAAAGGGTTTCTTTTTTTAACAACAAATTTTAAATGAAAATATTAACTGTAACAGAAAATCCGTATTTCTATGTAATTTGTTTTTTAAATAAAAGACAAAAACAGTTGAAAAATATATTTCTTTTCAATTTAACTGAATAATCATTTAAAAATAAATGTACGGATAACTTTTTAAATAAACTACAGTCAGTTACTGTAATAATATTTTCAGTGTATCGATAAAATTGTTTATTGACGATATACACTGAGAGAATTATATACCTGATATTAATGAAATTTTATATATGTACAATAAATCAAGTTTCGGTGAAATTCGTCCATTGATACTTTTTATTAAATGAATGCAATTTTTCATAGAATTTTATGAAATCATCATTTAATTAATTAAAAATTTAATGCACTAAATGAGGATCTTTAATTAAAAACAAATTTTTATTTTAATTTTGAAGTTTTTCACTAAATTTAAGAAATTTTCCATTTACATTTTGAAGAGAACTTCAGCAATTAACTAAAAACCTCATCCAAAGAAATTCTATATGTATTTCGGTTAAATTTTAAAACAGTTAAATATCGATAAAATAAATAATAGCAATGTATCGATAACATCGATTTGTGTAGGTATTTTAATGGTGTGTTTTGTCCTATGGTGCAATAATTTTTTTCTTTTAAGCTGGCCATACACATGCAATATTATTGCAAAACTTCTCGTAATTATTGTTTATAATAATAAAAATTTAATAAAAACCATTACTCGGCAACAAGATATGGTGCTTTTGTGATAAAAATTAATGCCCACAATTTTAGACATGTCAAATTTAGTTTTTTTAGTTTTAATGGCACATTTACATGCGAGACCAAACTCGCCAGTCTTTACGAAATATAATCTCTAGTTCACTGACAGTTGCTGTTATAGAAATTTTCGGTAATTAGTTTGAAATACAAAAACTTAAAAAAAACAAACACTTGGCAATTAGAGGTGGTACTTTTATGATAAAAATTAGTGCCAACAATATTAGAGATGACAAATTTATCTAAAAGTCTACGGGATTTATATCCCTTAAGAAAACATTGCACATTTGACCGTACCTCAAAAAAAAAGTTCCCCGTACACCGTACAATCGAAATTAGTTTTGCAAGGAGGTTTCAAAAAAATTTGTTTTTTTGCCCCATATAGAGGTCGCCATTTTACATTTTTCGTTATATCTTTGGCATTTACAGTCGGATCTTAAAGTATGTTAAGGAAGTTTTTCGATAAACCCAGCACAATTTTTTATTATTTTTTTAGTTGCCGAACGTAAGGGTCGCTTTTTAAAATTTTTTTTCATTGGATTTTTCCTTTATAGCAAAACACTGGTCTCCTCGAGGCAAAAGATTGATATATCACACTTTAAAATCCGACTGTAAATGCCGAAGCTATAACGAAAAATTAAAAAAGCGACCCCTACATTCGGGAAAAAAATTTTTTTTTGGAATTGCCTTGGAAAAATACTCTATTTTTGAGGGTGTACCGCGCACTTTTTTTTACCTGTAAGGTGGTACGGTATATTGCACATGCACACATAATAATCCATGCATAAAAATACTAAATTAATGTCAAAACCACAAAAACTTTCGGAAAATAAACCATTTTTCGTATATTTTACAAATTTTTTTGTTATTTTGACATTTTTTCGTAATTTTATGCATGGATTATTATCAGTGTGGTTGTTGGAAAGTTTGGTATTTGGATTTTTCTGTTATTTCCGTCTCCGTGGTAAAAACAAATATAAAAATTGTGCAAATTCTCAGTTTAGTGAAGTGTCAAAAATGTACTATAAAACACCTAATTTTAGCAAAAATTGTAAATATACATATAAGGTGCTCATCAAAAAGATAAGATCACTTACATTGTGTTCTGTTTCAGCAAAAATACAAAGAGTATTTAATAGTACCGTTACCTAAAAAAGTTTTTGATTAAAACTTGTTTATATATAAATTATTTGATTACATTTCTTTACATTGTTTAGTTCAATTTATAAATCAAAATATTAGCCGCTTTTTCTAATCACTTGGATTTAATAAATCCAAAAAGTAGTTCTAAAAGTGCTCAACAGATGGGGTTAGATTCTCCCTATTTTAAAAAGAATTTTCTGTCCGACACTTCTTCACCATAATTTTTAATGCCGAATTTGATGATGAAGGATTTTACTTTAACTTTTAAGTTTTAATTATATTTTATATAAAACAGCGATAGACAGTCTGCCTTTTCAGTTTTGTCACTTCAATTTATATTTTTACACAATTGAAAAATTCCATTGCAATATCTAATATTCACTAATTGGATTTAAATAATTACTTACAGTAGAGTGAAAAATTGCCATTTCTATTTGAGCTATTTCTCCATGTCCAAGATGGAAAATATGTATTTGGTGAGGTGTAGTTTTTTTTCTAAACATAAGTATTTCATAAAAAAAATTTAATAAAAACCTTTTAATTGTTAGTTTTTAAATTTTTTTGTTTCTCTTTTATTCGTATTTTTTTCTGACATTAAATTAATAGGGTGTTTCATATATTTGTGCTTTTATTGTGGATTTATTAAATCCAGCTTTTTTCGGATTTAATAAATCCCCTTTTTGTATAAAAAATTCTAAATCCATGTGATTAAATAAAACGCTAATTAATAATGTGCATTTTGAAATGAGACAAAATGATAAGGTCAGTGCATATAAACCCAACATACCTTGATTTTTTTTTCAATTTATACAATGACAATTTTTATTTATTGTTTTATAAATGCGATTGGGCATAGAATTGATGAACTTTTCTAATGTTTCTAGCCTTATATCCCGCCAAGCATTCAAAATTGCCACTTTTAGCTCTCCCACCAAATTATACTGACGGTTTTCAGCATAAACTTGCCACACTAGCAGTCTCCACATGCCCTCCATAACATTAAGATCTGGTGAACGTGCCCGCCATTCCATAACCGACACTCCATGTTGCTCAAATCAGGTCTTAGTTGATCTGCTAACATGGGTGCAGCGTTGTCTTGCTTAAAAATAAATTATTTTTTGCGATGTGCGGCCAGATATGGCAAAAAATGATTTGACAGCACTTGCTGGTTCTCTGTCCATTCTTGCTGAAAGAAACGCTAAAGAAAGGGTTCCACTTGAGCTAAACGCACCCCAAAACATTAGGGAACCGCCACCGAAATTTCTCTCTCAAGTCTCGCCAATAGTTTCTTAAACCATCTAGACCATCAAGATTAAATTTTTTTCATGAGAAAAAACAAACTTCAAAACAAAAAATTAGAAAATTATTAAAATTGGTACCTAATGCCAGTTAGTTAAAAAATTATTAAAATTCGCACCTGATGCCAGTTAGTTGACATGTGTTCTCTTTCGCAAATTCCAACTGTTTTATCTTATGGTTCGCATTCAAACATGGAGCTTTTTTATTTTAGCTCGGATAATGTGGGGCTGTGCTTTAATGGCTCTCAAAACCGTACTTGTTGATGTATTCAAGCCCAATTCCATTTTTATCATATTAGCGCTTCGTACAGCGTTTGAAGCGATTCTGGAAACTTGACGAATTTCACTCACTGAAAGAACTTTTGTTCGACCAGAGCTTTCATTTTTACCATCATTTTTGCGATCTTCAAATGATATTTTCTGAATTTCAATTGATATTTTCTGAATTTTAAAAGGAAATTCTGAATTTCAATTAATATTTTCTGAATTACAATTGCAAAAGCTGTAGACATATTATTTTAACAAGGGCATGTCCATCGATGTAACTCCTTACCTAGTAACATGTTATTCTGAACTTAAATTGTAATTTTGTAAACCGAATATCAAATTTAAATTCACGGGTTTTTAACAAAAAATAGAGTTTCTTAAATTTTCCAGAAAACCGAATTATTTATACCAATAAAACATCCAAACGTATGAATTTGGTATTAAAAGTAATGCAAGGGTAAGATTTAAGGGTCCAAGGTAATGCAAGGGTAAGCGGTTTAATATATTACCTGGTAATATGTATAGTAGTACCCATATATTACCAAGGTTTTGCTGGGATATTTGTATTTACTTAGTTTATAAAATAGTTTTTTATTCATGAAAGCACTTGAGTGCATTTTTTAATCTATTTTCCCCTGCTAATTTAAAAAAAATTTATTTATTTGAAAACATTAACTTTTTTGCTATAAATTTAATTCATCGTTTTTTTGGGCCGCGCCACTGTAATATTTTTATGAAAACAATCACCTTATTTTTCAATATAAAATGCTTAATTTTATATGATATCTTTTGGACTGCTTATTACATGTCGGCAATTAAAACGGTATATGAATGGTACTTTTGTCCTTATTTGAAAACAATTTTCTAGAAAAATATGTTTAATTCCCAACTGCACTTTAAATGCAACTTCAGTTTTAGAATGCATTTTTAAATTTTATTATACCCTTAAATTTTTTAAAAGTATTTTTATTGGAAAGTCGGCCACTGCCAAATGTAGGGTACATGTCGAAAATGAAAAAAATTAGCGTTAAACACATCCTTCAAGGATAGCCCTTCACCACGTAGAAACACAAAATTAACATTTCGAACAAAATTTTTCACAAATTTAAAAATAATGAGGACACATTTTTTTTAGAAAAATTAACGATTTTTTGGTTTACGACTTAACGGAATGAGATATTTCAAATAGTTTTTCCTTTATATTTACCAGGGCTATGGCATCACCAAAAAAATAAGTTGATAAGTTATAACAACATCGTTATCAATAGGTGGCGCTTTGTTCAGTAAACTGACACTTCATTTTTATTCAAAATTTAAATAAAAACAAACAAAAAAGTTTTAAAAAAAGTAAAACAAATAAAATTTTATTAATCAAACATATTTAGCGTGTGTTTTCTTTTTATTTTGCGCTGTTTTTAACAATTTTTGCTTTTGATATATAAGCTCAGCTGATACTAAACGGACACTAAATAGTTGCTCAGCCAATGCTAAATTTCAGCGCCCTCTATCGGTGAGTAGTGCTAGTTTTGATTTCCTATCTCTATAATTAATAGTGTCTGATATTTACTTAGAATTTTGTCAAAAATTTTATGGTGTGCTTTAAACTAATATCGAATACATATTAAAAAGTTAGAAGCAAACAACCAAAAAGAGTCGAGGCAACAAATTAAAAATATTATTTTCTTCTTTTAAATTATAAGAGACACAAAAAGACTTAATGGAGCATTTTTTTGTCTTGTCTAGCAGAATCTCAAACACTAAAATTCTTTAAAATCTGTTAGCATTTGAGAAAGTTACCAGCCTCACAAAATTTTTCATACCCGAGGTAGTTAACTTTCGCGCCCTGTTCAGCTACATACTTAATAAGACATGATTCTGAAAACTTGACTTCTCCTCTACAACCATTTCAGTTCAGAGAAATATTTTCAGTACTTTAGAAGTTCCATACTTATTACCAGTTTTTTTTTTATTTTACATCACTGTGCGTCGCAAATAGCAGTCCCTGATTATTCGTCTACATGTAGTGATATTTATTTTATTCAAACTGTATAAAATCCGAATTAAAGAAAAGCTTATTTATTATTAATACTAAAAATGACAGGAAATTGTACACATAATGATAAAACAAAACTTTAAATTTTAAATAAATCAAACAAAGTGTCCTCAAAACATATGTACATTGACCTTGTGTGTAACACTATTACAATCAATCTACTGCTGAGAATAACAACCGTAATAATAATAAGGACAACCGGAAATTAAAATACTATTTTGTGTTTCTGTCTATTTTTAGCATCCAAATATTCACATTACATTAGACGTAGCATTTACCCCGAGGGTGGCTATCTAAAAGTGGGCCAGGAACATTATCACAAACTGAGTCAATTGGATGTCAGTCCACGTTACAAAGCCAAGAAATCCGCACAGATGATGATGCATCATCATAACAAGAAGAGACGTTATAAACGTGAAAATACAGATTATAACAATTACAGCAGTAATATATCGTATTGTTGTTACAATAAATGCGAAGAGGATTTCTTTTGCTGATCGATCGTCCAACATGAAAATTTACTTAATTTTTGTTCTCTATTTAAAATAATTCAAATGATGCCGCCCAAAAGTTTTTAATTTAGAATTTATTTTTCTAATAAGACATGTCCAGTATGTACCTTATATTAGCATAAAATAAAATATGTACAGTTATTTTTAATATTTTATTTTTATATAAAAACAAAAACAACAACAACAACAACAAAAAAACCCAAACATTTAACACAGTTAGGAAATTAAGTATGAAAACAGTATTATAAGCAAATGTGCTACCACCACCCTCCGCTTCATCGCAGCCATATCATTCAACAACACATTCGATGGAATTATGTCAAATTCATTCATTATTTCATAAGCTTAGAGTGATATTGAGTTGCAGTCTTTCTAATTTCAATCGTATGTGTTGTTTTAATTAAATTATTTTTAATTTATATTATATTATGAATAAGTGAATAGACATCAAATAAATATGAAAATAGCAACTTTTTTTACAATTTACTTTCATGTTTTACAGGTTTAAAAAATGACAAAACATATTTTTAGGAAGATTTTGTTTCGTTATACTTCTACTACTACTTTTGGACTACTAAGTGGATTAGCAGACATATTCAAGTGTGAATATAACTAATTAAAATACCGAAATATCATGTTGTTACCAGTTGATCATTTGCACTTGTCCTTGTTAAAGTTTAAATACCTCAAGATTTTAGTGAAATTTCATACTCTACTTAAGAATAAATGGCATCGTGAGTTTGTGAAGATGTTTGTTAGAGTGCTATTAAAATAATACGTCAGTAAAAAAAAAATGTAGCAAACTGGTTTCACATCGTTGATTTAAACCAAGATTTTGGTTATCTTCATTTAAAAGAGGGATATGTGTAATTTTTAGTAGAATTATTTTTTGAGGTGTAGTTAAAAAAACTCTTTGTACTGACCACTTTACAAAAAAATTTTAAAATTAGAGTTTTGCAAATTTACAAAAAAAACGAATAAAAAGGTTTAAGTCGGGCATGCCGACTATAGAATACCCTACACCAGTCTGGGTAAAAGCCAACTAATGTTTGGAAACGAAATTCGAATGGGTTAAAATGGGGCTTGTGTCAAAATTTTCTATAATGTGAGTCAGCGCACCAAATTTCATTAAAATATTTAATAATTGCGATCTGCAGTTTGTAACCAAGCCAATTTTGGGGGACCCTTATATGGGCACTAGGTCTAAACATGGACCGATGATCACCAAAATCAATAGGCTTCGTCCTTGGGCCGACATAAGTCGGTGTACCAAATATCATCAAAATATCTTAATATTTGCGACCTGCAGCGTATAAACAATATAATTTTGGTAGGACCCTTATATGGGCACTAGGTCTAAACATGGACCGATGTTCACCAAAATCAATAGGCTTCGTCCTTGGGCCGACATAAGTCGGTGTACCAAATATCATCAAAATATCTTAATATTTGCGACCTGCAGCGTATAAACATAATTTTGGTAGGACCCTTATATGGGCACTAGGTCTAAACATGGACCGATGATCACCAAAATCAATAGGCTTCGTCCTTGGGTCGACATAAGTCGGTGTACCAAATATCATCAAAATATCTTAATATTTGCGACCTGCAGCGTATAAACAATATAATTTTGGTAGGACCCTTATATGGGCACTAGGTCTAAACATGGACCGCTGTTCACCAAAATCAATAGGCGTCGTCCTTGGGCCGACATAAGTCGGTGTACCGAGTCTTATCAATATATCTTAATATTTGCGACCTGCAGCGTGTAAACCATATAATTTTAGTAGGACGCTTATGTGGGCACTAGGTTTAAACATGGACCGATGTTCACCAAAATCAATAGGCGTCGTCCTTGGGCCGGCATAAGTCGGTGTACCAAGTTTCATCAAAATATCTTAATATTTGCGACCTGTAGAGTGCGCACAAGAATGCATGGACAGACAGACAGACGGACGGATGGACAGACGGACATCGTTAAATGGAAATAAAAAAAAATTCTAAGCCGATCGGTATACTATAAGGTGGGTCTAGGACCAATATTTTTTGGTGTTACAATCATCAGCACAAACTTATAATACCCTGACCATAGAGTGTTGTAGGGTATAAAAATCCATTTTTGGCCATACCTGGGAGAAAATTCAAGAGAGTCAAACATTTATATCTGAATATTTATAGATCTAAGAAATCAAACTGGATTAACATATAACTTTGTAAGTTTTTGAAAAAAATGTTTAATTTTTTTACGATTTAAATAATTTAACCCATTTTAACTCTACGCTGGTCTGCGAGAATAGCAATTACTTAAATAGCAATTACTTAAATAAATAGACGAGAACAAGAAATTCTCATTGAGTTTGTAATTAACAAATATTTCCAGAAATTCTAAAAACGTCGTCCCCTGACGATTTCCTTAGGCAAAAATTAAATCCGGATAGGACATGCCTACAACGGATTATTTTTCACAATTTGTTAAATACGTTTGGGATTTAAGCATATATAATTCCTTTAATGCAAAATAACTATTGTTTAATTGTAGTTAGCTCTTATCCCATTTTCCACCAAAATCCCCAGTGACCACTAAAATGGGATTTCCAGATTTTTTCAAAAACTGTCGGATAACTTTTTTTGCAGGGTAATTTTTCGGATTCCCCTCCTCAGTAGCTTTCATTTGACGTATAGTTCTCCTTGGTACGCAGCCTAGTTCTTCCAAAATCCCCAGTGACCACTAAAATGGGATTTCCAGATTTGTCCAAAAAGTGTCGGATAATCTTTTTTACAGGGTAATTTTTCGGATTCCTCTCCTCAGTAGCTTTCATTTGACGTATAGTTCTCCTGGGTACGCAGCCCAGTTTCCCCAAAATCCACCAAAATCCCCAGTGATCACTAAAATGGGATTTCCAGATTTGTCCAAAAAGTGTCGGATAACCTTTTTTGCAGGGTAATTTTTCGGATTCCTCTCCTCAGTAGCTTTCATTTGACGTACAGTTCTCCTAGGTACGGAGGCTAGTTTTCTTAGAATCTTGCCTTAAAAATATGATGCAACATTTGTCACATTCAAAAAAGAAAACATTTATTATTGTGTTTTTTAATTGTTTCTTATTTATTTATACTTTTTCTAAAATATGCTATTAAAATAGTGTTTCCATGGATTCCCATTTGGTGAATACACTCCCATAAATAAAGAATCTTATTTGGAATATATCCTGGAACAGCTGTCAAAAAATTTTAGCGTTGGCAACCGTTTTTAGAAAATTCATGGATATCTTTTGCCTGGCTATCGGCACGCACGTAAGATTTTTGTATTTAAAAGAATAATTTTTTCTTCAAATACCAAAAGGTGCATTTAATAAACTGAAATGTTCAATAATGTTACACTCATAAAAAAAAGCCCGTACAAATAGTTAAAAATTCTGCTAAAATAACAGAAAATAGTAGAAATTTCAATGATGTTGAGAATCATGGTCTGCTAAATTTAGGTGAGCTAAATTTTAGGTGCGGCCCTATGTTCCACTGGGAATTAAAGGATTAAATATATATATATATATAAATTTTAGGTAAAAAAGTTAGTTCATATACAATAATTTAAAAGAAATGTTGTTTAATGGAAATGAAAATTACTCAGCTGAAATCAGCACATGTATTCTGCTAAATTTTAGTTGGTTAAAAACAGGTAAAAAATTCAGTTAACATTCAAAAATTTAGAAGAATATTCGTTTAATAGAAATGAAAGTGGGGCAGTTGAAATTAGCAAAACATGCTGCTAAAATTACTATCACTTTTTGTTATTAATTGAATAAAAACAGCTTCATGTGTCATGTAAATATTGTTAATTTTATTTTCGAATAAATTACACAATCCAAAAACACTATTTGCACTAAATATCACCTTTATTTTCTTGCCAATATGTGTGCCAGCGGTAGTTGTATTATTAGGTTCCTTTTTTCGCAGACCTGCAGGTAGAATTTAGATGAAAATGTTAAAGGGCTGAAATAAAAGAAAAACAATAACATATTTAATAGTATTCCCGTAAATAAATATAGTTTATATTATAAAACAAACCTCATTATTTTATTTCTTCAATACAATTTTTAACTGCGAAATGTTAATGTCCAATATACCTCCGTTTTCTTTAACGTTCCTTTGCTGACTAAAAGATGCTCTTATCATATTATTTTATTTACTAGAGCTTTCTTAAAGCGGCGAATACATATAAGGAACATTGAGTAGGGAACAAAAAATAGCAAACAATTTTGTAAACACGAATTGCACGAATGTCAACACGAACATTAACATACACAAATCAACATTCGTGAAAAAATGGCTGCTTTACAAGCGCCATATTATTTTTATTTATATTGGTAAGCGTCATCAGTGATGACTCTTCACACACATTAAAATACACTTACTAGAAATTTTCTAATTCGAAGAAAAGCATCAAGCATCATCAATCACTATACACTAGCGCCCCTATCGTTTTCTTTTGAAAACACAAATATTAAAAAAGTTGTCAACAAATTTATCTATATTAGCTGATACATTGTCAAAATCATTTATAAAAAATAACTAAATATCAGGAGGAAAAATTTCACCACAAATATGTTTTTGTGGTGAAATTGGATAACTAATAACTTTAGCTAAACAACGGATTTAAACGAAAACTACAGGAAAAATTAGTTTAACTGAATTAGAACGCGTTTAACAGACTTTTGTACTAACTTTTTTTTTATGAGTGTACAATACATTTAAAAAATTGGTGATAGTTAAAGAAATGTTGTATGACAGCAACTGTCAATGGTCTAAGATAACATTTTGTGGACTTATACGGAGCTGCATTTTCGTAGAGTCTTGCGAGTTTTCTATGCCATGTAGAAAAAAAATTCGGAGTGCTGCTTAACAAATTACTTCTTTCACTGCTTCACAAGTATCCGTTAGTGTATTTTTACTGCTTTTTTAGAAGTTATTCTGAACAACTTCAAAAAATCACTTCTTTCATTGCTTCCAAAGTATCCGTTTATATATTTTTACAGCTCTTTTAGAATTACTTCTGAACAACATCCAAAAATCACTTAAGTATTGCTTCTAAAGAGTAATTGCTCTAAAATTAATCGTAAAAAGTGATTTTGGTATCACTTGGCATTTCCAAACAGAGGGTCGCGAATTCAATTCCCGGCGAGTCCAATATTTTTTTTTATTTAAAAAAACAGTTTTTTTAATATTTATAATTAATTTGTTTAAATTCTATATTTTTTAATTTTTTAAAAATATGTATATATAAAAAAAATTATTAGAAATTGCTTTTTAAGCACCTGTAAAAATAGTACAGAAAACAATATTGAATTGAAGTGCATCTTTTACACTTGTTTAATAAGTACTTTTATTGAAGAGAATAAGGAACAATATCTCGCAGTAACAAAGTGGTGTTTTTATGCCAGTCAACTATCATATCAAAGAATAGCTCAGCGGTAGAGCTATTGTAAAATAAAAACAATATAATTTTTTTTGCGAAGAATTTTTTTTTAATTTTTAACTGCCCAGGTGAAAATGTTCATATATGTTCATATATTATCATACATGGTTTCATGTATAAGCATATATGGTTTAATGTATGATCATATATGAACATATATGTTATGTATGGAAGCATATATGGGTAAATACATTCAAATTTATGAATCCATATATGATAATATACTGCATTTATTGGTCCATATATTGGTTCATATATTCCATATATCTTCATATATGAATTCATATATTATTCCATATATGGGTAATGTTTTAAGTTTTTTTGTCATGGGGGTAATTACGTGAGCGGATTCAAAAAATATTGAAATACAATACATTTGATAATTTCTTAAATACAATTGGCAACTTCTAAAATACAATTGCCAGTTTCTGAAATATAATTGATTATTTGTAAAACACATTTGATAATTTCTGAAATGTAATTGCGAATTTCTGAAATACAATTAATAAATTTCTGAAATACAATTTTCAGTTTCTGAAATACAATTCATAATTTCTGAAATACAAATGGTAGTTTCTGATATACAATTGATAAATATGAAAATCAATTGATAATTTCTGAAAAGCAATTATAAAACTGGAAATAAATTGATTATTTCTGAAATACAATTGGTAAATCTGAAAAACAATTCATAACTTCTACAATACAATTGATGAAACTGTAATTCAATAGATTATTTCTGAAATACAATTGATAAATCTGAAAAACAATTGATAACTTCTGAAATAAAATGATAAATTTTGAAATACAATTGAAAATGTTGCAGTAAGATAAAAACAGCAAAAATAAAACTGCTAAATTTAGAAAATCTGCAGAAAATTTTGCAAAATATTAGAAAACTAAAAATGACTAAAACAAACTGTTGTATCTAAAAAAAATTTTTGTTAAATTTTGTTCAATGCAAATAGCAGTTTATAAAATCAACAGAAATATTTGCTAAAAAAATTAAACTGTTGATTTCAGAAGGCTAGATTTGTATTTCCATTAAAAACAAAAAACGAAAAAGGAACTTTGAAAATTTTAAATTTTATATGATTTTTTTTCTCTACTACTACAATTTTATTTTCTAATCACTGAAATTAAGCTCAATTATAACTCAAATTTTGTAAATATATTAAACAGTTTTATTTTTGCTGTTCCTATCTTATTTATATTTAGCAAAAATACTCTGCTCAGCAGTTTTTCATTTTGAACTAATTTTTAGTAGCTTTAACTAAAATTTCTACACACTTTTTTCTATTAGTGTATAAACAATCATTAAATTATCAAAAAACAGTCATAAAATAATTTCTAATCTTGAAGTAAAATGTTTATGTCCATTAAAAATTTCGTAATTTCTCAATTTCATTCAAATGTACAAATTCATCAGTAAGATTTATAATATTTACATTTAATTTGAATAAAAAAGCAATATTTTTATTAAAAAATAAAAAAAAAAATTATATGAACATTCATATATCTCCATATATGGCCATATACCCTCAAATTTCGGATCCGAACCCATATATGAACACATATATGTTGCCATATATGACCATATATGAACATTTTCACCTGGGTGGTGAAAAGAGCTTCCCTTGCACTCGGACAAGACCAGATTCAAATAACACTTTGGTTAACTTTTCTTATTGAAAATAAGATTGCTTTTAGCCAAAGCTTACATTATTCCTGGCATTTTATACGGTTGTGAACTTTTTTCTCATTGTGACACCATAAGTATGAGGAAGTTAAAAATTTGTATTTAACACTACACTGTTAAATACGTTTTCGGGTTAAGAAGAGCCAGGGGAACGTCGTTCTACTCTAAAAGCATTTTTGGGGTGTCTTTGGAAAGTCTTATGAAGATTAGAGTGCTCTTATTCTTACACAAAATCATTTACACATAAAAGCCCCATTACCACTATGAGAAACTAAACTAGTATGAAAACAAAATTGTATCGAACTCTGCGACCAACAAATTTTTCTTCAAAATTGCTTTAGCAAAAATATACCTTGTGACTAGGGTTTATGTCCCGCCCTTTTTTCAATCCCGCAATCCCGGGAATTTTTGTGAGGGATTTTGCGGGATTTTTTTATTCTTTTACAGAATTTTTAGCTAGTATATAACAAGCGGCCCTATGCTCCTTGCAGGAGTAAAAGGAACAAATATATATATAACAAGCTTCCAAGCTTTATTTAAATTTAAAACATTGATTTTTTTGAAATTATTTTAAATCAAAAACATTTCAAATTAAAAAATGCGATATCAAGTTTTATAAACCGAATTAGAAACCGAATTATTTATGCTGAACTTGGTTTAGTTTAACCAAAAACCAATTTTATTAGCCACCACCAAGTTTACCAACAAAAATTCCTCGAAAATAAATAGAATAAAACTCGATCACAATTGCGGTAATTTGCACCCAGTATTTCAGTTCTAAACATCTCCAAAAAGCTCGTCATTAAAATTAAAAAAATTAGCGACATTTTAGTATTTTCAATTGCTCTGTTTTGAGTTTTTTTTAGTTCAAATCATTTAATTTAAATTTCAATTGCTAGTCCTTTAGTCCTTTTTATAAATATTTATAATTTATATTTTATTGGTCTAATTCATAAACTTTTACAAAAGTCTTATTGCAGGATTTTAAGCTAATTTGTGAAAAACGGTATTCATATTTGCTTAATAACGAAAAAAATAATATAGGTTTATAGTCGATACTCACTAACTTTAAACCTTTTATAAAGTTTGGAGTGAGGAAGCCACCTTTTAATTGGTAAATATTTAATTTTCAGGCATCAAATGATTTATTAAAGCCGTCCCATCCCTAGAATGGGTTGCTTCCAACAACTTGCATCCATCAAACTGAAAAAAGCTACAACAATTGCGTAGCCAATGACATTTTTCGAAAAAATTTCCAAAAAAATTTAAAAATAAAATTAAAAAGAAAACAAAACAAAACAATAGTGATGTACAGAAGTCAAAACATTATTCGAAATTCGATTACTTTTGTATGCTTCGAATAATATGTTCTAAAAAATTAATTTTCTACACACATTTCCATTGATTTGCTTTATAAATAAAAAAAAATATTTTTAATGGCTTTTAAATTTATCTTAGCACATCATTAGTTCTCTAATTTAAGAAAATATATTTTCACTTCCGATTACCGAGTCAATCGTTTACTAAATTTGTACATCACTTACGACTTATTTGGGAGAAGAGAGAAAATAAACAAAAGTGTTGCCAGTATCAAATTGAAAAATTAATTTATAGTTAAAATACGATTATGAATCAAGATTTCTAACAACTCCTTATTAAGCGAAATATGTACTTTAACTATAGCAAGCTTCAAATACCAAATAATTTTTTTTTATGAATTAGCACATGTATATTTAGTCCTTTTTATTTTTAGTCCTTTATATAAATGAAATTTTTTCAATTTTATTTATTTTTAAAATAATGCATCAGATGCTTTTTCAAATTACTTTGGATTTTTTTATATGTATGCTAATTTAAAATGCAACTATGAAAATTAAGTAATTTAAGTAGTTGTGACATAAAATATTTCAATTTAAGAAATGCCAATGAAAGTTAAAAAACTATTTAATACTGAATTTAGACTGAGCAAAAACTACCTAGTTTTTGTACAAAACTATTTTTTGTTTGTTTTTTATGTAAGCGTTTTGACAAGTAAAAACTAGCAACGGCCAAAAACTAGGTAGTTTTTGCTCAGTCTAAATGCAGTATAATAATATTTTGTAGTCGAAATTTTCGATTCCATACAAAATTGTTTTATTTAAATTGGAAAATATAAAGAAGTTAATCTCCAATCATGTTTTTTGTCCTACGATCGCATTAATTTTAGTTTTTGCGTTGTTCAAAGTCCTAGTTGAGGTAAAATGCCATATATTCGTATTTATTAATGTTTGCATCTTTAAAATATAAAATTTGTAAAGAATTGCAAACACAAAAACAGAATTATTGCCAAATTTATTAAAATTTCTCTTAAAAAAGGCATAAAATATAATGGTCTAATTCATAAACTTTTACAACAGTCTTATTGCAGTATTTTAAGCTAATTTGTGAAAAACAGTATTCATATTTGCTTAATAATGAAGAAAATAATAAAGGTTTATAGTTGGTACTCACTAACTTTAAACTTTTTATAAAGTTTGGAGTGAGGAAGCCACCATTTATTTGTTAATTATTTCATTTTCAGGCATGAAATGATTTATTAAAGCCGTCCCATCCCTAGAATGTGTGGCTTCCAACAACTTGTATTCATCAAACTGAAAAAACTACAACAATTGCGTAGCCAATGACCATTTTCGAAAAAATTTCAAAAAAAATGTAAAAATTAAATTAAAAAGAAAAACAAAACAATAGTGATGTACAGACTGTCAAAACATTATTCGAAATTCGATTACTTTTGTATGCTTTGAATAATATGTTTTAAAAAATTACTTTTTTACACAGATTTCCATTGATTTGCTTTATAAATAAAAAAAAATATTTTGAATGGCTTTTAAATTTATCTTAGCACATCATTAGTTCTCTAATTTAAGGAAATACATTTTCACTTCCGATTACCGAGTCAATCGTTTACTAATGGTCTAATTCATAAACTTTTACAATAGTCTTATTGCAGGATTTTAAGCTAATTTGTGAAAAACAGTATTCATATTTGCTTAATAACGAAAAAAATAATATAGGTTTATAGTCGATACTCATTTACTTTAAACCATTTATAAAGTTTGGAGTGAGGAAGCCACCATTTAATTGTTAATTATTTAATTTTCAGGCATGAACTTATTTATTAAAGCCATCCCATCCCTAGAATGTGTGGCTTCCAACAACTTGCATCCATCAAACTGAAAAAAGCTACAACAATTGCGTAGCCAATCACCTTTTTCGAAAAATTTCCAAAAAAATGTAAAAATAAAATTAAAAATAAAAACAAAACAATAGTGATGTACAGACTGTCAAAACATTATTCGAAATTCGATTAATTTTGTATGCTTCGAATAATATGTTCTAAAAAATTACTTTTTTACACACATTTCCATTGATTTGCTATATAAATAAAAAAAAAATATTTTTAATGCATTTTAAATTTATCTTAGCACATCATTAGTTCTCTAATTTAAGAAAATACACTTTCACTTCCGATTACCGAGTCAATCGTTTACTAGATTTGTACATCATTTACGACTTATTTGGGAGAAGAGAGAAAATAAACAATAGTGTTGCCAGTATCAAATCGAAAAATTAATTTATAGTTAAAATACGATTATGAATCAAGATTTCTAATAACTCTTTATTAAGCGAAATATCTACTTTAACTATAGCAAGCTTCAAATACCAAATAAATTTTATTTATGAATTAGCACATAAATATATAAATATAATTTGCTAAAATGGCTCGAATTTCGACAATTTCGGTACTGGAGAATCTACTTGGAATATATTCAAATATTTAAAAAAAGAAAAATTTTAAAGATACCTCTAAAAATGAATTTTTACCATTTTTTTTGTAAGATCCAAAAAATTCATCTTTTTTCATTACATTCTTTGTTAAAAATTTAGCGACTTTGGCGCCCTCCAGTGCAGACAGAATGAGTTTTAGCAGAAAGGATAATATTTACAAGATAAAGTAATTTATATATATACAAAAAAAATATTTTCGTCGAAATCGGAAAAACATTTTTTTTTGATTTTTGTCGACAAAGCATTGTGCATTAGAGCGTACCACCTTACAGGCAAAAAAAAGTGCGCCGTTCACCCTCCAATATGAAGTATTTTTGCAAGCAGGTTTCAAAAAAAAATTTTTTTTTTGCCGAACGTAGGGGTCGCCATTTTACATTTTTCGTTATATCTTTGGCATTTACAGTCGGATCTTAAAGCATGATACATCGATGTTTTTCTCTCGAGGAGACCAGTTTTTTTGCTCTAAGGGCATTTTGACCTCAAGTATCCCGTTCTAGTAGTTACCCACCAGATCTCAGTTGCTACAACCCTAATGTACCAACCTAATGTCAGAAAATTAAAGCTTGCAAAACATCATTAAACTTTTGCTAAGGAAGTTTTTCGATAAACCCAGTAGAAATTTTTTTTATATATTGGTTGCCAAATTTTTACTATATAGCAAAACACAGGTCTCCTCGAGACAAAAAAAAGTCGATATACTCGTACCACACTTTAAATGCCAAAGCTACCCGTGAAAAAACGATTAGATTCAATGAAGTTAGGTTTGATCCAATTGTATCTATTCATATTAGAGAGTGAATAACAACGTATAAAATTAAATTTGAGTTTATCTGCGATTCCGATTTTCAAAATTTCCTTATTCGTTGCTTATATAATCATATCCGAGAATATCTTTTCTTTTATATCATTTTATATGCCATATTCAAATACATATACTTGATCAAATTATATCTCGTTGAAGATAAATTTGTATGTTGTCGAACGACATTTTATAAAACTAAATGTGACCCAAGACCAAAAATATTTAAGATAAAATTATTTACTATCTCGAATCGAACAAAATGTGTGTTGATTTAAATACTGTTTTATATTTTTATTTATTTATTTACTTATTTTTACAATTTCAAACCAAGCCCATAGGGGCAAATATGGCTCACATACAACTCACTAAAAAATACTACTAAATAAAGTATATATAATTAACAACAAAGTAAAATTAATTCATTTACAAAAATAAACAAACATATTTATGCATTTAAAAATAAAAGAAGATAGATACAAATGTGTATAGAATTCTTTCTCTTTATATTTACTTTTCCCTAATGATTCCCTGTAGATTATTGCGTAAAATAATAAATAATAAAGTTTTCTTCACAAGGTAAATGAAAAATTTTTTTAAACTAGATGAAAAAGCTTCATATAACTTATGAATCTAGTTTTAATGAAACTTTTTTATTAAGTGTATGAAACTGAATAAATAAAATGAATATTTCCACAACATTTTTTGAAAAATTCCATTAATTCAATAAAAAGTTTCAGAGGACGAGGCCCAGTGAAAATTCATCGGTTTTACACAAAAATTTATTAATACCCCAGTGTAGAAAGGGTAATGACATATCATTATTTTTTGGACTACCAGTAATGACACCTACTTACCTTCTGCATTATTTTAAAACATATAATAATGAGTTACTGATAATGACTCATTTTTGTCATTATTTCAAATAGAAAATAATTTTCTAGATTTTTTTAGAAAATTTTTTGAAATCTATTTTTAGACTCACTATTTTTTAAACACTGGTAAGGATATATGTAACCACATATTTTTTGATTTTTTGTATGTTGGCGTGTAAGCTTACTTGTGTGCAGCAGGTCAATTATGTTTTTATCTATTAAATATTACATGTCGATATAGCTCAGATGGTAGAGCTGTTGACTGGCAATCTGTAGACCCAGGTTCGATTCCCGCACCAGCAAATTTTATTTTAAAAAAAATACAATAAAAAATAATTTTTTTTGAAAATCTATTTTTAGACTCATTATTTTTGTCAGTACTGGTAAGCACATAGGTAACGATATATTTTTTGATTTTTCGTATGCTGGTGTGTAACGACAACTTATTATTTTTCGCGACATCGCCATATAAAGTATTAAGAAATGTAATAACAAAAGTAACTAGTTACCATTACCAAGTATGTAGTTACATAATCACATATCTGGTAATGATTTTCTAGGCCTAGGGCGTACTATCCTGGCTTCTGATGCAGAAGGTCGCAGGTTCAAACCGCGGTTGGACCACAACATTTTTTTTAGTTTTATTTTTTTTTATATAAAATTTTATTTTTTTTTATAAAATTTTATTTTTTTATAAATTTTTTTTTTTTTATAAATTTGGTTTTTTATAATTTGTTTTTATAAAATTTTATTTAGTTTTTTAATAATTTGCTCTGTTTTATTTAGTATTTACTAGTTTTTACGCTACCAATAAATAAAAAAAATTATAAAATTTTTTTAATATGGAGGAAAACTTCTTAATTGAAAAAAGAAAAAGAGAGTAGTATATAAAAATTAATTCACCTTGGCTGGGATTTGAACCTGGCCATCCCGAGCGAAATGCAAGCATCACAACCACTAGGGTATCATATAGTAGTAGCTAGCGTAAACAATATTGCATATAAATGAAACAACAATATATACATACACATGTGTTTTGAAAAATGCAAATAAGTGATTTTATCGTTCTATTCTGATTGAAAAAAGGTAGCATTTTATTGGGGTGAGGGTAACATTTTCAAAATTTTACACTTTAACAAGGCAACATTTTTTTCCAAAAAAGAAAACACCATTAGTTTTTGGGAATATTTAAAGTTGGGTTGGTAAGATATTCGTAACCATTACCAACATAATTATATTATAATGACAAATATGAATAATGCATATTTGAATCCCACATCCGATGGGTTGCTGAAAAATTATTATATAGAGACAATCTGACAATAATTTATGAACAATTTAATGGAAAATCATGAAGCCTGTCCATAGAAAAAAGTCTGGAACTAGATCTAGTCTGATTTGAAAATTATTGTGTTTATAATTTTTATTTATAATTCTTCTTAACCTAAACCTTCTAAAGCTCGTTTTGTTGTATTTTCTAGTGCATAGAGAAAAACACTCTAGGATTATTTTCGAAACATTTCTAGAATAAAGGAAAAAGCGCCATTTTTAGCAAAAATCAGGTTGCAACATCTCGAGAGCCGTTAGTGCGTTTTCAAACATTTAAAAAAAATTTGTGTTCTGCATGCCAAAATTAGTTATAAATGAAGTCTAACACCTCATATTTTTGTTATGGGAATCAAAAAAAAATTTTAAATCGGAAACTTTGGTCGCAGGTTGCCGAAGGTTAAGTTTTCCGATTTTCCCTAAATTAATACCACATAAGTTTTGCACCTAATGCTTCAATAGTTCAACAATAATTGATAAAAATCGAAAAAAATACCGCTCTAATGTACCTATGTAGTCATATTTCAAGATATTTGTGTCAGCTTGAAAGATTGTTTCTGAAAATTTTGTGCAATCTTACTAAAATATTTCAGATATTTGGGAACAAAACTCTGAGTCTGGCAAGACTCATAATTTGATTTGGTTTTTAAAAATATCACATATTTTTAGGATGCTACATATATTTACGGTGGCCAGTGTTGTCAGATAAGGGGATTTCGCCGCAAATTGGGGATTTAAACTTCGGTTTCCGGTTAGATTTTCGTGGGGAGGGAGTTGGGGATTTCAGAAAAGTTTGGGGATTTTACTCATGTTCTTAAGTATTTTTTGGTATTTCTGTTTTTGTGTTTTTTTCATGGATGGTAACCGAAACGAATGCGGTTATCGTTAGGGTAACGATATTTTAGGTTATTTCGGTAACGGTATTTTAAGGTTAACGGTATTTCAGTTATATCGGTAATACCGATACCGATAAGGGTAACGGTAGTCAGTTATTTCGTTGCATCCCGTAATTTTTTTTTACAAAAAACAAACGAGATTAAAAACAGAACCATTTATCCACTTAATGTACAAAAAATACTCAATAACCACGTGAAATTACCAAAAGCAGAAATTTAAAAATAACGGTAACGGTATTTTAGGGATAACAATATTTCATTTGTTTCGGTAACGGTATTTTAAGGGTATTGATATTTCATTTATATCGGTATCGGTATTTTAAGGATAACGGTATTTCAGTTATTTCGGCAACGGTATTTTAAGATAACGATATTCCTGGTATTTCGGTAACGTTATTTTGGGGGTAACGGTAGTCAGTTGAAAGGGTTTTGAATCGATAACGGTATTTTAGCGGTATTGCCTGCCAACCCTGGTTTTTTTGTATATTGTGTATTTTATCTTGGCAATAATAGAAAATTTACAGAATTGACCACAATATTATTAAATTATGATCAGTAGTGCAAGGAATTTCATGCAAATGCATTTTTCTTCTCGATAGTCCAAAACTAATATGGATTAAATATTTATCCGATTTATCAAATTTAGAACAAAATGGCATCGATTTGTAGTTGCATATTTTTGCATATTTTGTCAAAAATGCATGTTTTTGAATATATTGACTTTAAATGCATAGTTGGTGCCTTTTTAATGAATATTTTAAGCTTTTAATGCATATTTTTAATTTTTTAGTAACATTTAGCGTGTTTTTAATCACCTGGATTTATAATTTTACATACAAAAAATGGATTTATTAAATCCAAAAAAAAAGCTGGATTTAATAAATCCACAATAAAAGCACAAATATATGAAACAGCCTATTAATTTAATGTCAGAAAAAAATACGAACAAAAATTAAAAGAGAAACAAAAAACTTGAAAAACTAACAAATAAAAGGTTTTTATTAAAAGTGTTTTTATGAAATACTTATGTTTAGAAAAAAAACTACACCTCACCAAATACATATTTTTCATCTTGGACATGGAGAAATAGCTCAAATAGAAATGGCAATTTTTCACTCTAAAGTAAGTAATTTAATTAAATCCAATTAGTGAATATTAAATATTGCAATGGAATTTTTCAATTGTGTAAAAATATAAATTGAAGTGATAAAACTGAAAAGGCAGACTGTTTATCGCTGTTTTATGTAAAATATAATTATAAATTGAAAGTTAAAATAAAATCCTTCATCATCGAATTCGGTATTAAAAATTAGGGTGAAAGAAGTGACGTACAGAAAATTTTTTAAAATAGGAAGAATCTAACCTCATCTGTTGAGCACTTTTAGAAATACTTTTTGGATTTATTAAATCCAAGTGATTAGAAAAAACGGCTATTATTTAAATTTGTTTAAAAAATTTATAGATTTTTATATTTTGGTACAAACAAAAAAATTTGTTTTTGTGATTTGAAAGGAAAAAAGCTTTCTTGAAATGTTGAATTTTTTTTGTACTTTGCTTTTGAATTGCCTTTTTTGTGTTCTTTTCTAAATTAAGGGTAATATTCTGAGAGGGCATCGTGTTCTTTTCTAAAAATGTTGTCTAATAAAGTGCAAAAGTGCAACATTTTCCGCCCTTAAAAAATTTACGGGGTAGAGCGTTGCCCTGTTTTTTTTCTTTTCATCAAAGTTATGTGTATATACTGCAATGTTGTTTGCCAGCAAACTCGCAACTTGGTGGCCTTGGGGGTACTATCCTGGCTTCTGATGCAGAAGGTCGCAGGTTCAAACCCCGGTTGGACCACAACATTTTTTTTAATTTTATTTCTTTTTATAAAATTTTGTTTTTTTTTATAAATTTTTGTTTTATAAATTTTTTTTTTATAATTTTTTTTTTTATAAAATTTTATTTAGTTTTTTTAATAATTTGCTCTGTTTTATTTAGTATTTACTACCCAGGAAAATTTTTTACAACCGGTAGCCAACCACACCCATTCTACAACTGGTTCCACTGCAACCGATTCCATGGAACTGGTTCCGGAATCAGTTCCTGGGACCCTATATGGAAGGTGTGGGTGACGTAGAATCAGTTCCATAACTAGTTCCAGAACTGATTCCAGAGCAACCGGTTCCACTTTGGAGCCATAGAAGGGGTTGCTTTTGGGACAATTTCAAACAAAAAGAATCGGTGTTAGAATCGACATTAGAAGGGGTTGTGAATGAAAAGTAGCTATTCTACAACCGATTCTTTGGAACAGAAAATGTTCCTGAGTAGTTTTTACGCTACCAATAAATAAAAAAAATTATACAATTTTTTAATATGGAGGAAAACTTCTAAATTGAAAAAAGAAAAGAGAGTAGTATATAAAAATTAATTCACCTTGGGCCATCCCGAGCGAAAGGCAAGCATCACAACCACTAGGCTATCATATAGTAGTAGCTAGCGTAAACAATATTGCATATACATGAAACAACAATATATACATACACATGTGTTTTGAAAAATGCAAATAAGTGATTTTATCGTTCTATTCTGATTGGAAAAATGTAGCATTTTATTGGGGTGAGGGTAACATTTTAAAAATTTTACACTTTAACAAGGCAACATTTTTTTTCAGAAAAGAAAACACCATAAGTATTTTTAGTGCATATTTCATATTTTTTTAATGCATATTTTTCTTTGTTAGCTGCTTTTTTTAGACACATATTTTCGTTGGTTAAGTGCATGGAATTCCGTTTCCTAATGACAAGTATTAAAATGACTGATCGGTTATTAAACAGACTTGTCTGCACATTCCCTAAATCGTGTTTTAACATTACTTTTATGACCCGTGGAAATGTCAAGTAAACCAAAATATGGTTTGTAAACCACTCTAAGCATGGTGCCTCGTGTAAAGCATGCAAAATTTACCACACTCTCAATGAAGGTCTTTTAATTTTTGTCGTGTCCCGTAGTGTAGCTATTTTTTATGATTTTGGTATGGGATTTTGGTATGGGTCAGCCCGAATATATATTAAGCACCGTGAAAAATTAACACATGATTTTTTTTAAATTTTTTTATTAAGGTTTAGGGGTCGCTACCGGGCCCCAAAGGTTGGTATTTTTGAGAAAAATCGCTGCATCCATTCTTTTTTTTCTTGAGTGTGTTTTAAAGAAAAATCCAAAATTTATTTTTGTGAACGCCATTATTGAATGAAGAATTGTTAAAAAAAATTGTGTAAGATTTTTTTTCAGAACCTCTTTCTGAGGCGATTTGGCTACTCTTGTCCTTCCGTCCGTTAGTTTGTACACGGAACACGGTAGAAAAATTTTTAATATTAAACACGAAGGTATTTGTTTACATTCGTCTTCCCATTCGTCTTTTTAGAATTGGTTGCCAATCACTCTAGTTCTGGAAGTGGTTCCACAAGAACCGATTCCATAGAACTGGTTCCGGAACCCGTTCCATGGATCTATATGCAAGATATTATTGGAGGAGAATCAGTTCTAGCTTAAATAAAATTTTAATCGTCCATATCTTGAAAAATAGAAGAGCTAGGGGGAAAATGACTGCACCAAAGGTAAAAACTCACTACCAATACCCCGATAGCGAAACTAAGCCTCGTAGAGAGAAAAGGGATTTTATTTGGAATATCCCCCGTATCTGGAAAACTAAATGAGTTAAATGAAAACGGACAACGGTTTTGGGACAAGGAAGTCATAGTGAGTCAAATGCGAAAATCACTAAAATAAAATTTTAATCGTCCATATCTCGAAAACTATAAGAGCTAGAGGAAAAATGACTGCACCAAAAACTAAGCCTTGTAGAGAAAAATAAATAAGACAAATGAATTTTGGCGATTTTTTCAATTTTGTAAAACCGAAATTTTGGCGATTTTTTCTAATTTTAGAAATTTTACCATATTTTCTAATTCTGACGATTTTCAAAATTTTGAATTTCTGACAGTTTTGACATTTATGCAATTTTGAAATTTCTTTTTTGTTTTTTTAAATTTTTTAAAGATTTTTCAAATTTTTACGATTTTTTTTTTCTAATTTTTTAAATTTTAACGATTTTTTTCAATTTTGCCGATTTTTTCAAATTTTGGACGATTTTTAAAATTTTGACGATTTTTTTTCCAATTTATTCCAATTTTTGTGATTTATTACAATTTGGAAATTTTTTCAAATTTTGACGATTTTTTTCAATTTAGGCGATTTTTTCGAATTTTTAACGATTTTTTCAATTTAGGCAATTTTTTTTTAATTTTCCCGATTTTTTCAAATTTTTGACGATTTTTCAAATTTTGGCGATTTTTTGTGATTTTTTCCAATATTGGCGATTTTTTTAAATTTCGTAGATTTTTTAAAATTTGATCATTTTTATTTTAAATTATGCAATTGTTTTATTTGTCAATTTGTTTAAAATTTTTTTTTTTAATTTTGGCGATTTTTTATCAATTTTTTAAATTTTTTTTAATTATTATCGCTTTTTTTTAAATATTGGCAATTTTCGACAATATTAGCGATTTTTTTCTAATATTAGCTATTTTTTTAATGAATCTTTTGTCTGCACATTAATTTTTGCATATGTGCCTATGCGCACATGTGCGTGCATTAGGAAGCCTGATTATAGCCCTTGGATTATGAATTTTAAAAAACAACACTTAATAATAATTTACTGAATAATAATTTTTCTGGTTACATACAATTTTTTAATGTGCATCAGCCTGAGCTAGCAATTTCCAACCCTGATTTCATTGAATTTTCTGCATTTTTACGTTTCTCGAAAAGCTTATCTGTCAATTGTAATTATTTTTTTTAATTGATACATTATCAATGGTAATGAAATTAAAAACCATTGTCATTATTCAATGAAATCAAATTCCAAAATCATTAACATTAATTTGAAACAATGGTAACGAAAATAATTTCATTACCGTCTATATCAATCAATGTTAATGAAATCGTCAATTAATTAGTCCACCTAATTCATTAGTCCCAAGTATGATTTATATTAATAGTTCCAAGGTAACTAAAATCAATTTCCTTTGCTAACATCATAAAATATTAATTAAACGTTTTATTTTTCAGAATGAGAATTAAATTTCAAGACTAACGGGAAAAATATAAACTCAGAAATGGGAATGATGCTGAAGAAATGTAATGTAACTGTAACACATTTATTTATTTAAAAAATTTAAAAAAAAATAATAAAATCAAAAAATTTAATACACAAATTTTTATTGCAATAAAAAATTTAAGTTGGGTTTTGTTTTTTAACGGTTATGTCTAACTAATTTATTTTTTTACTAATATAACGTTGCTACACACAGAAAACAATTCAGTTAGAAAACCATCATCACCACCATAAATTTTTGAAAAAAACATAATTTTATGTACAAGAACACAAAGTTTACGGTTCCATTCAATATTTTTTATTATTAACACAATTTTTGCAGCCACAACCAATTGATTTCTTTTTATCTAACTGAAATTGGTGTTTGCAACCAATTTTGATGAAATACAAATTATTAATAAGGATTCGGTAGCTACAATTACGCAAAAAACAATTAAATATATGTTCTACTCAATTAGTTGGTTGGTAAAAGTATTAGAGAGTAATTACAATCGAATTTATGGCTTAGATTACTAAATTTGTTTTATTTGGAATTTAGTACCAACTTTCAGTTATGCTTACTTCAAATAGCTTCTTAATTTCGATTGTAATACCAAATATTTCGATTATGTCGGTAGTATCGGCAATGTGCCAATATCTTCAAAGAATAATTTTAAAAATATAACAAAACAAAATATAAAAACAATCAGATATGTAAAATTTTTTCAAAAATATCTAAAAAGCATGGTCAGCAATACGAAGAATCGTAAGCCTTCTGTAAGACACTATCGAAAATCTGATAAAAATGCACTTTAAATTTAAGACTCATGTTTGCAGTGGAAATGCTTTCAGATTAAGCAGATTGTAAGTAAATTTGGTCTACAATTTATTTGACACTATTGCTTTGAGAAATTCCTACTGAAAATGTTTAAGATTCCGAGGTATGTATTCTATAGAAAAATCAGCAGACTTCCAACAGAAAACCCCTCACATTTTGAGGACAAAAGTCATAATAATCTATAAGAAAAGTCCAAATAATCTATAAGCAAAAGTCCTCAAAATCTAAGGGTTTTTGTGATATTTACGTATATTTAATTTATTGTATTTAAAATATTTTAGTTTTTTATTAAAAACATTGGAAACAGTGTTTTATTTAATTTGAAAGGAATTGTTAATTAAATGACGTCAGGTCTACTGAATGGCAAATGCATTCGGTTGGGGCTACTATTTCATATTCGAAAATATAGTTGAGGTAACTGAAAATATCTATAGCACCAATGATAGTACACGTAACTACCAAAATTCGGTTGGCAACAAATTCGGTTGATACAACGAATCCATTCTCTGTGTGTAGTGACTGAATTCTTAGTTGAATTGTATTCTTGAAGTAACATTAGTTACATTTAATCAAAATGGTTAACTGATACTCACTAAGAATTTAGTAACCAGTAACTGAAAAAATTTTCGGTGTAGGATTTATTACATGTAATTCAGTATGAAAATGTAGTAATGAATGATTTTGTTCGGTATATTTATTTTAATAAAAACAGTGCGTATAGTTTACAAAATTCTGTTCTTGCAAACAAGATACACAAAATACACAAATAAAAATTTAAACTATAAGGGTGGGTCTCATATTGTAGGTTTAACTTTAACTTAACTATCAAACAAAAGAAAATACCAAAAATTTGTATACAAAACAACAACAAATTTATGGGTTAACAACAATATTAGTCAACGCTTAATCCTGCAGTATGAGACCTACCGTAAGAATTACTGTGGTACTTGAGGCATTGTTTTCTTTATCTCATAACCTAGATAACAAAAAGTCTAACACCACGTAATCAGTCCACATTTTGCTACATTTAGTTATACGTATATCGAACTTTTATATGACCGAGATTGTCAACTTTGACACCCTTTAGCACACCCTGTGCTAAAATAGGGTAGCTATTAAAAATATTTTTTAAAGCTTAGATCTTCCGCTTCAAATTTTTGTGGACACTTTTCCCCCATTAGGTCAGTAGTTTAGAAGATCCATAATAATTCCCTTTTTGTTTGATTTTTTAAAAGAGATTTTAATGTTCAGACCAGGTATACCGCTAAATTAATGAAGTCAATTTTTTTGACCCTATACTTATAACCAGTACTGTATTTTTTGTTAAAAAATTTAAAAGTTACATTTAGGATAAACACTTGTGATAAAATTTATAAGAATTTATACAATTGTATATAGTTGATGCGCATGACCATTTAATGCAAAATTTTCCGAACTTTCATTGAGAACTTTTTGTGCAAACAACCACGAAAGAGAGTAAAAAATTTACTTTTATGTTTTGTAGATAAACATTTTCCGAATTTTCCCAGCAACAAACGAATAAAAACAAATTGACTTTATATTTTGTTGAATATTTGGGTTTTTTTCTGTGAGTGTCTTTTGATATTTCTTTTTGTTTTTGTTGTTATTTGTGTGATTAAGCAACTTCTATTCGAAATCAGCAACAACAGAAAATTTCTTGTATACGGTTTTCAACGGTCACAGCGAACTAAACTGCACGCAGAGTGATATAAAATACGGGAACTGTGAAAAACAAAAAAGTTTATGAAATTATTGTAAAAAATTTATGGAAAATTTGTTGTAATTATTAAAAAAGAGGAAACGAAAAAGAAATATTAAAAAAATATTATTGTTTGTTTACACAAAAAGATAAAAAAAAAATAAAGAATATAAACAAAATCAGGCTAAAAATATTAAAATTGGTGAGTGAAGAAAACAAAGAAATTTGCAAAAAATACTTCAAACGATATTAATTTTTTTTTTAGTGATGATGGAAAATGTGTATACAATTTTCTTGAAATTATTTCACATATGTATAGATTTTGGCAATTAGTTACATACAGGATGTATATTATATATAAAAAGAATTTGAGTTGAATATTATTATATCCAAATATATCCAGTGAAATTCATAATATGAAAAAATTACAAGGATTGAACAATTATATGGTCATTAAAGAATGTATTGTTAAATACAAAAGTATGTATAGGTATTTATTTTCATCACTTCATCATCATCGCCATCACTATCATCGTCAAGTGGTGTGAGTGTGTAAATTCGTACTTACACAATCCCAAATGTGTGTCAGTAGATACAACCACCATTAAATGATGATGGAAACAAATAACCACAAGGAATATAAATAGAAAAAGGATGACTTTTTTTTTAAATTACTCTCGTTTATTGCCTTCTATTCATTGAATACAATGTAAATGTAATTGTATATGAATTACAACACTACCGTGAATTACGATTATACATTGCAAATGTATGTATTCTGTAATTTTTAATTGTTACCAGTTTATATTGTTTTTATATGATTAATGTGCGGTAGTAGCAATATTTAGTTGCAAATATATTTTTGCTTTTCAATAATATATTGTATATGTAATATTAGACTCAATTCCTTTCTAATCCTCATATCGCAAAATTTTAATTTTTAATAAATATTTAGATTATTAAATTATGCATGAATGTATAAAATATGGCACACTTTGTATTTTCATTGTGTGTAGAAACGTTGGTGTGTGTTCTTACATAGGCCCAACCATATTGTACTATGTGTATAAGGGTGCAGTGATGGGCATACGTCTAAGCGCATAATGTTTTTCTTAATTTTTGTGGAGCAAATTAAAATATTTTTATACCCTATACTACTCTGTGGTACAGCGCATATATAGTTCTTGCTGATGATGTGGGTTCGTCCATGTAAAATGGTGTAATGTTTAGCGCGTTGGACTGTTACACTTAAGGTTGCGGGTTCGATCCCCAACCAAGGCAACATCAATTTATGAACAATAATAATATATATGAGTTTTTCTATCCCTCATACATATCGCAGCGTCCTCCTTCGGTGTTCCCATATCTCTTAACCCCACCGAAGTAAAATAATATAACAGTGCTATGAACTAAAAAGGTCCAACAAAGTTCATCAACTCTTCATCAGATGGCGCGCAACAACTCTTCTAAGATTCATCATCTCGCGCAATTACAGTATTGCCATATTTGAAGCCCTTCATCTTTCACCTCTTTATCCCCTCTCTGAACAAAGCAACACGTTAAGTAATAGGAAGTAGAGATGAGCGATCCGGTGATTTTTAAATAACGCTGCTACCAGTGATCGTGATTTTCAAATCACCGTTCTTTTAAACAGTGACCGTGATCACGGGTTTGTAATAGAGATGGGCGATCTGGCGCTTTTTCAGTAACATTGTTCTCAGTGAATGTGATTTGCAAATCGTTGTTATTTTAAACTGTGATCGTAATCACGGTTTTTCTATGGAAAAGACTGCGATTTTCTGATAAATAAACGAAATAATATTTATGGCGAGTTTTTAAGATGTCTACTTACTACTGACTATCCTTAAAATACCGTTACCGAAATAACTGAAATAGCGTTACCCTTAAAATACCGTTAACAAAATTATATAAAATAGCATTACCCTTACCGATAACCGCATCGTTTCGGTTACCACCTATGCTTCAAACCAAAAAATACACTTTAAATTTATCGATTTTTTTAAAATCATACAGACTTACTCTCAGCAAACATGGCGATACGAAGATGATTCCCCAATCATATTGCCTGGAAGAAAAATTTGATTGCGGCGATAACCGTCTTCGTATTGCGGAAGATATCCCATTTGGTCGAAAATGTCTCCCGAAAGCAATACTTCATAGCAATACGAAAACAATTCTTCTAGAATATAAATTGGCGATATCGTTAATTTATCACTTGGAAGATAAAAAAGTATCGTACATATCGCCAATATATCATCTGGAAGTTAAAAAAAAGATATCGCCTGATACAAACCCAGAAGATAAAAATATGACTTTTATTTTCAACTATTTTTTTATAAACAAATACAACAAATAAAAATGTTTCCACCAATATTAATATTTCAAATTCGTAAATTTTGTACCAACTAAAACGACAGGTCCATTAATACATCCATCAGTCCTTCATAGATTTGAATTTACTATGTAACCGGACGGTACGCCGTTTCCTAAAAAAAATTGATTTTATTTGCAATAAATAATTATATCAATCAAATACAATTTTAGCTTACCTTAATGTTTGCAATATAAATTGCAAAAGTTATTCTAAACCCATCGGAAGCTCGGAACAAAAGTTTTTAACTAAAACAAACAAAATCTAAAAAATATATTTTTTGACAGTTTTGTTCAATATCGCCAATATATCTTCCAGATGGTAAAAAGAAGATATGTTCAAAATACTACTTAGATTTTCTTTTAAGGGATAAATGGACGATATCGCCGTAATAAGTTTTGGATGATATTTCTTCCAAATGCTTATTAGGACTATCAATATTTTTCAAAGCTACATATATTTTTGTTAAAGTCGACTTTATTTTAAAGCAAAGGTTTTGTTTTTACCGTACCATACAAAAAATAGAACTTTTAAAATAATGCCAAACATATACATTCAAAAATTTTGTTTATTCCCTGCAAACACTAAAATACGAAAATGTTTCGCAATCGTATCGCCTGGAAGAAAAACTTTATTGCGGCAATAATCATATTCTTATCGCGGAAGATCTTCCTTTCGGGAGTAAATGTCCTCTTTATAGCGATACTTCCAAGCAATACGAAAGCGATACTTCTGAATGATAAATCCGCGATATCGCTAATTTATCACCTGGAGGATAAAATGGTGATATCGCTAAATTAACTCCTCGAAGCAAACTAAACGATTTATATTTTTCATTATTAAATTTAACTCTGAAAAAGAATATCTGCATACATAATTCATTAACAAAAACATTAATTAACTTGTTGCCATCATACCCAATTTTTTCCGCGCACTAATCTTAATTTTTCAACGAATTTGTTTCCCATATTTCTTATAATTGTTTCTTGTACAAATTTTGTATTATTTTTTCCAACATTTTCAAAAATTTGAAACGAATTGTGTTTATCTTCCAGATGATAAAAAGGTGATATTGCCGCAATATTATCATAAAAAAATTATGACAAAACACACAATTTGGAATTTGTTTTTCCAAATATCTCCAAAATATAATCCAAATGATAAAAGGAACACAATTTCAAAATACTGCTTGATTATTTTCAATCAAATGACAAATAGAAGATATCGCTTTATTATCTTCTTGGAAGATATCTTCCAAATGTTTGCAGGGTTTTTATTGAAAATCAAAATAAAATATCCTAAATAAAAAGGAAATTTGTAAATAAATGTAAACAAAATTTGAAAACAATAAAAACAAATGAATAAATATAAAATAAAAACAAATGAAAACTTCAAATTTAAAGCAGAATTTTAAGGTACATTTTAAATACATATTTTGTATGGTAAGAAGTTTAAAATAACAGTCGACTTTTGTGACTTATTATATTATTACTCGGGTGCATTTGTTTAAGAATTAAATCTAATATAAATGTCTAAGTAGACAACAACTTGATATTTTCCTTCTAGTTAAGTGCTGCGTTAAAGTTTGCAAATTCTTCTTTTTCTTTATTTTTCATTAAATCTTACATTTATTTTTTTTAATAATATGAAGAAAATATGCAATTTAATGAAAAATATGCTACAACAAATCCATGCCATTTTGTTGCAAATTGATTCTGAAAAGTATTTGGTCAAAATCATTTTCGGAGTAATGACTACAATCATGCATTTGCATGAAAGTCGCTGTCCTGGGCATTACATATGTACAATAGACTGGTCCAAAAAAAAGTTTGAATTCCCGCGCTCCACAACCCTACAAATATGCCAATATGAAAATAAATATAGTCTGATAAAAAAATCTCTAAAAAGTTTTGTTTACAAGTTAAGTTGCATATCGCAATTGAAGTTTTAAGGTTTCACTTTTTCTATTATTTTTAATTAATTAAAAATAATGGAAAAAATGATAAAAATTAAATATAATGATTATGATTGCGACATATCAAATATAATATATTTTAAGGTGTACATTACGAAAATGAAATCAAAATTGAAATCGGAGTCGCGGATTTCGCGAAATTTTAAAATTTCATACAAAAAATGTACAACTTTGATCAGGAAATTTTCTTATATTACCATATATGTGTGGAATTTTTTGTTATGTCAGAAAGGAAGCAATAAAATTATAGCCAGCTAAATAATAGCGAGATATTAAAAAAGTAAAATTTTAAGTTAATTTGAAAGTATACGAGTATCTATTATCCTTTTTAAAATTAAAATCAGTGTCGTATATAATGAAAGTCCTTGGTAAGTAAATTGCAAAAGTATAAAAAATTGGATTTTTCAATGACACCGTTTACAGGTAGTTAGCAAAATACCTCAAAAAACTTGATTTTTTTTGAATTTTCGAAAACAACAAATTGCTCTTTAAATTTCGATTGCAGATTCGTAATCTTTGTTAAAATAAAGATCATCTTAGAGAAATTTGTACATATATGGACAAAGAAGTTGGATTTTTACTTACATCTTTTCGCAAAATTTGGAAATTTTAACTAAAATATTTGTTTTTTGCATAATTAAGAAAAACACCGCGAAATGCATACAAGTTACTTAATATTTTGAAGTTTTAATTTCACATTCCTTTTCTGCACATTAATTAAGACTAGATTAAAAAAAATATTTTATTGTTATAGCGTACAGGTTAAGAAATAATTCAATTTAAAATCAACCCTAATTTTTGTATAAATTACTCTAGAGACAAATTACTAATTCTTAAAAGATTTAGTTTTTTGCTACCTCTAAATAAAAGCAGATGTAGCTAAAACGTGGCACAGAGAGTTTTTAGACATTAAGAAATATGGCCAACATTGTGAAGATTGCGAATTCCAACTTTCATGTTTTTTGGACAACTCTAATATAGATGCTTACCAGTATTGAGGAAAATGAGTCTAAAAAGAGATTTTCAAGAAATTAAGATTTATAAAAAAATAGTTTCTTTATTTAAAATTTTTTCTCAGACTGCCAGTCGATAGCGCTATCATCTGAGCTATCTCGACATGTTATATTTGATAGATAAAAATATAACTGACCTGTTACGCGCCTTTCATCTTACTCGCCAACATATAAAAAATATGTGGTTGCCAGTGTTAAAAAAAATATTGAGCCTAAAAATAGATTTAAAAAAATGCACAAAAAAATCTGGAAAATTAGTTTAGTTACATTTGAAATAATGATAAAAATAAGTGGTTATTGGTAACGGATTATTTCTTATTTTGAAATAATGGAAAAAGTAACTAGTTATTAGTAGCTTATTATTATATGTTTTAAAATAAAATGTTTTAAAATAATGCAGAAAGTAAGTCGGTGTCATTACTGGTAGTCCAGAAAATAATTACATGTCATTACAGATTCTGCACTGGTTATATACCTGTAAACAGCTTTTTAAATTAGTCGCTTCTTAAAAATTCGAAATTGAATTAGAAATTCATCCGAGTTCCGTGAATTAACGAAATCTGGAACAAACCAATTATTTATTTTTTATTAAAATCGAACTGCTGGCATCAACTAAACCGTAAAATTTTGGTATAAAATATGGACACCACGAAATAGTGCATAGTCCTTAGATTATAATTATTTAAAAACAGCACTTAAAAAACTTCAAAAAAATCGCGGAACGCTAAAAAGCACATTACGATGCAACAGATTTAAAAAAAAACTTAATTGCTGATATGGCTATAAATAAAAAAAGATAATATTTGTTATTTTCTTTCCAAAAATGTGCGAATTTTTTAAAATTTTTTCCAAATACAAATCGCAGAGGCTACTTTTATATGTATCCCAATAATACAGAAATTTCATAAATATTCTCTTTTTAATAACATTTTAAAGAAAATTTACCACATAAAGGGGCTATCTACAAATTTTTATATCAAAATGCAATATAACATATCTGAAGACAATTAGGGCTATCTGCAATAAAATCGCGAAGACATCAAACTTTAACAAAAAATGTATATATAAGAAGTAGTATATATTTTTTATAACTAATTTGGAAGATTAATTAAGAAAAATGTGCATAATATGTGAATTAAAAGGCTTTCCTGAACAATTATGTATTTGCAGATATCCCTTTTTGATATCTCGATTTTCAGTTTGTGAATACAAAGTAAATGTTTTCGTAATCTAAGAATTTTTCCATAAAACAAAGATTCCTTCAAATTTAAATTTTATTGTTATTTGAACCAAATTTCCTTTAACTAACAGATTCTTTAAAAAAGAAAGATCGACAACTTGAAGGTTATTCAATGGAAGTTTTTGACTATTGACGCGAACATAGGAGACCCAAATACTTAAAAGAAAATTTTTAGTACAATAGAAGGCTGTACAAAAAAGTCGTGATTTGTTGAGCAGTGTAATATGATGCGGCCGTTCATAAGTTTCTGAAATCCCAAATTTGGCGCTTCAAGCCGTTTATGTATGCACCCCTCTTAAGAAGGTTGTCAAATTTACGACAAATGCTAATTTACTACTTAAAATAGTACAAAGTATGAATTCCATCATTATTATTCGAATATACAAAAAAAAAGAAAGAATTTTCTTTTAAAATTATTTGGTGGCCGTAAATGTTTTGTTAACACTGTATTTATTCCAAATTCATGTTCGATTATTTTGTTTTATTATATGTGTGTATGTAGCTACACACTAACTAACAAATACATACTATGAATACTGTTGTGTGTGGGTTCAAATTTGTTCGTTTGGGTTATTGTTACATTGTTTTATGTTTCTTTGTGTCTTGTATTTTTTGTTTACTTTTCGGATTTTCATAGTTTTTTTAACTTGTTTTCGTTGACTTTGACTCTCATCTTTGTGTTGCTCCAATTTCATTTTAGGGGTTGATTTTTCCAATGATTGAGTTATTTTGTATGTTGTTTTTCCTTCTTTCGTTTTCTGTCCGTCCTAGAGTTCGTCCGTCCGTCCGTCAGTCCGTCAGTCAGTGTAGTGTATTTGTTTTTATTGCCATTTCTGTGCCAGTAGTACGTACAAATAACAGAATGATAAAAAATTTGTTGCGTTAGGCGGGGTAAATTCAAACAAGCAAACAAAAAAAAGACAAAAAATAAAAAATTGTGTATTAAGTTTTTGAACTTGAATTGTATTTGTAGTTGTCTGTCGAAAAAACGAACTTATTATTTTTCAGTTTGTTGGTCGTATGAGTAATTTTAATCTATATATAAATAAATCATACGTTCACGTGTCCTGTGTACAATATAATTTTTATCTAAATAAACATTCCCAGGTAGAAATTATGTGTCGTAACAAAAAGGAGCACTGGCAAAGCAGAAGTAAACCGCGGTCTTACAAAGAGAAGTACTGGCAAAGCACTAAATTTGGACGCTTTCCCAATGCTTGAAAAGGGTAAATTCCCAGCGCTTGTTTTCCTAAAATACTATTTTGTTTTTGAAAAAGAAGCTTCAAAAAAGAGTGGATATTCAAATAATTTTTGACTCCACAATACAATAACTCCAAGAGTCATCTATTCTTAGAGTAATTTAAAATTCTTCAGCGATGAGGGCTCAATACTTTGCAAATCATTAAATAGATCGGTGCTATCATTTGGGTGTCTAGAAAGCACTTGAATCTTTTTATTCGGGCGTTGAAAGCATTTGGGAAAGCACTGCCAACAAACACTCATACCACCCATTTCAGTACTTTGCCAGTGCTTGCCCCTTTGTAATTTCAACCTGTGTTGTTTTTACTAATTTTTGAAATGCATTTTTACGTTCTTTTCCAAAATTTAGTTTATAGCATACACAGAAAAATTATTAACTTTAAATATCTAATTAAATATATGTATATTAAAAATAAAAATTGTTTCTAAACAAGTATTTAATTGAATCAATTAATATTTTAATTGACTTTTAAATATTTTTGCAAATATTTGTTACATAATTATGTGCTGTATAATTCCCAAACTTTTCTTTCTAAAACTGTATGCATATATAGAAAATTTTTAGTATAAGAACCAAAACCTTTGCAGTTCACAAACAAAACAAATACACATGCAGTACTCCAAATATATAAACTTGACATACACACACTTTTTTACAATTTCTTATTATGTTTTTTTCTTTAATTTTCAATTAATGCTTCAATTGATATTATTACTACTTTAATCGAAATTTGTTTCAATTAATCGTATACAATTTTTAGTAGTTAATAGTATCATTTGAGTGATAGGTGCAAAATCAATTAAAATTTTAATTTATATAATCAATTTCGTTGTTAAAATTCGTTTTTAGTTTTTTCTGTTTACATGTAAACTTCCACGCGACAGTATTTCTGTATTATAAAATTTCATTAATTTGTAGGTATAACTTTTGTAAAATTGTTGAACATTTCTGTCTTTTAAATGTAATTTTTGATATCTAACTCTTAAATGGGCAAAACGCCGATTTGGATAAAGATATTTTGTGTAATGTAAAATGATAAATAATTAAAAACTGCGTACCACAATCTTTGAAAACAATTTTTAAGATTTTTTATTAAAAATACATAAAAATTTAGAATGTTTGCTAAAAACGATTTCCTAAAAAAAAACAATAGTTTTCATTAGCTTAGTTTACATCAAACCCTTAAATTTTTATATAAATTACCTAAAAATATAATTTTTAATTGGTACATTAAAAATTCTTTTGTACATTATTTTAAATCACTTTCTTTTCTTATCTATTTAAAAAATTGTCGATGTTTAGTTATATTATGGGAAAATGATAAGAAAAATTATGTACGAGACCCAAAATAAACTTTGGAAGTTTTACAACTCATTTATTTGTTGCCAGATGTTTGTAAAATGTGTATAATTCCTAAAAAATAGCATTAAAATTGCCAAAGTTGAAAATTGTTAACAAAAAATAAAGAAGATAAAACAATATGGCGAAAAGTAGATGCCAAAAGTGAAAAAAGTTAGAAAAATGTAAAATAATATAAAATTTTATGCTAAATGTCATATGGAATTGTCGGTGGGTAAGGCTAATGAACAATCTCAAACGGATACGGCTTTATATTCTCACAAGACACAATTATCGGTGCGTTTGCAAATTTATCGTCCACATTTTCATCAATGGGTTCACCCAAAACTTTTCGGTTAGTAAAACTATTATATAATCAAATTAAAATATTTAATAACTTTTATTGGTATTTGCATTGCAGTTTAAGTTTTTAACATATTTTTTGTTGAAATATTTCCTTTTAATCGCTTCTTTACTAAGCCATATCATTTATTAAGGTCAAGATTTTGTCATGCAGTGTCAGAGACTATTAATTATAGAGATAGGAAATCAAAACTTACGCTACTCACCGGTAGGGGGCGCTGAAATTTAGTATCACCTGAGGAACTATTTAGTATCACTTTAGTATCAGCTGAGCCTATATTTAAAAACTCAAAAGTTGCTGAAAACTGAGTAAAATAAGAAAAAATCAAAAATCTTAAATAAAAAAAGAAAATTGTCAATTTTTTGAATAAAGTGCCATCTAGTGATAACGATGTCGTTATAACTTTTGTTTTTGGTGATGCCATACCCCTGTGCAGTGTTATGTTTATTTGTGAAAATTCAAAAAACTTTATTAAAAAATTGCGTTTTTCTTTTCAACCCATTGGCGTTCCAATTTGAAATTTGCACAGTCTGTAGCTGAAATATTAAGTTATCTGCTTCAATAATTTAAATAAAATCAAAGATGGGTATTTTTCAAATTGTATTATCCTTTTTTCACTATACATTTTATTTTTGCAATTTATTTTGAAAGTAGATTATATAAGCATTGCTAGGTGAAATTTTATAACAATCGGATAACGCGTTCAAAAGTTGTAATCATTTGAACATCATGTATTTTGTTCTGAAGGAAAGTTTTAATGTGGACAAAGGAATCTTGATAACTTTTTGACCAAAAAATTTATAAAATATCATTTTTTTAATATTCCAATTTAAAAGCACGTCATTTTAAGCCCGAAAAAGATATTCCACTGAAATTCCTTTTAGTTAATAGAATATTTTGTTATAACATTTTTCAGAAAAATTAGTCTGGATTTGCTTTTGCAGAAGGCAAAAACTCGGACCAGGTTTATGAAAAAATACAAAATTTTAGTTTTCAAAAGCAAATACCTTTTCCACTTTACAGATTAAAAAAATGTTACATTTTAAAAAATCGGTTTATAAATAGAAAAATGTCAAAATTTTGTAGTCGAAGGGCACAGCTCCCGGTGTTTCCTGGACTCGGCGGTCAAAACTTACAGTGTAAAATTTCATAGTAAGAAATGTCGATAAGAAATGGCGAAATTATTTCCAAAATATTTTTATTCTTCCCCACTGTGCTCAGGAGAGTTTAATTTGAAATAATATAAAAAAATTATGTAGTAGTTTTTTGTGTAATTTCATTCTGTTTTGGCTACCCGACTAAAAAAGATGTAATATAATCATATATCACCATATATAAACCCATATATACGTCCATATCTAATTTGATCCGAATATTGGAATATATAATTATATCAAGCGAGATACGCATGTTATCTAACCTGATACAATTTGATCCGAAAAATGGGTCTATCTAACTGCATCAAATTATATATAAATACATATAATTTGATGAAGATTTTCAAAGAAAATTTTAGTATATATTGTTGAGATCACTTATTTCATTCGTATTATTAAATACTAATGCTTAATATTTAGAAAAATTTTTCCAATAAACTTGGAAATAGCTGACAAAATAAAACATTACAAAAATTTGTCGGACCTTTTTCTAGGTTAGAGTTTTGGTCTTTCTTATAAAATGTGTATTTCTTATAAAATAAAAAAATTAACTTCCACAATTAATTTTTTTTTCACGGAAAAATAAATGAACTTAATCATATTTATTTCAACATACATATGTTTGTCTAATTTTTATTTTTAAATTTAAAAGTAAAAATAATTTAGGTTGTTCATAAGGGGTGTGCTATCTGTTGTATCGTTGTATCGTCCTAACAAAAAACAGAGTTGTTAAAATTTTTATTTGTGTTTAACAACGATTTTCTATTCAGTTTTTTATCGGTTAGCACACTCAGACATAGGACACTAAACATACGTAAAAATGTTGTATCGTGCTATTCTCAAATGTTGTATTTTTTCAATTTAATTTTTAACAACTCTGTTTTTTGTTAGGACGATACAACGATACAACAAATAGTACACCCCTTGTGAAAACCCTTATTATTTCGACCTTTAATTCCACAATGAAAAAACAAATTTTTTTCTTTTTTATTTCTCTACAATTATTTTTATTTTAATAAAGAGTATTTTGCCAACTATTTGAAAAATATGTGTTAAATGCAATTATAAATTTCACAATTTCCTTGAGCTTAAGGTTTATTTTTTAAATATAAAGTTTTTTATGAATGGGGGAATATTTAGTTGATCTCTTATTTTTAAGTAAATGAATGTTCTTTATAGTTTGACTCTAGATCATAAATTAATATCACTTTCTGTTTAAATTATTTTCAAATCAAAGAAAGATGATACAATTTTTTACAAGTAAATTACAAAGAATAAAAATATATTTGAAAGAATTCGATAAGACCAGCAATACAGAATACGTATTTTCGACTTTCGCTACAAAGCCATCATCAGTGTATTTCGTCTTGTGTGGGCTAATATTTTAATGTTGTCTACTTATGTGACCGCTGAAAGAAAATCTAATTTCGTATCAACAACTCAACTTAGACTAACATCAACGAAATTTAACAATGCTATTTTTATCCTTTGTTATTATTACTCTATTTTGCTTTGAACCTTAATTCTTAAGATATCTCAGCTGATTCTATTCAACTCTGTGTATGATAAGCACATAAGTAGACAACATTAAAATATTAGCCCACACAAGACGAAATACACTGATGATGGCTTTGTAGCGAAAGCCGAAAATACGTATTCTGTATTGCTGGTCTTATCGAATTCTTTCAAATATATTTAAATTTTTTGTAATTTACTTGTAAAAAATTGTATCATCTTTCTTTGATTTGAAAATAATTTAAACAGAAAGTGATATTAATTTATGATCTAGAGTCAAACTAAAAAGAACATTCATTTACTTAAAAATAAGAGATCAACTAAATATTCCCCCATTCATCTTAAAACACATTGACACGGTGCAAAAATATAATTTAAATAATATACATTTAAATTTAAATTTAACGGTTCGTTGTAATTCAAAAATCTGTGCTTATCATACACAGAGTTGAATAGAATCAGCTGAGATATCTTAAGAATTAAGGTTCAAAGCAAAATAGAGTAATAATAACAAAGGATAAAAATAGCATTGTTAAATTTCGTTGATGTTAGTCTAAGTTGAGTTGTTGATACGAAATTAGATTTTCTTTCAGCGGTCACATAAGTAGACAACATTAAAATATTAGCCCACACAAGACGAAATACACTGATGATGGCTTTGTAGCGAAAGCCGAAAATACGTATTCTGTATTGCTGGTCTTATCGAATTCTTTCAAATATATTTTTATTCTTTGTAATTTACTTGTAAAAAATTGTATCATCTTTCTTTGATTTGAAAATAATTTAAACAGAAAGTGATATTAATTTATGATCTAGAGTCAAACTAAAAAGAACATTCATTTACTTAAAGTTTTTTATTTTTGATATTTCGCTACTCCATTGTGAAGCATCTTCAGGATGATCCAGATCCACAATTTGTGAGTTTTTTTTTAATTTTTATAGTGCAATTAAACTTTATAAAATTTTGTATAATTATATATCATGTCAGATATAATTACATATAAAATTAATACAATTTTCTATTAACTTTGTTATATATTTTGATATAAGATTACCCAGGTAGAAAATTACAAAGGGGCCAGCACTGACAAAGCACAGAACGCCCAAATGATAACACCGTCCCACGGTGCTTTCCTGGCACCCAAATGATAACACTGATCTATTTAATTCTTTGCAAAGTACTGAGATGGCACCAAGAAACACAAAAATCAAGTGTTTTCTCTGCCACCAAATTATGAGCCCTCATCACTGAAGAATTTCAAATTACTCTAAAAACAGATGATTCTTGGAGTTATTGTATTGTGGAGTCAAAAATAATTTAAATATTCACTCGCTTCTTTTTCATGATTATATATAATGTCATATCAAACATATTTATAAAAGCAAAGTGTTGATATAAATGTATATGGTTATACAAAGCCACGCATATAAACATTTATTATTATATCAAATCATATAAGATTATATGAAAACTTTTTTAGTCGGGTATTATTTGACCTACAGTTGTGTAATTTTTTGTTATACTGGTGGCAACACTACGCTGACTGCTTTTTTGTTTTTTCTGGCATCACTTCTCTGTTTAGTGGGGAGCAGTGTTGACCGGCTTATAAACTATTTTGAGCATTAAGGCCCAGTTTTTAATATGTGGATTATCTTTAAAATTAGTTTATCGTAGTTTGTAACTGGAATACTGATTATAAAATCTTGTTTATTTGGTTTTATTTCAATAAAAAAATAAATTATAGACGAGAAAAAGTTTTTCCGGCAAATTATTGTTAATTAACTTGAAAATGGCTGACAAAATTCGTTTTCGGTTTAACTAAACCAAGTTTAACTTACATGCCAAAAACTCAGCCTTAGTTTGTATAAGTCTAGTTAACACGATTCAGACGGCACATACGAGATAGGGATGCCGAACGGGGCTGGTTTTTACAAATCCCGGGTTTCGGAATTTTTTTGTTTCATTATATTTTTAATTTTAAAAATAAATATCTGAAATAAACCCTAAAAATTAAAATAATTCGTTATATATCTATTTATTTATTTCCGATAGTATAAAAAAATAATAAATAAATTAAATTAAACGCAAAATATGTAAATGCCAAAAACCAAGGAACAAAATCCACACAGAGTAGAGTTCTACAGCATTGTGCATTTGGCTTTTAACGAAAATACACTCATAGAAATAAGTATGTAAATAGCAGGAAAAGCTACTAAGCGAAAATTAATTGAATGCAAATACAAACTGCTCTGCTGAAATCATCAGAAATATTTAGTGATTATATTAGATTTTCTAAGTCTACTAATATGAAATATTGAGCACATACCTCTGCTGATTTCCAAAAGGTCGATTGTTACACCCAGGAAAAAGATTGGTTGGCTTTCGATCAAAACCATTAAAATGAATTTGCCAGGACTTTATTTTATTTGGAATTACCTATAATTGAATACTACATCAAAAATATTTTACTAGGTATTAAAAATAGGGAAAATGAACTAAAAAACAATCCTTTTAACAAATTATTGGTATCTCCAATCAATTTTAAAATTAGTATCAGTTTAGTAATTCTATGCAGTAGAAGCAGCCATTTATTTAGTGAATATAAAAGAAAATTGGTGTTATCTTAACCTTTTTTAAAAAAATTTCAATATTCGAAAGTGGTAACTACAAATACGGGTATCCTAATCAAATATGACCTTAAATTCAAGTTTCTGTAGAACCAACCGAATTGTGGATTGTATTGATAACACACACAACTATTAATTGGTATTGATAAACGAATTTTATACTGTATTAATAAAACACATAAATTCAAAATTAGTCATTAAAATTATTAAGTGTTTGTGGTGTAGTGGGTGAGGAGTTGGCCTAGTACGCCGGATTTCCGGGTTCGAATCCCGGAAAAGACAAAAATTTAGATGTTTTTTTTTTAATTAAAATAAAATATTCATATGTATAAACAGTAAATATGGCTAAGAAATTTAAAAGTAGTTGTGGTGCAGTGGGTAAAAGTGTGAACTATTAAGCTGAAGGGCCGGGTTCAATACCAGAAAATTCAAAAAAAGTTTTTTAATTTCAATAATAATATTTATGTGGAACATAATATTGAATTAGACAACCGAATATTGGCTTTAACGAGGAAAAATATAATTTAATATAAAGATAGTTGTCGTAACCGCACGAATTCGATTGGCAACAAATTCGGTGGCCACAACTGAGACTGTTTTCTGTGTGTAGATTTTGCTAAATACGGGTTTCGATAAAAATGAGAAAAACATTAAAATTTTATTTTTAATTTAACTTTAAATGCGTTCTTCTCAAAATTTCATTTTCACACACTAGGTCTCCTTTCTCGGAGAAGGTCACATATACATATATTTAAACTCTTATCTATTTAATCTATTATTTATGAATAGGAAAAATTAGTTCATTAATAAAATTTAATTAGATATTTGAGGTCGGCTAACTTATCTAAAAGTACGCTCAATTTAAAGCTATCCACAGTCATTTTAATGCAAATGTTATTCAAGGTTAAAGGCCAATTTAACTACCTTAACCAAGAATAAAATTCTCCTCAAGACAACTCTAAATAGTGTTAAAATAAGCATTCTTTTAGATAAGTTAGCTAACCATAAGTGCGTTAGGTCGAATATAACAATAAAAACAAATACAAAAAGTGATAAAATATGTCAAATAATGAAATCGGAAATCCTGGGATTTTTTCAAGAACAATCCCGGGATTTCGGGATCGGTATCCCTAATACGAGTTTAACTGAAAACCCCTAGTACTTTCTGAAACTACACAAAATTTATTTTTTCTATGATTAAATATTGAGGTTGGTTGCTTTTCGATATTTCAAGATTTATTAATATTTAGAGAACATTTCTTCAATAATTTAAATATTTTGGGGAAGTTTTGAAATACTTTAATAGACTCAATTTAATTTAAAATAATACGCATATAATTTATTCAAAATTCTTCTGATTTTCGGCCTAAAGCTAAATATTTTAAAATTTCCAATTTTTTAATCTGTCCCCAAACCAAAGTCGAAATTCCTAATTTCGGCCTAAATCCCCTTACCGGACAACTCTGTTAAAACCTCATTTGAGAAAATAAAATCCTTCCTTGATAAAATTTCCCAAAATCAAATCCTCCTTTGGCAAAATGTCCTACATGTTACTTAGCGTCTTGACGAGACATCGATTTGTTCAACCAACGAACAATTTCTTGTTCGCCCATGAATTTGTCTCGTGTGGACCACTCTTCTTCATGTTTTGTTCTTGTTCAGACAACGTTGTCAGCACAATTGTTCTCACAACTATGTGCAACAACAACGACGATGCCAGATCTAATTTTTACTTAGTGGCATTACTAAAAAATAAAGAAAATAAAAGAAAATGAATAAAATGTTAAGAAAAAGTAAATAATTTGTATTATTATAGAATTTAATGGAATTTACTTTTCATTTTTGGAAAAAAATTTGTCAAAATATAATGAAAACTCAATTACAATTACATAGAATTTGTAATTTAAATTTCAAAAATAACAATTACACTTACATGTAATTTGTAGTTGCAAATTCTCAATTACACATTACATGTAATTGTAATTGAAAAAATGTCAATTACAATTCAATTTTATTGGGAAAAGAAATAACAACAAAAAGAGTATGTTGGGGATCAACCCAACATGAAGTATTCTTTTTATGCTTGGCAACGTCTATCCCAGCCAATTTTTTTTTTTTTGCAAAATTTAAATATTTGTAATTTAAATTAAAAGTTTTCAGTTACAAGTTACATGAAATGTAATTGAAAAGTGGGTCTGGCTCATCAGCACATGGTGTGGGGTATAATTCACTAAAAACGCGATTAAAATGTTCAAATCATGATTTATTCGATACTGGAACGGATGGGAGTTCCAGGCTATATGCTTTCTGTTCGGTCAGATGTTCTAGTTTCCGGGTTGGTAGGTTTCGTATCGTGTTATTGTGCTTGTATATTAAATATGCAATGTAAATAAGTATTTATATTTATATGTACATACATGTATTCTTCGGCGCCTTTGACTGTAACGGTAATAGGGTCATACAGTGAAATGACTGCTTCCTATGACTCAATGGATTTATTCACAAATCCGATGTGAGTCACCATTATTTCAAACGCAAAATAAAGAAAGCATACTCGTATTTACATGGTGCCAGTAAATATTAAAAAATATCAACGTCCTTTAATAAGATCAACACAATTTTCCTTTCATGGTAATCACTCTTTAGGAATATGTATTGATTAAAAAGAAAATGAATGCGATTTTTAATAACAAAATTTCATTCGATTAATGTGTGTTATTACGAAAAAATAAAATATTTACCCCTCAATTCATAAATGCTTTGTAAAATTATAGCAGGTTTACAAAACGTCATTTTCATACAAAATTTGTTCAATAAACCTCCTATAATTTTACAAAGCGTTTATGAATTTAGGGGTTAATTTTTATTTCCAAAAGACCAAAAACAAATCATTTCACAACTTGCATGTAAACAAAAACAGCTACACAATAAGAAATACATTAGGAACGTCATCACATCATGACAGGGGGCAATGAATTTTCTTTCTTGAAAACCACTCTAAACTTGTAAAACACTTGCAGACAAAACCACTCGATACATTTACACGCGCCAACATTAGAATGGAAATGAGAGCCATACTATCTCGCAATAGACTATAAATAAATTATTACAAATAAAGAACATACTGAAATTCTTACAACTTATGCTTAAGGTGGGGCAAAAAAACTGAATTTTGAAAAATATTAGAATCCAATATTGGTGGTATATTTAGGTGGTATTTCTAGATGACGTTTTGTATCAGATGAACGAAAAGACAATAACAAAATATACACAATGCAAAAACAACATACATGCATCCACTCATTTATTTCAGGACGAATGTCTTGTGTAAACCCCCAATTTATCCAACTAATAGTTAACATCAGCGGATTTTTAAGAAGTTTTTAGAAAATTAAAATTTTTTAAGCCATTTTTAAATGAAATCAATTTTGAATGAGGGGTAGTTATAGTTGATATTTTTATTTGGTAAATGAATGTTCGATTTGAAAATATAATTTAAATAATATAAATTTAAATTTAACGGTTCGCTGCAATTCATAAAATCTGTGTTTATCATACACAAGGTTGAATAGAACCAGCTGCGAAACTTTGAGAATTAAAGTTCAAATCAAAAAACAGTAATAACAAAAAAGGATAAAAACCCTACTAAAAAAAATTATATGAGTTTTGATATTATATATAATTACATCCGAAAAATTAGAACATATAATTGTATCAAATTAGATAGTATTATGGTCGTATTAGATCTAATGTGACACAATTAGATCTAATTTGATGGAATAAGATATGGTTTGATACAATTATATCCGAATTTTGTCCTCATCCAAATGTATCAAATATAATATAATCATATCCAACTAGATGTAATGGTATATAATTCGATACAATTATACATAATTATATGAGGCATATGTAAATATATACAGGTCTATATATAATTGGATATTGTAATATGTTGGGTTATATATTGTGCAATATATAACAATATATAGTTATATATTTAGGATATAATTTCGTAAAATTGTATATGAGTATATCTTAGTATATATTTTCCGATATATAATTATACAAAATTGTATAATTATATATCGGAACAAAACTTTTTTACTTGGGATTGTTAGATTTCATTGATGTTAGTCAAAGTTGAGTTGTTAACATATTCGATTTGCTTTCAACTTTAACATAAGTAGACGATTATCTATGTTTAACCCATCAAGACAAATGACACTGCTGATGGCTTTGTAGGGAAATCCGAAAATACGTATTCTGTCTTGCTGGCCTTATCGAATTCTTTCAATTTTTTTTATTCTTTGTAATTTACTTGTGAAAATTGTATCATTTATGATCTCAAATCGAACTAAGAATTCAATTTTCGACTAAAATATTTATTAGTTAATTAATTGCAATGTGTTGGACTTTGTTGGTCAGTTGGGACTAAAAATTATATGAAATTTTCAGTAATTTATAAGAAATATGACAAATTTCGATTACTATCAAATACGCAACTTTATTAACTAATAGTTTTGCGATCAAAATTATTAAACATTTAAAATTCCATCTTTAACCTATGTGCACACCTTCCTCTAATGGATAAATTTCCTGCACCTTTCGGCGTCCGTTGTTGAAGTTTTCCATATTATTTTACCAAAAATGTAAAACAGACTTTTTCCATCGTTTTGGACCACCAGTATTGTGCATATACATCGTACAAACTATTGTGCATGTCTAAAATTTATATATTTATAAATAAAAAAATTCGTATAAAAACAAAATATTGCGGCCAAAAAAAGCTACCTGCTGAACTTTTGAACTTTAAAAAAAAATTCTGTTCGTATTGGGTGTCAAAATTAAAGCGTGCTCTTATTAATTTTTTTTTAATTTACTTAACTTGTAATAGGAAACTGTAGAGCATGTAAACGAAAAAATTACACATTGTGCATAAGTTAACTACATATAAAATGTGTAAATTTACATTGAAAATGCGCCTAAAAATTTAAGAACAAAATCGGTTTTGAAATATATTATTAATAAATTTTTTTTTCTATAGGAAAATCCTTAGACTCTCCAAAAAACCTTTTTTATGTAGGAAAATCTTTAGATTTGGGACATCTTTTCCTATAGAGGAAACCACAGATTTTGGAGACTTTTCTCCAATTAATGGCTTTTTTCAATAGAGAAGTTTAAGATTCTGTAATTCTCCACTCAGGGAACTTTTGCAGTCAGAATTTGTTAGTTGTTCAAATCGTATTTCAGTTTTATTATTTGAAGTGAAACTACAATAAATAACATTCATTTGTAGAAAAAATGTAAATTTTAACGACATTCGTAAGTCATTAAAAAAACAAACAACATTAAATACTGAGAATTTGTTTTAATTTTATTCAGTTATTAACAAAAAAATAAACCAAAAAATATATGTACGTTAGACCGACTCACGAAAAAAGTAATAAAGTTGTCCCCTTAAAATATACCATGGTGAGTTTTTTGATGATTCCCAATTTTCAGAGATGGAATATTCTAAAAAAAGAAGTTTTAAATTTTGTGTACGGAGAGGCTTGTGATTTAAATGTCAAATTAACACATCTTAATCTCTAGCCGATTTAAGTGAATACGTGTTCCAGATTTTTTTTAAATTCATGCTAGTTTGCGTTTTACCAGAAATTCAATTGGGCGGAAACCCTTTGTTCTAAACGCTTTGCTCTAATTTCAAAAACTATTTTAAATGATAATGATGACATTATAACAACAATGAATGTAAAGCTGCAGCTTTTAATAATTTTTTCTTCAGGATCATTAGGGATATACGAACAAAAACAACAGTAAACGCTGTTGATGATATAAACTTTTTCCGTACACTAATACCAGAGAGAACCAATTTTGCGCTTCAGAAAGTTAATAAAACAGAAATTGAAAATGTTTTGAATAATTTCAAAACTAATAAAAGCCCAGGTTATGATAGCATAACACCTAAAATGTTACTGAAAAGGAAAGAATTGGTGTTTGAAATACTAACTGATATTTTTAATAAGCTTATTGATGAAGGTAATTTTGTTAATGTCTTTAAGCTACACAAGATAAAACCTATAACTGAAGTAATTGCATCGATTAGAATTGAACATTTTACACCTATTGTTGATAAAATTTTTGAAAAGTTGATTTTTGGCCAATTTTCTAATAATCTTGAAAGAAGTGGTATTCTGTTTGAAAGGCAGTTTGGTTTTAAAAAGGCGCTGGTACTGAGGAAGCAGTGGTCAACGTTGTTGAATACATATGTAGTGAATTGGATGCTGGTTATAATGGTGTAGCAGGAGTATTTTTTGGTTACTCAAAGGCATTCGATTTAGTAAACCATAATATATTAATAAAAAAACTGGAAGTTATTGGACTAGCGAATAAATCCTTAGAAATTTTTCGACAATACTTATCAAACAGAACGCAATTTGTGCAGGATGGTGAATGTAACAGGACTACGCTTCCAGTTAATTGTGGAGTTCCACAAGGTAGTGTCCTTGGGCCACTTTTATTTAAAATTTATATAAATGATCTTAAAAATATTATATTGTTTATGTACGCAGACGATATGGCCTATTTTATTCATATAAACTTGTTGCAAACGCACATCGAGTATGATTCTGCTGTACTTTCAGAGTTCTCGAGACTTAATAAACTTATTTTTAATTCAGATAAGACAAAGCTTGTAAAATTTAAACCATACCGTTCTAGAAATGAAGAAAAATTAGTAGTGCAGATCGATGGTACTCCAATAACTGAATCGGATACGGTGAAATATTTAGGAATACATTTAAAACACAATTTACTCTCGATATGCACATAAATTTATTAAAATCGAACATTTCGTCTGCAATCGGTATTCTTTATAAGTTTAAAAATAAACTTAGCTGTGATGTAAAAATGCACTCATACACTCCCATTTGACTTATCTACCAATTAGAAAGAAAATACTTCGTTAAAATCTCTTCAATCTGCTCAAAATAAAGCTCTAAAACTCGTATTCCACATTGGATCTTTTTAAAATACATGCTAAAAATGTTTTGCCAGTTCGTGATCTATATAAAAATAAAATTTTAATGTATATTTTTAAAACAATTAGAAGAAATACTCATCAGCCATACAGTTTACCCACAATATAGTACGTACACAAAGAAATATCAGACAAGCTCTGTAGATGTCGTTTGGATTTAACGAAGCATATGCTGGACCTCTTGAATATAATCAATTACCAGTTAATTTTAGAAATATTCAAATTCTTTCAACGTTTAAGGAACAATGTAAACATTATCTATTGCAAAATATAGAAACACTTATGTGATTTCCAAATCATGTAAACTATGTAATCATACGTTATATTTAATTTTTACCTAATGAAATTTTATTTATATATTAATGAAGTTAATTTAATTTTATATCTTCTTAATATACAATGAAATGTTGCCTAGAAGCCTCTTTAAAGCCTTTATCGCACTGAGGCGATAACTGAATTTGTCATATATGATATGAATAAATAAAAAATACTTAAAAAGGTTAACCATTTCCATGATAGATAATCTCCAATCTTCTGCTCTATTCTAAGAAATTTTTCCTATTAAAAAAGTTCAGATTCTAGACCTTTTGTATGAGCTCATTTCTCATATTTCTATCATAAAATTACATTATATGGTCTCAATTTTATACAAAATTAATAAGAAATCACTTAACATATACCTGAAGGATTCTATTCTTTCTCCTTCCCTATTTCTTAACTTTCTCAATGACCTTCTTGGTCAATACTCTTTCGCAGATGACAGCTATATTTGGCTATTATTTTCTTTCAATTGGAGGTCAAGCCTTGAAGAGATTGGGGGCAAAAGACGGATTATGAATAATACGCTCAATCGGGACCTTTCTACAATGTCTCAGTGGAGTCGTGTGAATATGGTCGACTTTAATGCAAAAAAGACCCAATGTTGTATGTTAACCCATAAAGCATAGTGTCGGCATTGTTATCTGTACATATGGGTGATATCGATATTTCCACAACGGTACAGGTACGGTCCGTTTTACTCACTATTTTTACAACTTCCATATATGGGTCGTAGCTTCAAAGTCTACTTTAGAGCTTCATGACCGTATGCAAAGGAGGAAATAAGCTCTCATTAATGACAGTAGGGTATCAAGATCTATTGACTCATTGGCGCATCATCGGGTTGTGTGACTCGAGAAGTGTTCTGTTGAGATAAATGGACTCGTCCCCAAAACCGGAGTTTTACTGAGTCAGGGTAAAAGTACTAGGTAAGTATAGAAAAACCTCCAAAGGGTTAGCTGTTCTCAGGCCAAAATTTTTTTAAGACTTAATATTTTTTCCTTATCTTGGTATTTGTTTGATTAGTTTTTCAATTAAGCCATTAATGATTTCTCATTTCATTCTTCAGCAAAAGTGCAGCTAATTAATAAAAATTAAGTTGGACTAATTTTATGGAATGTAATTTTTAAAAACTTTAAATTTTTCCCCTTTTTTCGTCAATTTTCGCCAATAACTCATCAATAACTCCAAATTTCAAAATGTTATTGTGAAAAAAATTCGGTGCAAAATATTTTGTATAAAAGTTCTTTCTTTTGGCACCCGGTACGAAAGTCACAGCTTATCGAAGTCATCAGGAAACACTCCAAAGTTTATTCGTTGTGAATGATGAAAAAACTTCTGCATATGTCGGAAAATTGATGGACGCAATGGAATTAAAATATGAAGCAGATGACTGGAGATTATTTATTGACAGTTCAAAACTCAGCTTTGAAGCGAAAAGAAAAACCTTCGGTTCCAATCGAGTGTAGTGCAGAACCGAAAGAAACATATGATGCACTAGAAAATATTTTAATAATGGTTAACTATGCTCAACATATGTGGCGCATATGCTGAGATTTAAAAGTTGTAGCAATGCTTTGTGGCCTTCGAAGCGACTATATAAAATATATGTGCTTTTTGTGCGATTGGGACACACGATTTACCGGATACCAATATGAATGGAGAAGAGCACAGCATGTTATAAATGGCCAATATTATTAGTGAACCTCTGGTGCCGAAAAAGAAGATATTGCTGCCTCCACTACATATTAAACTTGGAATTCTTAAGAATTTCACCAAAACTGCCGCCAAAAGAGATAAATTTTTCTTTTGTTTGAAATTAATTTACCCGAGACTCAGCGAAAGTAAAATTAAAGAAGGTAAATATAATAACATAATGATTTTTTTAATTTCGTGGAAAATTTAAACTTATCGAAACATATTTCTCATGATGTGACTCATTCAACAACATTTTGATTGACGCTGAATTGGGTGCTTGGAAGGCAATCAATTAAGTAACAGAAGGCTTGTTGGGACAGCATCATACAAACAACTACCATGTTTCGTCAAGTTGCCATGCCACTTAAAATGAGGTAAAACTATGAGTAATTTTTTTCAAACTCATATGTATTAATAAAACAAAAAATCACAGATGCAGAGGGAAAAAGCCGCCGAGTACAATACTTAATTTGCTGGTGGAGTAGGCATGTGTTCGAAGAAAAGGATTATCCTGATGATGAGGAATTTTCAGAAGATGCAGTATTGCCAGCAGTGGACTCAAAAATTGACATTACCTGTGTTCGGGTACTCAACATTTTATCAAAAGGCGTTTTCTTACTACACAATTGGGTAAATGAGAGCTGTCATGAGAGAGTAATATTCTTGTTCTTCTTGCACGAAAAAGCCCAGACTTTTTTTTCGTGTAAATTTGGGTAAATTGTTTTTATCAGCTGTTATATCATCAGTTGGGTGCAACTAGTTCAATTGAACTCTTCACTAATTTGAACCAAAGACCTAGTTCACAACTAATAGCTCTTTTAGTTCAATCGATCATTTCATTCATTCAGAAAATATGTTTATCATTTACAAAAATTAGTATAATAGTTGCAAAAGCCTATCGGTGATTTTACAACTCCATAAAATTACCGACAATTTTTTGAATACGCTTGTTTAAATGTGTTAAAGAGTTAAATATGTAAATAAATCGAAGCTTTTGTTTAATATTGAAATCTTTTCCAAATTTAAGAAACTATGTATTCCTTTTTGTAAATAGAAATGCCTAAAAAGGAAATTTTTATTAAATTTTTGATTTAAAAAGGGGTTTAACTAGAAAAGCTATCTAGATTTGTACAACAAATTGAACAAGAACTAGAAAGAGCGCTCACCAAAACGAACTATAATGCACAAATCTATTGAAATTTGTTTTTCGGGCTTCAAATGTGGTTTTTCGCGTTCGTTTATTTTTGTGCATTTTTGTCATTTCGGGAGAGTATTTCTTGTTAAGTCTCATTTTACCGAACTTTACCCAAAAAGTAAAGAAACAGAGCTATTATGTGTGTTTCAAAAACTGATGTCAGTGATGCCCCGAACAATCACTATCGAAAATTCTAGAGTAATGTTTATGAACAGATAAACTTTTTTCTTTCTAAACTTTTTTTCCTCAATTTTTCTTAATAGTTTCCATAAAAGCAAAACTTTTTTATATTTACAATTCGTAGAACTCGAGTAAAGACGTTATTTTTCAAAGAGAAATTGTTTTTTCGAAATAAAAAATACGTATGTATTTCATTGCTACGTGCTCAAAAATATTTTCGCTTTATTTTTCTATCGTTTATGGCCAGAAATTTGGAGTTGTGGACGAGTTATTGGTGCAAATTGATGAAGAAAGGGGAAAAATTATAATCTTTATATATAAATCTTTTCATTCGATAAAATTAGTCAAACTTTATTTTTTTACATGGAAATATTAATAAAAAACGAGTAAAAAAGTTAAAGTCGGGCATGCCGACTATATAATACCCTACACCAGTCTGGTTAAAAGCCAACTAATGTTTGGATCTTAAATTCGAATGGGTTAAAATGGAAGTTGTGTCAAAATGTTCGATAAAATGATAAAATAAGAGAAAACCGGAAATATAGCCCATATGGGCGATAGGTTCAAATATGGACCGATCCTATCTAGAATCAATAAAATTTGTCTTTGGCACCATGTGAGTTAGCGAACCGAATTTCATTGAAATATCTTCGTACTTGAGACCTGCAGCGTGTAACTAATTCAATTTTAGGGGGGACCCTTATATGGGCACTAGGTCTAAACATAGACCGATTTCAATAGCCTTCGTCGATATAGGTCGGTATACCAATTTTCATCAAAATATCTTAATATTTGCGACCTGTAGATTACACACAAGAAAGCATGGACAGACGGACAGACAGACAGACGGACAGACAGACGGAAATCGTTAAATCGAAACAAAAAGTGATTCTGAGTCGATCGGCATACTAAAAGTGGGTCTAGGTCCAATATTTGTTGGTGTTACAAACATCAGCACAAACTTTATTTGTTAGCTGAAAAACTAAGCAAACAAACATCAAGATAAGGAAAAAAATATAAAAGGTTATAAAAAAAAGTTTGGCCTGAGAACGGCAAACCCTTTGTAGGTTTTGCTATACTGGAACTAGAGTTGCTCGCCCCCAGAATGGCTGTTGTACTGTGTTACCAATAAAATTAATATTGTTAGAAAGATATTTAATTTATCTTTAAAATGAGAGATAGTATGCCTCCGACATCTAATCCATAACGAACTCACTTAGGATTAAGTATTTTTTTAATATGGGATTTTTCAAAAAAAGGCTAAATTCGGCAAGAATGTCCTTCTTAATATAACTATTTTTTTATTTGTCTACAATTTAAGATAATGTATTAATTTATAGCAAAAGCATTTTAAACTCAAATTTTATTAAATGAATGTTTTTTAATCTGACCCTAGATCATAAATTAATATCACTTTCTGTTTAAATTATTTTTCAAATTAAAGAAAGATTATACAATTTTCACAGGTAAATTGCAAAGAATAAAAAATTTGAAAGAATTCGATAAGGCCAGCAGGACAGAATACGTATTTTCGGCTTTCGCTCAACTATACATACCCCTCATTCATCTTAAAAACACATGACACGGTGCAAAATTTAATTTAAATAACATACATTTAAATTTTACGGTTCGTTGTAATTAAAAAATCTGTGTGTATCATACACAGAGTTGAATAGAACTAGCTGAGATACTCTAAGAATTAAAGTTCAAAGCAAAAAAGAGTAATAATAACAAAGGATAAAAATAGTATTGTTAGATTTCGTTGATGCTAGTCTAAGTTGAGTTGTTAACATATTCGATTTGCTTTCAACTTTCACATAAGTAGACGATTATCAATTATTAACCCAATCAAGGCAAATGACAATGATGATGGCTTTGTAGCGAAAGCCGAAAATAGATATTCTGTCTTGCTGGCCTTATCGAATTCTTTCAAATTTTTTATTCTTTCTTTAATTTGAAAAATAATTTAAACAGAAAGTGATACTACTATTAATTTATGATCTAGAGTCAGACTAAAAACATTAATTTACCAATTAAAAGATCAGCTATATATACCCTCATTCATCTTAAATTTTATTTGTTTTAGGTAAAAAAATTGTAAAAGGAATTTTGCTAGTTGATTTGCTATCGAGTAAAATATCGCACGTTTGCGTTCGAAGCGTCCCTCGATATCAAATGAAATCATTAGAAATTTCTAACTCTGATTGACCATGCAATTTTACTGCAATTTTACACATCGAATGAAGTCTTAATATTTCTCATTCGATTTAAGTTTAAAGGCTTCAATCATTTTTCAATAAAACTAAAAGAATAATATTGGAATTAACAATTAAGTCATACAAAAAAAAAAGAAGAAGAAAATAAACATCCTAAAACGTTTCCATACAGTGGTAAAGGGCGGGCGAACAATAATAAATGGTATTCTAACAATGACTGTATGATTTTAGACAATAATTAATTGATGACATTCATAGTTCGAACTATTTCAAGTTATCAAAATTTTGCACAACCTTAGAAATTTCAACTTTTGTATTAATTTAGATCCATCGTGGATCTAAAATGATGGAATACGATCCGGGTTTATCAAATCATATAGAATTGGATGTGACATAATGACAATCAAAAACTAACTTCAATAGAATGGACCATTTAACGCAATGTGAGTGAACTTTGAATGAAGCATTTTTGTCTAATGGTATCCAGTAAAATGTAACTTAATTCCATTAAATCTAAATCTGGTACTAGATCTTACCCTTTTGAGCTGCCACCAAAATAAAAATCTGCAAACAAATTTTGTTTGAAGATCAGATTATAGATAAAAGTTCTATAATTATAGTGTAATCAAATTGGATCTGATTATATAGTATATGGTGCGCCAGATTTGCCTAAATAGATCTTAAATTTGTTTCCAATTTTGAGATCTAATTGGATCTCTTACAGATCTGATCTTTTTTACACGGGTATTCACTTTAACATTTCACTGTTGTTAACTTTATTTTAAAATCGCTAAAAATAAAGAAAGCTTTGCTCTCGTTGGAAAAAGTACAGGACAACAGCTTTACTTTCCGAATACTGTGCTTCAAGAAATGTTACCCGCAAGCTTATTAAGCAGGCCAAATCCAAATTTTACGCCGATAAATTCTCATCAGCTCTAGGATCAAGAAAAACATGGCAGACGATTAGGGAAATTGGCATTGGCAAAGATGTGAATAACGAACCGGTATCCATTGATCCTGATGCAGTAAATGAAAAGTTCGTTAATTTTCCTATGACGGCAGCTGACATTAATTATTACAACAATTATATTAATAATCATGTTGATCCATCAATTAACCAATTTAGTTTTGATTGTGTAAGTGAAATTGACGTTTTGGGAAGTTGTATGTCCATCAAATCAAATGCTGTTGGAGCAGACGAACTTCATCCTAAATTTATCAAAATTCTTCTCCCCCAAATTGTGCCTTTCATTACACATATATTCAATAGGATCATAACCACAAGCTGCTATCCTGCCAAATGGAAAATTTCTAAAATTATACCAATACCTAAAAATAAATCTGAGTATAGGCCTATTGCAATTTTACCATTTTTATCAAAAGCTTTTGAAAGAATAATTCACAACCAAATGTCACTTTTCCTTGACAAACACAATCTCTTAACTGATTGTCAGTCTGGTTTTCGAAGAAAACATAGCTGCATTACCGCACTGGTAGATGTCGCGGAAGACATAAGGAAAGAGATTGATGCAAGGAAGACAAACTTTTTAATACTCTTAGATCACTCGAAGGCTTTTGACACAGTCGACAATCGACCTATCTTAATAATAGGTATCAGTTTGTCCAAAATATTTCAGTCAGATCTAAATTACTAGCAGTTAGAAGAGGTGTTCCACAAGGATCAATTGTAGGCCCTCTTCTGTTCTCTCTTTATGCGAATGATCTTCCAAAACAACTCCAGTACTGTAAAGTAAGAATGTACGCTGACGACATACAGCTTTACATCAGCTGCGATGCACTAATGATTCAACAATGTATCCAAACTTTGAATGAGGAACTACAGCGCGTTAATAACTGGGCTACGGCAAATGGCCTTAGCATAAATCCAAGGAAATCTAAATGCCTTGTTATTAAATCACGATGGAGTAAAACTAATTTCTTACCTGACTTAAGGTTAAATAATGAACGTATAGTAACTGTAAAATCAGCCAAAAATCTTGGAATTTTTTTCAACAACACCCTAACATGGTCTGACCATATTAACTATGCATGCGGTCGAACTTTTTCGATGCTAAGAACACTATGGTCAACACAACATTGCACCCCTATGAAAATGGGGTGCAATGCACTTATTGCACTTATTGCAAAAACCTATTTATTGCCAATTCTAATGTATGGGTGTGAATTATTTGCTGAATGCGATGCTGTAAGTAGGGACAAACTCAACTCTATATTTAAAAAAAATATAACACGTTATGTGTACGGGAAGAAATTATATGATTTTATTTCACCAATTACTACAACTAAACTATACGGTTTTCAATTTGATAAATTACTTAAAACTAGAGTCTTAATATTTCTACATAAGGTGATTTACACTAAGGAACCTGAGCATTTATATAAACGTCTAACTTTTTCAAATTCCGATAGAGGTAAAAGAATTACTCCGCTCAAACGTCGATGCTTAATCTCCAGCTGGCAGTTCTTCATAAATGCAATCCGTCTTTGGAATTCAATCCCATACAACATACAAATTATAAGTAACGCACAAAATTTCAAGAAAAGCATTATTGATTTGTTCTCAATTTGATTATTTTAAATATTTTGATTGGTTGGATAATCTTTAATAATAACTATTTTTTTCGAAAATCAAATTTGTAAAATTTTATTATTATTAATATAATTATTATTATTCTTAAACTTGTATTTTGTGTCAAATTAAAATGTCTGATCTTTCTAGCATTAAGTTATTAATTATTTTTTTTTTATAATATTTATATCGAAAAACTGTAAATTACAACTGTAAATTTATAATTCTATACTGTAATAAGAGACATTGGTCTTGTGCATAGAATTCCAAAATAAATAAAATAAATAAATAAAAATGTTTAAGGCACGTTCATGGTAAATGCGGTAACCAAGATTTAAGGAAATTTTAAAGGACTTCTAACAACCTACAGTTTTTATAGATCCGATTAGTAATTTGTGCAATTTTCTGGCTCTTCTTCCAGCTTTTCGGGGCGAACTATTATTTTGATCTTTAAAAATAAAGGCAATTGATTCTTTTTTTTAATTTGATTGATTCTTTTTTTCAGATTTTGCAATTGATTCTATTTTATTGTCCGTCACTGTATATACTTTGTTGTGTATTCGACCAATAATTCGACATGTTATAAACATAATGATAACACCAATATACCCCCACCTATAATGGAGATTAAAAAAACACTTGATTTACCTATTCAATAAAAAATATGTAAAATGCGATTAAAAAATATAATTTTAAAGACTTCTAATTATTCACTTGTATTGGAGCAGCAGCATAAATCATAAATTAATGATCAACATGTGTGACAATTCATACATTCATCTAATAGATGATAAGTGTTGCCACAGAGAAATTCATAATTACACATATAATTTTTCATTCATTCAGAATTTCAATATTTTAAAGTCCTCGCAGTCTTGGTTTTTCCTTTCTGAGAATCTGGGTGATTCCTATAAGAAAAAGTGTTTAAAATCAATTCAGTTTCAAAACAGAATATTGGAGTTGTCAGAATGTGATAGCTTTGAAATAATTTCTTGAGAATTAAGTGTGTTTTATATTAATAAGAATCCATTAAATTTTAATGGATTTTTTGGAAAAATATGTTCTTATATTTATAGGGAATTCTATAGAAAATAGTCTTTAGAATATAAGGGTGTTTTTAGGTAAATGTATTCCGAATTTGACAGTTCCACGGAATCTTTAATTTTTCTATATCAAAAAAAGAAAAATACGAAACGTGGTGAATATTCTGCACACAAAAAGAATTTTTTGGACTCGTTTTAATGAAATTTTTTTATTAAACTAATGAAGTTTTCTTCACATAGTAAATGAAAATTTTCTTAAATTTAATGAAAAAGTTCGATATATTTTATGAATTTAATTTTAATGAAGCTTTTTCATTGAGTGTTTGAAAGTTTTAATAAATAAAATTTAATTTTTTACAACATTTTATGAAAAATTCCAATAATTCAGTGAAAAGCTTCAATGGACGAGTTCCAGTGAAGCTTTACTGATTTTATGGAAAAATTCATTAATATCATGCAGATAATTCTCTCAGTGTTTATAAATTTTAAATTACACATGGACTACATATAGACTACACAAGCAAGTGAAAATTGCACACAATTTGTCTAATTACATAAGAAGTGGCAACACTGTTAACAATACATTTATCAATAGAATGCATTTGGTTGTTTGCAGTTGGAAAAAACAATCTAAACAAACAAATGCATATAAAACTTTCAATGTCAAGGTCTATTTTGAGAAAAACTAAAGTTTTACGATTTACATGGCATCTACAAAGTGTAGTATTTGATGTGTTAATTTAAAAAAGAATTTCTGAGAAAACTTCCGGATTTTTTTTGTGAGTACACACCGTTTAGAAAATCTTTGAACTGTTATTTAAATATAACAATTGGCACACTCAGAAAAAGTAGAACTAATTAAAAAATAAAAAAGTTTGGAGTCTGTTATTTTATTGAAATAAAATAAAATTGCAGTTCTGTATAATTTTAGTTATCCAATTAATGAAAATTACACAAAAATTAAGCAAAATCCATATGGTATATGTGGTAGATATGAGTAATCTGAGATTGTCAATATGTAAATCAAGTTTTACGTTTCCAAAATGATGCGTTTCAACTTAAAGCATAGAGTAAGAAGATATAGAGATACGCTTATGCTAAGGGCCCCAACAAAATTTTATGCAGATTGCAAAGGTTCGAACCGGCTCCCCAATAAGAGAATTTCCCTCTCTTTTGAGCAAATTTCCCTGATTTGCAGACAAACTGAGAGGATTTCTTTGATTTCAAAACAAATTTCCCCTATTTGCTTTCAAATTTGAGGAAATTTGAGCAAATTTCCCATACCGAACCTTCGTAATCTGCACATACAAAAACCAACAGAACGATTTTTGCAGCGTGAGCGGGAATGTCAGCCTGTGCTTAAAGTATTTTCAAAATAAAATATGTATTTTTAAAATTTATTTATTTTTATCAGGATAAACAGTAATTTCATTATACTGAATTTAGACCAAGCAAAAACCAGGTGGTTTTTGTACAAAACTAAATTACAAAAGCCAATTCATTTACACTGCTCATTTAGTTTTTCTTTGTCACATCACTTTTTTATTAAACACTTTTCTTTATGTTTTTGTTGTTAAATTTTAAAATGGATAAAAACGCACAATTTAAAAATAAAACAGAAATATTTTAAAAAAATATAAAAATATATTTTTGACACTTACTTTACTTCTATATTCGTTGTAACAGACAGTGTTGACAGGTTAATTGGGCACAAAATCGTCAAATATTTTTGAAGAAATCGTCAAAATCGTCGTTGCATTTTGAAATATCGTCAAAATATTGTTAAAAATCGTCAAAACTTTAATAATCAAATATTTTTATTATTATTAACCGGTTTTCGGTGTCAGCTGTAATTTAAAAAAAATTCTAAAACTAGTTTTTTATTTGATTGTTGAAGTGAAGGGAACTTTCAATATAGGTAAATTGATTTTGTAACATAATGAATTTCTATAAAAATAACGCAACACTTCACCCAAGTGTTTTAGAAAATAATCCTTCAAAACTCGTATCTGCAAATTTCAAATAATTTTATGTATGTATTGAAAATTTACCATATACTGAAATTAATTGTTCGAAAGAAAGAGTTCACTTTAAAAAAATTTCGTATCGAAAAAACTTTAGATTTTAATGTACTTAGTCTAGAGATATTTCACAGGTACCTACTAAAGAATTTACATGACAAAAGAGTCCGATATGAGATATACATCCCTTCGAAAATCACGTTACATTTATTAGAGATTTAGGAAACACTATTGCAAATAAAAATAATTACCAGATTCTGTGTTTATTTTCCTACAAAAAACCATCAAATTCTAAAATGACTACCTTAAATAAAAATTTTTTGATAAATATTTATAAATTACCTGAAAATAATTTCAGATTTATTGATTTAGATAATGGAAAAATAACGTATTTTTGAACAATTGTTCCTATATTTCCTATTGACAAAAATCGCCATTTTGAAGAGAAAAATCGTCAAATCGTCCTTTCGCTATTTTCGATAGTAAAAATCGTCAAAATGACAATAAATCGTCAAAACTGGCAACATTGGTAACAAGGTGTATTGAACAGTACTTTTAAAAGAAACCGAGTGTATCAAAAATGCAAATTTCAGATATTTTTTCTTGGTTTTTGGCAAAAACCAGGTAGAATGTGGTTTTTAGTTTGTAAGAAAATTGTATGGAAAAACTAAAGTAATTTTGTAGTTTTCACCTCAAAAACTACAAATGGCCAAAAACTAGTTTTTGTCCAGTCTAAATATACTATTAAAGGAATTAAATATACTAAAATTCCAAAACTTTATTAAACAAATTCTGAAAACTAATTTGTTAAAGCCATGTTAGGTTAAATTACAAACTCAATGAGAATTTCTTGTTCCCGTCTAGGAGCGTTCCTCAGCATATAAATATGTATGTTTTTTTTTTAGAAATTGCTTGTTAGTTGTTTTCATAACATTGTAGTTATTTTTTTTAATAAGTATATGTAGTTAAACGAATACAATATTAGCAGAATTCTTTGAGTGTGCTTCTGACGAATATTTATTATGGCCATATACAGTTGCGAGCAAAAAAATGCAACTTTTATGTATTTTACATTTAATCGATTTTATTTGTTAAAAAATTCAGCATATTAATTAGATTTTTATTATTTAGTGGAATAGCCATTATTTCTATTTACTCCTTTCATTCGTGAAGGCATGGAATCCACGGGCGCAACCAATTTTGTGAAGGTCTGCCTTGCTACACCTGTTTGGCAGCAAATTCGAAATCCCTTAACCCTTCGATGACCGACAACTTTTCCAACGGTCGATGACGTACAAGGTCCCCAGGTCCTAAAATGATAATGATAATTCGTTATTTTTATGCTTATTTTTTGTTAGAATTGGGGAATTTTAATACCTATATGTCCTATATGATTAGAAAATGTGTGCCGATATAAATTACGTACAGAAACATAAAAAAATGTAGGGCAAAAAAGATTTTTTTTATTGAGTTAAGGTGGGTATCGCCCATAGAAAAATTTTGTTTTCGAATATATATTATATTTTATTTGGATAGAGCACACTCTTCAGTATATTCTCCAAAAATTACAATAAAAAATTCGAAGAAATATGTTTTTTTGTAAAATATGTTTTAGTCTCAAAGTAATATTCCATGCTTTAAATTTGTATACTTAATTTTTTTTACTACTATACAGCCAAAGCGGGTAAACTGATTTTGATGTGGTTTTTTTCTTTAATCGTCAACAAAAAACTGTAGTCCTTCTCATGGCCCTTTTTTTGAATTTCCGTCAAATAAATTTTATATTCCAAGCAAAGTTGTTTTTTCTTGCAGTTTTTAAAATTTTTAAGTGTGGCAATTTTGTTAAAAAAAATTAAAAAATAAAAATTGGGCCACGATAAGGCCTAGAAAATTTATCTGCTATTAAGAATCACTTTACGTTTTTATTTTCCGATAAATAATGAAGTCTGCACAGGCCAGTAAAAGGCCTGTAATGAAGTGGCAACCCTGGCGATTTTGTGTGGGGAAATTTAAAAGTAATATTTTTTTTAAAATATTAAAATTATATGATATCTGCCCAGTAAAGAAAAACAGAAGTAAACAAATATTACAATGTAACAGCTGTATTTATTTGAGATGGGCGCGTGAGTGAATTTTAACTCACGCTGACGAACAAATAATTGCCACTGACGACTCACTTTTAATTTTTTTCTTCTCACCCTCACTCTAAATTTTACAAATAGAAATGAAACAGGAAAAAATACATAAAAACATACTAAAGGTCCCTGGGGACCTTGTAGGTTCTCCACGTATAAAATGTCTGCAAACTGCTGATTATGATAAAACACGTACAAGAATCGTGTCAAAATTAGTGAAATCGGTTCATAACAACGCATATAAAAGTCAATGAGTTTCACCCAGTTTGGGCAACCCGTTTAAAAATGGTGCATCTCTGATAACCCAAAAGGTCCCTAGGGACCTTGTCGGTCATCGGAGGGTTAAATTCGAAAGCTTTTTCTTTCGTATTTCGCTGTCTACAAGCTCCAATAGACTTCCTATGAGATTTAAATTGGGTGACTGTGCTTGCCACTGTAAAACTTCCACACAGTTGTTACTTAGAAATTGCCTAGCTAAGCGACTGGTGTGCTTAAGGTCATTGTCCATCAGCCATTTTTCCTGCATGTGGTCTTTTAGTAACCCTCCGCATTTATTCTGTCATCAATTTTGACTTCTGGTCCAACACCATCACGGTGTTTTTTAAAAAAATATAAAATATATAAGACAACGATTTCATACCCCACATCATAAGGGATCCTCCGCGGTATTTAACGCCCTTGTTTCTAGTATATAGGAGACTACCGTTTATTTGTTGCATGAACTTCAATCCATCGGATCCAAATAAATTTGATTTTGTTTCGTCACTAAATAAAACCTTTGCTCATTGATATTTTGCCCAGTACCTATGACGCTTTCCAAAAGCGAGATGCTTCTTTGCATTCACTTTGCTTATGAAGAATTTCTTTTCTGGACATCTTGCTAACAAGTTTGCTTTCTTTAAGCGTCTATGTGCGGTACGAACTCCGACGGTTGCGCCCAAATGTTCTGTAGTATACTGCAAAATATCTACGGCGGTCTTATTGGGGTAACTTTAACAATAGAGATCATATTTCTGTCCTGCCTAATGCCGAGTTGCAATTCGTGATACAGTGGACTTGTTTCCTTGAAACATAGTTCCAATTTCAAGTAAAGGTTTGCCAAAGCGCTGTAATAATAGTAGCACGGATATCACTTGATAGTTGTTTTTTGTAAAGAATAAGCAATTTAGTTAATTTTGGTTAAATCAGTCCAAATTTCGTGAATAAATAAAATTTTTATACTTATCTGATACATATTATTCTTTCGTTGCATTTTTTTTGCTCGCACAAAATAGGCACTAGTTTCAAAAAAAAGGTCGTAAAAACTAATTCACATAAATAAATGCAAATCAAACGACTTAAAATATGAACCTACACATCAGCGAATATACCCAGGTAGAAAATTACAAAGGGGCCATATATATTTTTTATATTTGATAAATTCTGCCATAATAAATACTTAAATAAATTGAGCTCTAATTTATGGCAATTATTCCTGATAACACACCGTGTGACTAAAGTAAACCTACGCATTTAGCGCCTGAATTACTAATTTACCAACCGAATGACAGAATACTGAAATTATAGTAAGTAATCAATGCATTTGCTTCTCTTATATTGACTTTTGTTATCGTAATTACTATTGTCAAATATTTATTTGTGGTATTAATCATTGGGCGATCGGTAGTAAAGCACTGTTCAAGTGTTAATTTGTGAAAAATGTGATAGACAGAAAACAAAAATAAAAAAATACTTGACAATATTAATAAAAATTGAAAAAGATTTGGTTTACACACGTACTTAACCATTTACAGTAAAGGGGACCGAAAATTTAAACATCGAATATTGAAAACAGAGAGTGTTACGTGGGCCAGAGAAACGGTGAAAAATATACTTCGACTATGGACCAGTAATCGGCGTTTGGAACTTTATTTTTTTTAGGATTTAAAAAAAGTATAGAAGAACGTTAAAAATTATAATTTTAATCACATGTACGGATGCCATATATCGAAAACATTTTGAACGATTTAAGGAATTGTATGATATTATTGTATATTGAAGTAACGTTTATAATAAAAGATATACCACACCATATATTTAACTCAGATTATCAGACCTGCTTTGTGGATCAAAATATTTATGTTGTTTACATTTCTAGTAAATGCCACACTTGTTGGCATTTCAAGGAGACGCTCTACCCCCTGTGCTATCGCTTGTTATAGATGATAGCTGACTTTTAGCAGTCTTGTTCAGAAATTGTTGTTATCTTCCTTTAATTCATATTTTATTAACAAAAGTATATAACATATTGTAAAAATATATAAAGTTTTGTTTTTTTTAAGTGTTATTTTTTTTTTATAAAAAATAGTACACTCATAGAAAGAAATAAAGCTGTAAAAGTAGTAGAAAAAGCTACTAAAAATTATGTAATTAAAAATGACCTTGCAAAAAAACTGCTAATATTAGCAGATTTTTTTGATAAGTACAAATAAGATAAGAACAGAAAAAATAAAACTGCTAAAGTTACAAAATTTTAGTTACATTTAAGTTAACTTTTAGTTAGTTAAATATAACAAATTACCTTGACAAATTCCGCAAAAAATTTTGCAGCATATTAGTAGACAAAAAAGAGTTTTTTCTGCAAGGTAATTTTTAACTTCTTTTTAGTAGTTCTAATTAAAATGTTAAAATGCTGTAATTTTTCTTTTTCTGTTAGTATAATAATAAATATATTTCGTAGAAATTTGATGAAAATGGATTTTTAAATTACAATTTTTTAAATATAAACGAAATTGTAATATTTACTTTTTGGTATTTAAAAAAAATATTTGAAGAATTAAATTTTTAACTCTACAATTTTCTTGAGCCTAAGGTTTGTTTTTTATTTATAAAAAGTTTTTTTTTATTTTCGATATTTCGCTACTCCAATGTGTAGCATCTTCAGGCAATAACAATTAAAATTTTTTTTTTTTTTTTAAATCAAGAAAATTGTAGAGTTAAAAATTGAAAAAAGGTTAAATAAACGAAAAGAAATTACATTTTTATTTAGAATTTTTACATTTCCATAAAATTTCATCAAAAATTAATAGAAAATTAACAAAAAAAAAATTTTTTAAATCGTTTTAAAAATTAATTGAGTGTACAAAAGTAAAAAAAATAAAAATTTTACATTGAAAACTACAAAAAGTTATTGTGTAAAAAAAGTTGCAACAATTTTTTTCCGATCTGGTAGGACTCGAACCCGCAACCCTCTGATTTCTGTGCCAGCACGTTCCTCTGCAACCCCCATACAAAATATTAACTTCTTATCACCCACGAAAAAGGATTTCTGACATATATTTACTGCAGCATTAGATGTTGTGTAAAAACTATTCCTAAGGGAGTAATTCTTTGTGATGTAATGAAGGAAGTGATTCATTTAGAAGCCATTCGATTTATTTTTGCTGGGTAGAGGCAACCGAAACAAAAAATTAGCAAATGTTGTGTTTAAAACGAATTTAAGAGAAAAAATCAAAACAGATATATAGTTTTGTTTTTCACAACTTATATACGAGTACAGTAGCCGCTCGGTTATATGAATATCCAGTTATATAAACTTCCAGAATAGTGAACAACAAAATTTAAACACAGGAGGTTCTAAAGAATGAACACAGCCTATCTCTATTATGTGAACAGCTTTCACGGGAAGAGATTCAGACGTGGAATCCAGACATTGGTAGCGAAGATATAGATAGCGAAGTTGAAGATGATGATCAAGAGCAGTGCATCGTAACAACAGCTGAAATTAGCACAACGGAGGCAATCGAAGCATTTAATAAAGTTATTGCTTGGAGTGAAAATAATATATCTGATATTAATGATATTTTGGCATTGCGAAAATGCAGGGACAAGGCACTACAGAAATCCCTTGAAGCAAAAAAAGTACAAAAAAATATAACCGACTACTTTCATGTACATTAATTATTAAAAAAACTTATTAAAAATAAAAACTTAATGTAATAAAAATCATTTGAATTACTTATTTTATATTCTCTCGATTATGTGAACTTCTCATTTAGTGAACAGGCTCTGTTTGAATTAGTTCATATAACCGAGCGACTACCGTATGTTGCTCATGTTAAAATTTTCTGACATTTACAAAATATATTAATTGCATATTAGCATAAAGTGTTTCAAACGATTTTTGAATTCGATATTGTCGCAAAGTGGTTCTAAACCAAACAAAAAAATATCATATATTTTTGGGCTTATGATTGCGAAAATCATATGAAATATTTTTATCATAACGGGATCTTTAAATACGGTTGCCAGATATGAAAACGACAAAAAGTACATCGAGGAAAAAGGCAGTACAATTGTTAAAAAAGAAGTACACAAATATATTAAAATTTAGTACATAAAAGTAAGTATTTACATATAACAAAATATGCCAATCACCTCATATTTGCCCTTCCTAAGACATTCCCTAAAACATTGGAACAGACAAAACTCCTTTGTTCGGATTTGTTCTGGTCAGTAAAAGAAGTCACATGCTAAATTTCATGTTTCTAGCTTCATTTGTTTAGGAGATAGATCAAAATTCCCATTTCTTCGAGATAGTAATGGCAGATTAAAAATATTAAACTTCGTTGACAAATACCGCTGCTATATTGATTTGATGGGAAGTTTATGCATATGATGGTGTCTTTTAGTGGCAAAAACTCTAATAAACATAAAGGGCCTGTTCGGAAATGCATCATTGCTCTGAATCTGATGCGCATTTGTGATAAGTTTGCGATGCCGATGCAATCTTTGTGATACGAGTTTGACTTAGGTGTGTTTCTTTTTGGGTAAAGTTTGGTAAAATGAGAGTAAGCACAAAATCCTCCCACAAAATAACAAAATTAGCCAATAGTATGGGACCAAAAAAACACTTTTCTAGCCCAAAAATTTATTTGAAATAACAATGTGAAAATGTGTAAAGTTTCACTTTACGGTCCCATAATCCGCCCTTAACTGACAAAACCGGTAAAAGTAATAGATTACTGTTTTATTTTAAAATCAAAAATCAATTATATTATAAGAACTGACTGTTTTTAATAGAAAATTTTGAATGAATATTTTAACTTATAAAGAAAGTCCATATTTTTTGTATTTTGTTCATTGAATGACTGATAGCAAGAGCTAAAAAATATATTTCTTTGCAATTTAACTACGTATTCAATTGAAACAACTTTATTGATTTACTTTTTAAATAACTATTGAACTTTTATGGTAAAGTTATTGCGAATGTAGAACATATGATATAACACATCAGCTGAAAAATCCGTAGGATGACACATAGGTGGCGCCACTAATGAAAAATCCATATGATTTTTTGGAACTACCAACCTTCAACTGACACCTGTCAAAATTTAATTCAATTCGTTCATTACAGCTGTTTAAGTGACACTACTTTTGCGATTTTGAAAACAATGGATTCAAAGCAATTTCCTGTATTTATCATTTATTTTTAATGGGAAAAACACCGTTCAAGCCAAAGCTTGGATTGATAAGTGTTATTCGGATTCAGCTCCATCGAGACAAATGGTAGAAAAGTGGTTTGCTGATTTTTAGCGTAGTCGTACAAACACCAATGATGCCGAACGCTCTGGTCGCCCAAAAGAGGTGGTGATACCGGAAAACATCAAAAAATTTCAAAAAATCGTTTTGGCAGAAGAAAAATGATTAAGCTTTTTCATGGAATTTAAGAAATTTTTCATGCACTTTGTGAAGAAAACTTCATTGGTATAATGAAAAATTTCATTAAAACTCGTGTGAGAGAATTCCCTATGTGAAGTCATCCTATTTTGGCAAATTCATTTAGACATATAACTATACCTAAAAATCTATATTTTTGCACTCTGACAAAGTATAAGGTGTAAAGTGTAAATTAATGATAAAATTTCATAAAATTTTTTTCGTACATATATTCATTATATATAAATTTAATTAATACGATGAAATTTTTCGTAACTGTTCTTCTATAAAATTTCATAATTTTATTCATTGAATTTCACAAATTACCTCTACATAAATTTAATGAAAATATTCTTTATATAAATGAAATTGTTCAATTCTATTAACTTTTTTATTTGTTCTTAAATTTTGTCATTTCAGTAATTTTTATAAATTTTCATACATTTTAAAATTTATATTTAAGATAGTTTCAATTAACCGTAAGGCCGAATTTCAGTGATGTGCATAAATTTCGATGAAAGTGTTTTCTAATTTTTATTTTTTTTTTATTATTTTAGGACTTCAATGAATTGGTTTATAAATTAAAAGTATGAAAGAATAAAATAAATTAAAAACTTTCATAAAATTTTATAATGAACTTCATTGAATTAATAAAGCTTCTTATTATGTTTTGAAAAATTTAATTGGAGTTCAGCCAATAAACTCAATCCCGAAACCCTGGTGTGTTTTAATAAAAATACGTCTCGACTTGTACTTCAAGTCCATGGATATTTATCATTTCTAAAATATGTGCCAATTAATTTAAAAATACAACTATGTTGAAAATTTTCAAGCAGTTTTGTTCAAAATTATTTTATACTAATCTAATATAGGGACTAGAGTTTGCTAAAAACCGAAGAATTTGAAAACCGTGGTTTCGGTTTTTCAAATTATAAAAATCGCGGTTTCGGTTATTTTTCGGTTTTCTTGTGATATTAATAGAATTGTTTTAAAATAATTTAATATGTATGTATAAGAATTAAATATTTTAATACATTCAAGATATTTCTCACTCGAATAAAGGCAATAACACCATTGCCGGGGGAAAAAAACTCGGAAACTCGGAACTTTCGGCAGATTAAACTGTATTTAAAAAGTTTAAATTTGGAATTTAGCAATTTGTTTTTAAACAATATAAAGTTAAAATTTTATACTTTAAATTTCGCGAACTATGAAATAAAACTTTTTGAAAAATAAGTAGTGAAAATCTGAACTGAAAACGTGAAACTCAATGGCTCATATGAATAAAAAATAGGTATTACTAATAGGAGGAAATACAGGGTTTTCTAAGCAATTACTTCACAAATCTAGTCTGGTTGAGAGTAGACTAGAAATTAAATTTTTTTAATTTTCGTTTACATTTAATGCTATTCTACCAGTCAATTGGTAAATTTGAAGTTAAAAGCCATTCCTAAGCCCAAAGTAATTACTTCGAAGTAATTGCTAAGTTTTATTCATATGACCCAATATTACATGACTTTTGGTGCAATTTTTTTCTAAAATTATAATCCTCAGCTTATATTATCTGTAGTAGTAAAAACAAAAAATCTTTAAAGTAATATTTAATGGAGAAATTGTTCATTACAATTAAATACAGAATTTTGTAAAATAGGAGCTGCGAAATTCTAGGCTCCGACTTATTTTTGTCGGTTTTCGGTTACGGTTTTGAGGCCTCAAAAACCGCGGTTTCGATTAAAACCGAACAGCAAACTCTAATAGGGACAGTAGATGTTAAAATTGAATAAAGCAAGTTGCGTGAAGATCTCCAGGAGGGCGGTCCCAGAGCTACCCGACCTAACAAAGAAAACAACAAACTTAGGGAAATAAATTTTTCGTTATTTCTGAACATAGTCCCTTTTAGTCGATACATTTTTCCCGGCGATTTTCAATAGCTTCGATACCCTGTTTATTAGCAAGAATTGTCTAGCACCTCAAAATAGCCATAAACCGCAGACTCCACCTCTTCATTGTTAGCAAATCTTTTACAACCGAGCCATTTGTTCAAGTTTGGAAATAGTAAATAATCCGACTGAGCTAAACCTGGCGAATAAGGTGTATTATGAAGTAATTCGAACTTTAATTTATTAATTTTGGACATCGCAATATTGGACGTGTGAACTTGGGAATTGTCTTGATGAAACAACACCATGTTTACAAATTCACTGAGATCGTTTACTATTGGTGGCTCCAAAAAATACTAAACAACGTGGTGCCTTCAAATTAAAACATATGTTTTACAAGGTTGCCACTTTTCACCTAAGTAAGTTTTTCAAACGGCTTCCGCGATCTTTATGTTAGGTCTGGTAGTTCTGCGACCGCCCTTGTATTTTATTTGAATGTTCATTGTTTCATGTAGCAACGTCTTGTTTGAATCACATGTCATTCACACCCATGTCATCAAATTTTCCCAAGAGAATTTGGTTATCATCGATAGGTAGCGCTCTCCGTTAACGTTGATAGCAATGGGCAGGTTTACCAGAGAAACCCGCTACCGCTGCAATTGATATGTAGCGCTTTGTGATTACCTTAATCTGATGAACGATGCTACTTTTGTTTTTGTTTTAAAATAAAAATATTTGTAGAGGTTTCTTTGATTTATAAAATTTTTTTATTCCTTTATAAATATTTTTGCACATGTTTATTATTCTTAAAAAAAAAAGAATATAAAAAAACATACGACTGCTGATGTATAACTAACTGCTCACAAATAGCGTAAAATTTTTACGCTACCAAAACTAGGTAGCGCTACCACAACATGCTGACTTAGCGGTAGGTAATCAAATCGTTCACCAGATTGTTAAGCAGCGGATTAGTAACAGTTGAGCGTCTGGTAAAAGCACCCAATGACATCATCGTTTTCGAAGATGTACGGACCGATAATGCCGCCGGTCAACAATTCAGACCAAACACCAAACGTAGATTAGAAGACTGGGAAGGACGACCAGGTAAACGGTAAAATGGGAGCAATCGTCGCCACAGGAAAACACCAATTTTGATAATAAAGTTTTATTATTTGCAAGTATTGCTGTATACGTTGTAACTTGCCATTGTAATTTGTCTTTACTGTCTGAAAAATAAATAATAGAAAAATAACAAAATATAACACAACATAACCGCCATGAACTGTCAAAATCTACCAGTAATTTTCCCTGTTTTAGTCTAGGCCCAGAATAAGAGCGCAGTGATTTTTTCCATACATTTTGACATTTAAAAATCGCTGGGTGTAGCTGTTGTGAGATAAAATCTATTTTTTTAATGGCGGTTTTTGTTATTCTCCCATTTTTTCTTTATCATACTCTCACCAATGTTGTCAACTCTATTGTTATTTTTGCTGGACAGCTAACAAAGGCTATCAATGGCTCTTCTGATTCCTTTTCTATTTTTTTTGCAAAAAAAAAATGTTTAAATTATTAAAATTTTGTTTTGTTTATTCAACATTAGCTCCTTAGTTCATCGTTTAGTATTGTATATTATGTTTGCAGTAAACTAAGAGACACATGAGTGGCATAAAGTCTCCTTGTTATATATAATACATTCTCAATTATGTCGCTGCCGCTGTATGTCGTTATTTCGGGCGCTTTTTTTTTTCAGAGCGACAATCACTAGCCTCTGCGCTCTTATTCTTGGCCTACACTTATAGTGCATGCAGAGAAGAGAGAATAAATAATGTTATGAAAGTTTTATAGCATCATATTATAATTCAAACACCTAATGCTTATAATATGATCCTAATGATCATAATATTATCCTAAATGATGATAAAATTGTCATTAGTGATCATAATATGATCAATAACGAAGCAAAAAAAAGAAGCAAAATCGGTAGAAAAAAAAAACACTTAGAATTAGTATAGAATTTTAAAAGTATATTGACTGGCTCTGTTCGACATCTGAGGAAGTTTTAATATCAGTCGATAGGTTAAGTTTTAATTAATATTAAAAGTTGTTTTATCACTTATATAGAATATGCAAAAATATGGTAAACAACTGAAACTCTTTGTTGCAATTTAACTTCTTTAAATGTCAGACAGAGTTAGTGGGGGAGAGTTTAACAGTAGTTAAGTGACTTGCCTATATGTACTTGTCTACACTCTAATTAAATTCTGTTGAAATTAACCCAACTTATAGTAGGAAACTGAACTCCTACTATAAATTGGGTAAATTTACTCTATGTGCGTAATTGACAAAAAAAAAATTCGCACATTATGTTTAAGTTGGTGCACAAATAATTTGTAATTTTACATTGAAAGTGCGTAAAAATTAAATGAAATTTTGAAATTAGTGTGTTAATTTACTAAATTTGTGTGTAAAAAAGTATGGTTCACGTGTAAATGTACGCATAAAATGAGTAAAAATCCACAAAAAATGCGCAAAAATCCACAGAAAGTGCGTAAAAACCCCTTAAATGTGTACATTTACAACAGTTGTGCTAACTTTTTTTTAAAATAAAATAACAAATTAATTTTTAGTACGTATTTTATTAATAATAATATCCGAGTCATTCTCGCATAATCGTTTATGTCCAAATTTGTCGTTATGGGATCTTAAGGCATTTGTATAAAATTCATATAAAAATTTGTTATAACTATTGAATGGGTGCAATGACTCCTGCTCAACAATAACGGGAGAAAATGCCATAAGAGAGATATGGCCTATGCAGGAACAACTGGGTGTAATGACTCCTGCTCAGCAAAATGCTTTCTTTGCAAGTTAGGCAGTACTCAATCAATACTGCCTTTGTTGAACAGGAGTTATTGCACCCAGTTTTGCGTAGGCCGTATCTCTCTTACGGCGTTTTCAATTTTGAAATAAGGGGTAGACTACCACATGCTTTAACAATAATTACCAAAAACAATTTCATTTTATGTTGCTATTTCCAGACTCTAATGTGTTTTTGGAAATGTTGTAATTTTCAAAAAATAATCCGTTTTCGCTTTTTCTTTTTGTTATTTATAATTTTTTCAATTTTTTCCAATTTGAAATGTCAGAGTATTTATTACTATTATAGGATAGTATATTTACCAACTTTGTGCGTAAAAATTTTATTTAACAAAACAATAGTAACTTTAGGCACAACGTGTTTATTTATAAACACATAATGTCTAAAAATACTTTGTGTGTGTATTATTGTGTATGGAAGTGTGTATGAAAAAAGTTTACGCATTTTTTGTTTATATTTACCGAATTTTCGTAAAATTAAACAAAATTTTACCCATTTTATAGTAGTAAATTTACAAACATTTTTTAGTGTAGATGTACTTCTTTTTTAACAGAAATACTTATGATTTTTACACTGAGTTGTCGTAGGACATTATTAGTACCTTTTGGACGAGCGCAAAGGTAACTATTGTATTTAATCAATTTTAAGTAAAAATAAGAATATATTTTTTGTTTTTCAAAATTCCTTTTATTGGCACCACCGGGTATCGAACTATACCGCTGAGCTATTCATTGATATGAATGTTGACTGGAATAAAAATACCACTTTTTCATTGCTACATATTGTGCCTTATTCTCTGCAATGTGTCTTATCTCTCTTTTAGTGCAATGCTAATGCAAAAGGTGCACTAAAATTCAACATTTGTTTTAATACTTTTTGCACAAGGGCATGAAAAGCAATTTCTTATTTATTTTTGAAAAGTGAAAATTTAAGAAATATTCAATTTGAACAAATTAGTTCTAAATATAAAAAAAACATTGGGTCGTCCAGGATTCGAACCCTCCAAATAATTTCTTAACCCTTCTTTGCATGATGATGGAAATTTTCATCATAAAATTTTTTGAAGAAAAAAAAAATGCACACAACCACGTAATTTGTAATTTTTTTGTTGCTAGCAACAATTTACATGACTATTGTTTAAATTGAAGCACTTTTTGTCAAAAAATTAAAGTATTCTTCGGCACTATGAAATTAGCCCCAACGAAATAACCCCCAAACCTAAAAACGAAAAAAGCCCCAAAAAATGGCAAAAATTTAGTTTGGAGATTGTTTCATGTATTTTGGGGATTGTTTCGTATATGATTTTTGGGGTTTTTTTCATTATGAAATAAGCCCAAAATGAAAGAATTCCCAAACATATTAATTTGGGGATTTTTACATTCACTTACTTTTTGGGGAGAATTTAATTTTTTTTGGGGTTATTTCATTTTTATAATTTCTGAAATTTTTAAAAATTTGTTTCTGTCAAACGGATTTTAGTAAATATTTCTACAATTTAAACCGTTCAGATTTACAAATATTGCTACCTGAAATCATAACTTTATTTATCTATATAAAGGCACATCTACACGAGAGAGAAAATTGCTAGATATAGAGCAAAAAACACCCCTAAATAGCTTAAATCATTCACAATAGAGTTAATTAGAGATGTTTTTTGCTCTATCTCTAGAAGTTTTCTCTCTCGTGTAGATGTGCCTTAACAATTAGTTTTAATTGATGGTAACTTTGCGGTTGTGCCGATGGGTTGCTTTTCAACAGCTGCTGTAGTTCAACATGGAATTTATGGATAGTGTACGTAAAGTGAAGTTTGTTGTAGTGCTTCTTTAGATACTGAAAGTTTCAAATTAAAGAAAACAGTGCCGCAGGCTTTTTATTTTTTTATTCATATTTCAAGAAATCAATGCCACAGGCGAAAATTTGGTATAAAAAATCTAAAGAAGCACTACAACAAACTTCACTGTACATTTTAAAATTACAAGCAGATGCAATTTATAATGCCATGGAGAACTTCTCATGCCCAGTGTGCGGTCAGACTGTTGACAAAACTATACAAGTATTTAACTAATGTTAATTAATTATTATATGAATGCTTCAGTTGTCAAATCGATTAACTCCACTTTCTGAATTTTCTAAAACTTTAATTTGAAAACACTTTATTGACTCCAAACTCTGGAATATTCAAAACAAATTTCTCTAATAATAAATATTAACACTACTAAATACCAAAATTTATAATTTAACAGGAATTTTAAAAAACAATTATATATTATTTTTTCTTTTAGACTCATTTATTTTTCTTTATGGAGATAATCGATTTGCAATTGAAGCATTCATATACATATGTATGTATTAGGGAAGCCCATCGGGATTGATATTTGAAAATCCCGGGATTCGGGATTTTGTATGAAATCCCGGGATCCCGATTTCGGGATTACGGGATTTTCGGGACTACGGGATTTTTCGGGATCCCGGGATTTTACGGTATTTCGGGATTTAAATTTTCCTTTATTTGTAAAAATTTTTATGTTATGTAACTAATTTTTCTATAGAATAAAGCGTTTTATAATTATTTAATAGTTGTTAATTAATAATGTGGTACATTTTATGAATATTGAAACATCTCAGTCAGAAAATGACAGTGGTACAAAAAATCAAGTACCTGCATACAACTTGGTAACATCGACATTAAAAATAAATGACTGGCAGAAGACTCATTTGGGACGCTTTGCCAGCGTTTGCAAAAATCGTTTTGCCAGTATCTGTTTTACAAAACATCACGGCAGGGCCTAAAAAAGATACATATGAACTTTTTTTAAATTTTGTTTTGGAAAATATAATTCCAAACCACCTATTTATTGGTTTCGGCAGCGTTTTGCCAAAGTTAAAAATTTTGTTTCTCCAGTACTTTTTCGGCGCTTTTTGAACTGCCGGTCCTTTTGTCTATTGAAGTTATCATATTGGAAATGGGAAAGCAATTTTTGTCAGTACTTGTTCCACCTGTTAAAATAACTTGCCATCGCTTTCCCGTTTGTATTTTTCTGGCTGGGATAATATATGAAGGCCTGTCATTAAGTACACTTACGCCCAGTATTTTGTAATCAGATTTTAAAACAGATTCGTTGCGATAACTAGTGTCCGACCGAGTATTCGGCTTCGGCTTCGGAGTTCGGCCAAAAAGTGATGTTCGGCCAAGTTCGGTGTTCGGCTAAATTTTGGCCGAATACCGAACTTTTCTATAAATCAATATTTTGCTCTTTAATTTTGTATAGTAACTTTTAAATATGTCCATATTTAACTTAATTTTTACTTAAAGAGCGAAAAATACAACGTTTTTAGGTTTTTGCAATTTAAAAATATTTAGAAATTGGTTTCCGCATTTTTGAATTTGAAAAAGGTGCATGAAATTGTATTTTTATTCCAACACAAAAGTATTCGGCTTCGGTTTCGGCCGAACTTAGCAATTTTGGCCGAAGTTCGGCTTCGGTTCGGCCTTAAAAAAGTGAGTTCGGTCGGACACTAGCGATAACCTTGCCCACTCAATCGTGTAATTACAGCAACAAAGTTATTTGGTTATCGTTATCAAATGTTTTCATGGAAGAATTCAAACTTACAGTCCCAGCCAAAATTAGGTTTCAGAAATCGAACTTCGCTTGGAAGAATAAATCGGTAAAATAACAAACAAACTTGATTTTTCGCATGTATTCCTCAAAAACTTAATAATGTTTACCAAAATATCAAATTTTTCTGCAAAGTCTTTGCATAGTTTACTCGAATAATCTACTTAATTTATAATTTTACCAATATCTTGGCATCAATTTCTTGTCAATATGAGAAAATTTAAGAAAAAACGTAAGTAATCTAAAATTGCTCACTTTGTTTATTTGCGTTTATATTAATATTAAAAAAATAAGAAAATCCCGGGATTTGTGAGAAATAATCCCGGGATTCGGGATTTTGCCAATCCCGAAAATCCCGGGATTTCGGGATTCGGGATTTCCCGTTCGGCATCCCTAGTATGTATATTCGTATAAAATAAAATAAATTTCTGAAGAAATATTTTTGATCTTTATTTCATTTTTTTGGGGTCAATTTCAGTGGGAGTTATTTCATATTTCTTTTTCATTATGAAATAAAGACCAATATTTGGCCTTAATTTCATTTTTCGTTCAGGGGTTATTTCATTTATTTTGGGAGTTAATTCATTTTTTTCCTTTGGGTATTATTTATTTTCTTTTGGCTCTTATTTCATTGGGGGTTTTTGCATTTTTCTGCTTGGGGGTTATTTAGTTGGGGCTAATTTCGTAGTGCCGTAATCTTCATTATCAATAACAGGTTTAAACTTGTCACCCAATATATTACAGTGATTTTTATCACATAAAAGGAAAAAGTCATACAAAGAAGGGTTAAGCGACCTATAGACGATCAAAATAACTGAGAAATGTTTTGTTTGTTCAGAAACGCTTCTAAAAAAGCTGGAAAAATATACCGACGGATACTTCGGAAACTTTTAAGAAAACGGTCAAAATATACTGATAGATACTTTGGTAGCAATAAAAGAAGTGCGTTGTAAGGCATGACATCCATTTTTTTTTTGGGGAAGAATCATTTTTATGATCTTTAAAATTATATTATAATAATTTCGTTTCCCCTACCATATTCAATTATATTTTCCGTGCGTATGTTGTTATAGAGTGCTCAGAGATGTTTTTTTTTTGTAAAGTGCAATTTTACTTTTCATGAAAAATTGTTTTTTCTAGAAATTGAAACATTTAATTTAGTTTAACATGTGGTTTAAACCTTAACCATTTCAGAAATATTTTTATTTCCGAAATTGTACAAATTTTTCTATATTTCTCTATTTTTGGAGAAGAAATACGAATATTTTGAATTTTAGTCCACTCTAATGTACCGCTTTTCATATACGTACGTATATTTTTTTGGACAACACACAGAATATTATAAGTTTATGTGAAAATTTTGATAATTTAATTAGATTTTTGTGCTGTTAAATATTTACACTTGTAAATATTTGCTAAAATTATTACAATTCATATTTATTCACATAGATTTGTTATCTCTTTTATAAAACTGTATGTACATTTGTGTAGTTCAACAATATTTTATTAATACGAATATTTTTTGTGTTTTATCATATATAATCAAGGTTGTTCGGTTTAATTTGACATTTTATTTGTAGTTTCTGGATTATTAACTTTCATTGGAAATATAATTTCTAAATTATTTTTACTTGTGTTCTATTAGGTGTAGATCGTTTTAGAAATAAGATTTACTTTTGACTTAGAAATAGCCAAAAAAGTTTTTTTTTGAAAAGTTGATAATGTCTAAACAATCAATTTCACCAAGTCCCGTTAGCTACTACCTGAAATTTTAACTGACACTTTTGTTGTTGTTTGAATTTTGACAAGACATTCAGTAATTGGTACTTATTAAAGCAATGTTTATTATTTTTTTATTACTTTACTGGACTCTATGATTAAAAAAAAAACGTTTATATGTATTGTTTTAAAACTAAGATAAAGACAATAAATCGTAATGAGAAAATAATATGTAGTACCACTTAATGTGATAAGAGCGTTAAAGTTTATATTGTTCAAAAGTTGCGATAATTTGAATATTTATATATTATAAATTCTTAACAAGTATGTGTGTCACTTTAAGAAAATCAATATTTTTTATTTATCAGTTGTGTATAGTTGGGATCATTGGATAATAAGTTGGGATAATTGGATAATAAGGTGTAATAAATTTCATATTTGGATGGTGTTTCTAGATGACGTTTTGCTTCACACGAACGAAAATACAATGACAAAATACATGCAGTACAGAAACAAAATACATGTATGTAGTCACTCGTTGATGTGATAACGGACGTCTGTTAACGTTGTCGGAGTTTTACAAAATTTTCGGAAAACAATCCCTCGTATCAGAATTAATAGAAATCGGAAGTGATTTTGTTACAACTAGCTAAAAACATAAAAATTAATACTATTACCTAAATTATTGGCCAAAATCACACTTTTCTCTAAAATTTTCAAATTTAAAACTCCGGCACTGTTAAAAGAGGGATATGTGTAATTTTCAGTAAAATTATTCCCTAAGGTGTATTTAATAAACCCCTACACTAAGAGAATTATCATCACTTTAGTATTGAATTTCTTCATAGTTTCAATGAAAATTGTCACTGGAACTCGTCAATTGAAACTTTTCATAGAATCTATGAAACAGGTTTCATTAAAGTCAATGTTTATGAAAAACAAAATAACTTTTGTTTTTTGAAAATGCTATAAAAAAAACTACTGAATATTTTCTCAAATTTCTTTTTTTATTTGAAAGTACAATCCTTCCGGTTAATAATGGAAAATAATTTCATTCATATGGCTGCCTCGGCTGGCCATGCAGTAGCCTACATGATAGGCCCAATTTTTAAGCACATTATCGATTGTGTGCAGCTGTATTTCACCAATGGCTTCACGAATATTGTCCTTTAAAGCGTCAATTGTCTCTGGCTTGTCGGCGTAACACTTATCTTTGACGGCACTCCACAAATAATAGTCCAACGGTGTCAAATCGCAGCTCCGAGGTGTCAAACGACATCAGATCTGCGGCTGATAATGCGATCTTCAAAAACAGGGCGCAAAACATCGAGTGTAGCTTCGGCTGTGTGGCACGTAGCGCCGTGCTGTTGAAACCAAATGTTTCCAATATCCTCCTCTTCAATTTTTGTGAACAAAAATTCGTTCAACATGGCCCGATAACGATCGCCATTGACTGTAACGGCCACTCCTTGCTTATTTTCGAAGAAAAATAGCCCAATTATGCCTCTGGACCCAGCGTTGTTCAAGCGTATACACAACCATATTCGTTCAGCGGAAGGATAAAACTAATTATCTGTCAAATCAGACATGAGCTAAGTGTTACCATTCACGAAATAAGCACTAGTTGAAAAAAAAACGTTAGATGGCGGACCCTGTATAAGGAACATTTTCATTAAATTTATGGAGATCTAATTTATGAAATTCAATGAATTTTTTTAATGAAATTATGAAATTTTATGAAAGAAAAGTTATGAAAAATTTCATAATATTAATTAAATATTATATACATAATGAAATTTTTCATTGGTTCTACGAAAAAAATTCTATGAAATTATAACATTAATATCATGAAGGATAATTCTCTCAGTGTATGCGTTGACCACTCTTTTTTATATTTTATTGAACAAAATTTTAAAAAACTCAAAACTAGAGTTTTGCAAATTTATAAAAAAAACAAATCCCATTTTTGGCCATACATGGGACTAGGTTACCATAAGCCAAGATAGACAAAAATTTACATCTGCATATTTGTGGATCTTTGAAATGAAACTAGAGTATAACATTGTAAGACTATACTTCACAGGATCATTTCTGTAGTCAGTCTTCATTTACTTTCATTGCAAAATGAAAAATACCACATTGTAAATTTTTGAAAGAAATATTTTATTTTTTACGATTTGCATACTCATTTTAACCCTGAGGAAATTACAATTACTAAAATATTTTCCAACCGATTTTGGATTTCTATACATTACCAGAAAGCGCATTCAGTCTAGATTATGATTCTATTTATATTTTCCAAAAATACAGTTGTTTAAGAGCCAGTATTTTCAAAAAAGCCAAAAAAGTGATTTTTTCGCCTTGTAAATCGTTTTTTAAACTTCAGGGCCAATGCGGTACGTGTTCCCGTTATCCGATCACCTTAATTTTTTGCTTGGTGTATTTTTATACCCAAAGGCACATTTCTAGGGGGGGAGACGGCCTTAAATCGCAAGTTGACATAATAAGGTCCACCCTAATGTAGTCCTTTACTATATATTTCCTTAAAGTTTCGGAAGAAGCAAAAAGGTCGTTTGGAGACCGAGGATATGAGATAATCAGAAGAGAAAAGAAGTCAGTGCATTAAATCTTCCAGTGCATTAAATCTGTTGAAAATTTCTCGATTCCTGTGCTTCTGACATCATGCCAACTGGGAGAGAGGCATTATTTATGATTTCAGCACCGTGAGTTAATATTTTGTGCACGGTTGATGGCATATAGAACCATGGATATTTCCCTAAAAAGATTTCCGCTATTTCCCGGCAATGTATTTTGATAGCATGTGTATTCACTTTATACCTACAAACCTTAGTTCGTTAAATAATACTGAATCGACTGAATATTTCCTCACTGACTCTAGTTAAAAGTGCTGTCAATTTTTGTTGTTGAAAAAATCTTCTAGCAGTATTTCCGTTATTAGTATTTCCCGAACCAGGTTTTCGAATATCAACTACAATAATGAACACATTTCTTTACTTAACTTTTCTTGTATACATGTAGAAAAAAACAGGTGAAACTTTATCTAAGTGCTATATAATTATACAACTACATAAGTTCGAAGTAAGTTTTACAATTTTCTAGCAAAATATATGTAATTTTTCGGACATTTTCCGCTACACATGTATATATTTTGCAAGGATTGTATATATTTTACAATAAAATTTACATATTTTACTAGAACTTTGTAAAACTAATTTGAAAATTATGTAGTTGTATAATTACATAGCTCTTAGGTAATACTCCTCCTGTTTTTTCTGTGTGTATCCAATTTAGTTAGCTGTACAACATATTTATCAGTGCTACGAATTTGCCACTTTTTAATTGGCAATCTGTACGCAATATCTAAATGCACTCAAAACATTTGATCGAAGCGTGAAGTGTTGACAAGCCACACTCATACATATATATTTGTATTAATTGGTAGATTTTTAATGCCATTGAAGTCATTTATAATTTTTGCTGTGGCTCCGTAAATGTCACATGTTTGTGACGAGGATTCTGCAATCACAATAAAAAATTTCCCATCGATCATTGTGATGTAAAATTGTTGATGAATTTGGAAAGACTCAAATTGTGTTGAAATAATATTTGATATTTGCTGTCAGTAGTTTCTTTTTCGTAAATAAATTTAATTGGTCTACAAAACCGCGTTGAAGACAGCCGAGAATTCTCCCATAGTACCTCCAATTTTCACTTGCAATGGCACAATGCACAATTTCATCGATTTAGGGTCAGAAAAGCTTTGCTGGTAAGTTGAATGTCCACTAATGCCATCAAATCCAAATTCGTGTATCGCAGTAATCGTATCTTTATTGAGGTTGACGAAAATTTCTTTCTGCGATTCAACGTTTCTTGTTGCAGTATGATCAACCAAGCTCTCTAGGAATACTTCCGCAGACGTATCGGAAATTTGGACTCCGACCGGATAGCATATTTTTTTGTAATAACAATGCATCATATGTTAGATATCGTCGACCGGCCTGCAAAATGTCACATGTGTTTTTTAATAGATTTTCAGGAGAGCGAAAAAACTGTTACAAAATCTACTTTTAAGATATTTTATTGGCATATATAATTATATTATATATAATATAATTATATATAATATAATTATATTATAATAATAATATTATTCATATTATAATAATATAATTATATATAATATAATTATATTATATATAATTATATCATATATAATATAATTATATATAATATAATTATATTATATATAATTATATCATATATAATATAATTATATATAATATAATTATATTATATATAATTATATCCGAAAAATGAGAACATCTAATTGTATCAAATTAGATCGTATTATGATCATATTAGATCTAATTTGACACAATTAGATCTAGTTTGATGGAATAAGATATGGTTTGATACAATTTTATCCGGATTTTGTCCTCATCCAAATGCATCAAATATAATATAATCATATCCAACTAGATATAATGTTATATAATTCGATACAATTAAACATAATTATATGAGGCATATGTAACTATATGTAGGCCTATATATAATTGGATATTGTAATATGTTGCACTATATATTGTGCATCATACAACAAGTTATAGTTATATATTTAGGATATAAGTTCGTAAAATTTTATATAATTATATCTTGGTATATATGTTGCAATATATAATTATACAAAATTTTATATGATAATATATGACTATATCAACACTTTTTTACTTGGGCTCATACAATTTTATCGCTTCATATGTTATGATGTCAGATTTGATCGTAATTGGTTCAATTTTATATAAATAAAATATAGTTGTATCCGACTTTTACCTTATACAATTGTATCAAAGTTTTAAACTGATATGAGGTCAAAATTGGGATATATAACTATATAATTTTGTATACAAATATATCTATTTGGACCTAAACTAATACCATGTGATATAAACCAATAAAACTGTATCAGGTCAAAAATCAAATACAATTTCATCTGATTAACACTTAATTTAGCCATGTCAGATCTAAACTGATACAATTAGGTAAAAACTTATAAACAACTGATACAATTTTATCGGTCCATTTTTCGGATCAAATGTATTTCATAAATTATGGAATGTATTTCAGAAATTATTAATTGTATTTCAGAATTAATCAAATCTATTTCATAACTTGTTGATTGTATTTCATAGTTAATAGAGAAAAATTTCTAAAATACATTTCATAATTTCTGAAATACAATTGATAATTTCTGAAATACAGTTTGATAATTTCTGAAATACAGTTGTGAATTTCGGAAATACAATTAATAATTTCGAAAATACAATTAATAAAACTGAAATTCAATTGACTAGTTCTGAAATACAATTCATAAATCTGAAAAATAATTGATAAGTTCTGAAATACAATTGATAAAACTGAAATTCAGTTGATTATTTCTGAAATACAATTGATAAATCTTAAAAATAATTAATACAATTGGAAATGGTGTAGAGCGTTAAAAAGATGTATATAAAATTATTTTATTAAAAAAATTCAATTTAGTAAAAAAATATAATTTTATAAAAACATTTATAGAAAATAAAATTATAATTTTATAAAAAGAAATTCATTTTATAAAAAAAAAAAAATGCATAGCCGTGAATGGTATCGAACTCGAGACCTTCTGAGTTTAAACCTTATTTTAACAAAATATGTAATTTTTATAAAATTAGTGCTCTGCCAGTGTATTATTTTTTGAACTGTTGTCAATATCTGTCTGGTATCTTATTTAATCCCAAATAAATGGAGATCTTACGTAGTACCCAAATATAATGCGGAATTTAATTTTATCTGTCATTTTTCTGGATAGTTTTAGATGTCAATCCTCAAATATATTGGTGTTTCTAATTCTATTTGCCATTTTAATACCGAAATAAATTGCTGGATCTAATTCGATCTGCAATTTATGGGATAAATTAAGATCTTACCAAATCCCCAAATATATCACTGGATTTAATTCGATCTGCAATTTATCCGAAAAGTTAAGATCTTACGCAATCCCGGAATATATTACTGGATCTAATTTGATCTGTCATTTTTTGTATAAATTTAGATCTTACTTAACCCCCAAATATATAGCTGGATCTAATTCGATCTGCCATTTTTCGGATCAAATTAGATCCAGGTTTGTCCCCAAAGATATAACTGGACCTCCCAATTTTGAGATATAACTTGATCTTAGTTTATCCCCATATATACAATGGGATGTAATACGATATCATAGGATACACTCAATTTTGAGATCTAATTGGATCAGCTAGATATTACAGCAGATCTTAAACAATATCAAATTGGATAAGATTATATATTGCGCGAGATCAATTTTTTTTACTCGGGTGAACGTAAATAAAATTGAACGATTTAGTGGTGGATTAATTCAGTAAAGAATTATTTCGTAACAAAAGAACTTGAAAGAAAACAAATATGAATTAATTCTATTCTATATATTTTATATTGTGAATTAATTCATTGAATTTTTAATTCAGAATTCAAAAATTGACTAAAGGAATGAATTCTTTAAAGCTCTGCTTGGAAATCTATTTTTTCATAATTTTTTGTTTCATTTTAACAAATAAAAGAAAAAACGTATTGGCCATCATTATAGATTTACTCAAGGCGCAGATTTGTTGTCGCGCAACCGTTGGTGGATCGTTTTTCCCAAACACCTTTCGGAATCGAATACTACACTTAATATTTCTTATTGGGAGTAAGGTACAGAGTAATTAATTATCGCTTAGTTTCTGAGATATAAGCCATTTATGATTATTGTAATATTGATAGCAGAGACACAAAAATATAATCTTTTAAAAATAATCATGGCTTGAATTAGCTGGAAAATTTGTAAAATTAAGAAATAAGTATGAAATTAGTTGTTATGCTGAATTGAAGTTACAGAAAATATTAGTCCATTTCACTTGAATCCCCAGCAAAATTGTCGAATGCAAAGAACTGGTTGTAGAACAACTTGTACTTGCATGCAACCTGTTCCAATTTATGTTCCACACACAGAGAAAAAATATGCCATTTTCCAACTGAAATTCGGTTACACCTACTAAAATAGGTTGATGCAACTGAATATTGGTTATCACAACAAAATTCGGTTTATACAACTGAATTTTAGTTGCAATACTCAAAATATTTAGGAATCACATTCCAATATGGTTTCACCAACCGAATTTATTGGTTGTAGCAACCAAAATAGGGTTAGAAAATCGGTTGGCAATTTTTTTTCCTGTGTGTATCATCGGTGATTTTTGTTTGAGTTTGTCCCAAAAGCAACAGGTTCTTTGCTCCAAACTAGAAGAGGTTGCTTTAGAACCGGTTCTAGAACCAGTTATAGAACTGGTTCTGCGAAAGTGAAGCCTTCCACTTTGACTTCAAGGAATCAGTTCTAGAAGCTGTTCCACGGAAACGGGTGTAAAAACACCTATTCTAGAACAGATTCAAAGGCAACCAGTTGAAAAAAAATTTTGCTGGCTCAGAAAGCGTTCAACAGATTTTTGTACTGTTTGTAACTACCAAAAATAATGGGTGTAGACCCACATAAGTACACCGATAGACTCAGATTCACTCGTTGAATCTATTCATCGATGTCCGCCCGTCCGTTTGTCCTTGAAATCAAACTGAAGGTCGCAATTCTGAAGATAGTTGAACGAAATTTGGTAAATAAGTTTATATTGCCCCAAGAATGAACACTAGACCGTACCTGAAAAAAAGTCCAATCTAAATTATTTTTGCAAGGAGGTTTCAAAAAAAAAATTGTTTTTTGCCGAACGTAGGGGTCGCCATTTTGCATTTTTCGTTATAACTATGGCATTTACAGTCGGATCTTAAAGTATGATACATCGATGTTTTTCTCTCGAAGGGCCATTGACCTCAAGTATCTCGTTCTAGTATTTACCCACCAGATCTCAGTTGTTACAACCACAATTTACCACCCTAATATCAGAGAATTAAAGCTCGCAAAAAATTATTAAACTTTTGCTAAGGAAGTTTTTCGAAAATCCAGTAGAAATTTTTTTATTTTTTTTTTGTTGCCGAACGTAGGGCTCGCCTTTTTAATTTTTTTTCATTGGATTTTTCCTTTATAGTAAAACATTGGTCTCATCGAGGCAAAAATTGATATGTCACAGTTTAAAATTCGCCTTGCAAAAATACTTTATATTTGAAGGTGTACCGCGCACTTTTTTTTGCCAGTAAGGTTGTACGGTCTAATGAACACTATTGGTATTTAAATTGTCAAATTTTCATAGTAAACTGTCAACTTAAGTACCGAATTTAGTCGTTAAAAAGTTAGTCTTTCGAAATTTTTTCATTCTTTGATATAAAATTGTTAATTGTAACTCGAGAATTATCTGATAGTTATTAATAAATTTTTACATAAAACCAATGAAGTTTCACTGGAACTCGTCCATTGAAACTTGTTTCTTTTTATTAATTCTTCATTTAAATAACTCAATCAAAGATACTAACTTCTCATTAAATTAATGGAATTTTTCATAAAAAATTGTAAAGAGTTTCATTTTATTTATTAAAAGTTTCATGCATTCAATGAAAAAGTTTTATAAAACTAGAATCATAAAATATATGAAGCTTTTTTTATAAAATTTAGGAAAATTTTCATTTCCTTTGTACCGATAGGGACATGCCTACAACGGATTATTTTCCACAATTTGTTAAATTCGTTTGGGATTTCAGCACATTTAATTCCTTTAAGACAATTAATCTATATCCCGATGAAAACAAATTTAAAGGAAACTTAATTCGTTTACTAAAAAAATCCATTAAAACTCTTCCAGCAAAATTCTCTTTGTGTAGTATATTGTGTTTTGGCCATAAATAGGTTTGTGATGAAATCCCAAACTAGGCCCTTCAAGCCATGTTATATTACAAATTCTGTCAAATGATATAAAATAATTTATATCGGCCATTTAAATTTTTTCGAAATCGGAAATATTTAGAATCCTTTTAAAAAAATTATTCAAATGAACTACAAAACGGTTTATTACGGGTTAAAACGCTATACGAAAATATTCCTTGTAAAATTTGTATCATCGGAGCCAAAACACAAAACATAACTAAAAAGTACTTGACCTCCGATGACTTTACTTTGGCGCTGAAATTCTTCACCACCCCCTACGAAATACTGTTGCACAGTGTAATAAAATACATAAATTTATGAAAATAGAATAGAAACTTCCTTATATCAATATAACGTCATTAATGTAAACCCACCCTCAACAAACATGTTTGTTTGTAAGTAAAACAAAGAAACCATCTTCATTTACACATTATCTGTGCGATCGTGGCTGTGTGTGTATTTATATCTGGGCTAAATACGATCAGAAACTGTTAAGGCTGACTTACCCAACCGTAAACGTATCTGTAACGAATCAGCTGTTTCGATACCACAAGAAGAAATGTATACGAATGGTTACTAACACGTAAATGTAAACGAACTTGCCGGATCATTCTGTTGAAATCAGAATTTTCTATCCGGCATCGAAACAGCTGACTGATTTTAGTCGGAAAAAATATGAAATGAATAAAGAAAAATGATTCAAACAACAAATAAGGAATAAAAATTAACAAATAAATGGAAAAATTTAGAATAAAATATAAAACCACATGAAATAGATGCTAAATAGTAATGTCGTTTACGATAATCTATAAGTGTACTTTTTAGCTACGGCACGGTACAGTTACATCACATTTACGTTTACGGTCCCATAATCCGCCCTTTAAGCTTCTCAACTATAAATGTGTGCGAATTATAATTTAATTTAACAATTTCAATATCGTACGCATTAGCACCGGCAAAAATAAAATAAAAATTTTAACAAAATATTTATATAGCAGGAGTATTGGGTGGTTGTTTCTTTGCTACATAAAATTATTGCTAAAACACTTCACAGTCGAAGTTCTAAAGTCGTACGGAAAAGTTCGAAAAACCTCAACATATTAGAAATAGAAAAAAAAATTAAAAATACATAAGTAATATTTTTGTGCTATCATTTTGTTTATTCCCTAATCCGGTCCGACTAAAATAAGTTTGATTGATGGTGTACTTTTTTTATGTGATTGACACAACATATGATAATTGTTGATGAGTTCTGATAATGGTTAATTTTTGATAACAGTTTTTTTCAAAGAAAAAAAAAAAAAAAATAAACGTACAAAATTTAACACTTTGCCAGATAGTGTGCTTTTTTGAACTTGTAACTAACTACAAGTTCAAGGCAGCGTTTCTTAAAGTACATAATTTATAATTTTCATGTGATTTCGTTTAAGTTCTATTGGCAGTATTTTTTATGTCTTTTTAAATCCCAACAAAACGTTAACGGACAAAATTAAAAAATCTAAAGCTGAGTTTCATACTAAAGGTTCTTCAGTTAACTAATAGTTCACCCAAAAACTTGTTGTTTTGTGTATAATTTTTTGATGTATTCTTTTTTTAAATATTCACAAACGTAAAAATATTCCCAAACGTTAATTTCGAAGAAAAAACAAATCATATTTTATTTTTTATAATTGAGCTAATTAAATTATTTTTCTTGTATGTCAGAAATATTTTTTTTACGATTTGGGTGGGGGTGCTGTAAAAAATAATATTAATAATTTTATATGTAGTGTTAATTAAACAATATAAATTTTATAGAAAATAAATTAAACATTAATAACAAAAACAATGCAATATACATACATATATGAAAAGATATAAAAAGTGGTAAATCAAATATGAAAGATAGAAAACGTATAAAACTTGATATGAACTAAAGGTAACCCAGCAAAATTGTCGGATCCAAAGAACCGGTTGTAGAACAACTTGTACTTGCGTGCAACCTGTTCTAATTTATGTTCTATCATCCGTGATTTTTGTCTGAGTTTGTCCCAAAAGCAACAGGTTCTGTTCCTCCAAACTAGAACAGGTTGCTTTGGAACCGGTTCTAGAACCAGTTATAGAACCGGTTCTGCGACAGAATCCTTCCATTTTGCCTTCCAGGAATCAGTTCTAGAAACTGTTCCACGGAACCGGTGGTAAAAACACCTGTCCTGGAACAGATTCAAACGCAACCAGTTCAAAAAAATTTTGCTGGGAATAGTCAGATATTTTTAATAAAACTTAACAACAAAACGGGTGATCGGATATATTTTTGAAATTTAAATTAAAACCTCAGTTCGCCACAGTATTCAAATTTTACAAACCAATTCTGTGTTAACACACTAATACCCCGTTTAGAATCAAGTTCTGTAGGGGATTAGGTTTGAAAGCTAATGAAAACTGTTCACATAAGGATTATTGGGTTTTCATTAACTCGTTAACAGCTGTTTGGTTTATTTTGTAAACAAAATATATTTGTGACCTAACCAATAATTTAAGAAAATTGTGCAAAAAACATATTCCTTGTGGCCGGAATACAATATTTATTTAGATTTCGATAAAATACAACTTCAATATTTATTTATTTATATAACTTTTTTGAACAGGGGATGAGTAGCTTAAAGATGAAATTTTAATTTTCTGGACGGAGGAATACCTGTTTGCATAAAATTTTCTGCCCGGAAGGATAATAATGCTACATTTAACTTTCAGTTAAATATGGAATTAATTACAATAAAAAGCACAATACCTATATTTCGATTTTTGTGGAAATTAAAATTTATTTTTTTTATTTATTTTGTTTACATTTCTTATGTTATAGAGCATACATGGGCAAATGCGTCCCGTCAACAAATTTTGTGCGGCCCTTCATTCATTTTAAAACAGTCAAAAAAAAATAATTAAATTTTAAACTAAATTAAAAAAAATTTTAATTAAATTAAAAAAAGAAAATAAAATCAGAATTTAAAAATAACCATAATATGTGTAGAAAACAGCGATAACAAAATAAACATCCAATGAAGCTTCAAAAAAATTTCACCGATCAACAAATCTCGACCTTTTTGTACCTTAAACCAAATATCTTTAAATAACGAAGACTATATTTTCGAAGATTAATTCGGCAAAGTTTTTTGACTTCAGATTCGTATTAAGGAGTCTAAATTTTTTAAAATCATTTATTGAGTCTGTGCCTATATTTTCAAATATATTTGGATAAAAAATATTAAAAAATCCTAAAAATATAATAGATGTTGATATACTTCTCCGCAATATTGACTTATAAAGTATTTCAGTGGGTGAGAAGGAAGACCCACAACTCGAAGGCTATTCAATGAACCTCTTCTGACTTTAGATCCGGGCTTAGGAAACCAAAATACTCAAGGTTTTAGCAGAATGCTGTGCAATAAATTTATTTCTGCCGAGTAATGTATTAATTGGTGCGGCCCTCCGTTATTTTGTAAAATCCCATATTTGGCCCTTCAAGCCATTTATGTGTCCATACCTGTTATAGAGTGATAAAAGTCTTTATTATTTGAGTACTGAGTACTCAAAACCGTGTGTTTTTTTTAGCACTCAATACCCAAAAGATGCTGTTCTGTACATTATTACTTGTATTTTTCCAAATAATTCTGCAATGATAATGCAACGCCTTTAGAAAGGAAATATGAAAACCAGAGTATTGAGTAATATCGAGTATGTACTCAAAAGTTTCGGGAATCTATAATTCTAATTTATTATTGACTTTTAAGAGACAATTGACGGAGTTTATAAATTATCTTGCCAAATTGAAGTGATTATTAATACAAAATTTGTATTGAGAATCTCGAAAATCTTCAAGATAACTGAAACCTCGTTCATGTGAATAGAATAGGTTTTTGCAATAAATTGACGTGTTAAGTTCTGTGATTACACCATTTCCAACTGTAATTGAGAAAAGAACAATTGAAATTGAGATTTTCTATTTGAAATTGAGATAAGTTCATTTGATTTTGAGATTTTCTATTTAATATTGAGAAGAGACAATTGGTTTTGAGATTTTCCATATGAAATTGAGAAAAAAGCAAATGAAATTTAGATTTTCTTGAGAAAGGAAAAAAAAAATTATTTCGGCTTAAAATAATTTTTAAAATTAATGCTTTTATAAAAAAAAATTGCTCTATTTTCACCGAAAAAAGCTAAAAGAAGCCAAATTTTTAAGCAAAAATTAGTCAATATTTATAAAATAAGCAAAAAAAGCAAAATTAGATACTATAAGCAAAAAAGTCTCAAACAAATTAAGCTTAAAATTCTTATATTTTTAAGATCACAACTTGTATTCAATCTAAACCAAGGTTAGTTACCGTTATCGTTATAATACCCTTATCGCTAAAATGCCGTTTCAAATTGAATACCGTTACCGTTACCAATACATCTAAAAAAGTTTCCAAATACCATTATCGTTACCGATACCGTTATTTTTATGGGTAGTTACGGTAATTTACCGATACTTATTAATTAATATAAAAAATGCAAAATTTTCAAGTTTTTTATAATAATACCTAGTTCTTTTTATCAAAAACATTAATAGATAATTTCAATTATTGAAACTCCCAGCATTGAATTTGAAGTCTATAATCCGCTTAAAATAAAAACTATGCTAAGTTTTTAATTGTTTTTATATGTTTTTAACGCAATTTTTAATACCGGTACGTACCGGTATTGCTGTTTCGATAACGGTATACTGTTACCGAAACAGTCTTAAATACCATTACAGTAATAAACAAAATTCGATACCTTTACCTTTACCCTTAACGTTATTCGTTTCGGTAATCAACCATGATCTAAACTGTACTACCTTTTCAAATAAAAAACATGCTCTGGCTTCTTTTTGGTTGGCCTAGACATAACACTTTAACCCATTTCTTACCAATGTAACTTTAAAGTTACATTAATTTTAAAAAAATTGTCAAAATTCTAAATTTAAAGATATTATCCTCCAAGTCACAGACTTCAATTTCACTTTCAAAACGCAAATTTGATTCTCCAGAAGTAAATGGTATTTTTGCATATTTAGACCAAATAAACATAATTAATTAAAAGTTCAGAATGCTGCTTTTAATAATTTCACTTAAAAAAGTTTTTGTTAAAGAGCATGTTAAAAGTTTTAACACATATTTCGCATAAAATTAATATGATTTCGAAGTACAATTTCGTAACGTTTTACTTTTGCTTCTTCAGGTTTTTTGTCTTTTCGTAAATTCTAAAATGTTAAAAAGAGACTTTTTGTGGTAAATTCGTGTTCCAACTGCAAAATTTTTATATAAGTTGCCACTTGTAAATAGTTAAAAAAGAGAAGACCGCCAATCAAAATTTAAAATTTAAATTTCTCATAAAAAATTACGTTTTGCTAAGAATCAGAAAATTATTGAATTACCAACAAAAAGAGTTTCAAATGTAAATTTTTTTAAGTGAAATACTTTAGGGAATATATACACGAAAATTTGTTCGGAATTTTGTTCGTCTCAACCCCACAAAACGATTCCCCTTTCCAGATATTGACATAGGCGAAATTTGAGCTCGATTTGAGTAAGTTAACCAGTGCCGATGAGGGCTCAAAGTTTGAAACACGATTTACAAGGCGAAAAAATCACTTTTTTGGCTTTTTTTGAAAATACAGGCTCTTAAATAACTGTATTTTTGGAAAATGTAAATAGAATCATAATTTAAACTGAATTCCCTTTCTGGTAATCTATAAAAATCCAAAAACAGTTGGAAAATATTTCGGTTATTGCAATTTCCTCAGACCATTGTAGGGTTAAAATGAGATAAATTATGAAAATCGAAAAAAATAAAAAACTTCTTTCAAAAATTTACAAGGTTATACTCTAGTTTCATTTTTAAGATCCACAAATATTCAGATAATTTTTTTGTCTCTCTTGGGTTATGATAACTTAGTCCCAGGTATGGCCAAAGATGGGATTTGTTTTTTTATAAATTTGCAAAACTCTATTTTTGAGTTTTTTAAAATTTTGTTCAACAAAATATAAAAAAAGTGGTCAACGCATAAGGGCTTATTAAATACACCTTAGAGAATAATTCTGCTGAAAATTACACAAATCCCTCTTTTAACTTAACTGTGACGGAGTTTTAAATTTGAAAATTTTAGAGAAAAGTGTGATTTTGGCCAATAATTAAGATGATAGTGTTAATTTTTGTGTTTTTAGCTAGCTGGAACAAAATCACTTCCGATTTCATTTAATTCTGGTACGAGAGGTTGTTTTCCGAAAATTTTGTAAAACTCCAACAACGTTAACCCTATCTTTACCAAGGTCAAAGGTGAAATTTTTCGATTTTTCCTGGAAGTATACCAAAACAATGTGTTGTTTCTTGCGGAATTTGGTGAAAGTTGTCCAAATAACTACGTTAATACCAAATTTTATACATAGTAATAAAAAATTAGAAATTAATACTTATAGGCACATGGGGTCAAAATGACCCCAAATTTTTGAAATGTAAAAAAGTGTCATTTGACATGAAAATCGATATAAAAACCATTTTCTAGAAAAAACCAATCAATCAAAATGGTTCTTAAAATTGAAACTAGAGTATAACCTTGTATATTTTTGAAAGAAATATTTTATTTTTTTCGATTTTCATAATTTATCTCATTTTTACCCTACAATGGTCTGAGGAAATTGCAATTACCGAAATATTTTCCAACCGATTTTGGATTTTTATACATTACCAGAAAGGGAATTCAGTTTAGATTATGATTTTATTTACATTTTCCAAAAATACAGTTATTTAAGAGCCTGTATTTTCAAAAAAAGCCAAAAGAGTGATTTTTTCGCCTTGTAAATCGTATTTCAAACTTTGAGCCCTCAGCGGCACGGGTTACCATACTCCAATCGAGCTCAAATTTCGGCTATCTCAATATCTGGAAAGGGGAATCGTTTTGTGAGGTCCAGACGAACAAGATTCCGACATTTTTTCCTCTCTATGAGATCCGGTTACCCTAATATACACGGTTGGTCTAAAATTAGGTAATGACAAAAAAATGCTCCACAGAATTGAGTATAGGGGTTGAGTACAATATATTTATGATTAAAAACAAAAGCATTTTTAAAAAAATCTGTAGACGAATTTAAAAGTTATGACCATTTAAGGTTTTTTCTTAAAAAAATTTGGGAGCCATTTTGAGACTCTTGAAAAAAAAACAACTGCTAAAATAAATATTTGACAAAAAATACAAACACAAAGTAAAGTAAGTACCTTAGTTTCCCTGCAAAAAAAATTATTTTTAAAAAAATCGCACGACGAAATCAAAAGTTATGGCAATTTCAAGTTTTTTATTTAAACAAATTTGGCACCCCTGGAGAAATCGAAAAATTACAACTGAAAAAAATAATACTGTACTAAAAGTAGGCACAGGGCTTAAAAGCAAGCTATTTTCAATTAAATAAACACAACTTAAAATTTTTGTTAGACCGAAGATATGCTTTACCCAGCAAAACCTTCTATTACCAGCAGTGTTGCCAAAACTTATTTAGGAAAATATGCTAGATTTTTTGCATAAAAATGCTAAAAAATGCTAAAAACTAAAAAAATATGCTAGAAAAAATATGCTAAAAAAATTTTATAAAAAATGTTTCAATTTGTTAAAAAAAAAACCATTTTAGTGACTTTTTAAAATTAGACTGAAAATAAGTCATCTCTAATTATGAATTCAGTTCATTTTATTAACTAAAATTATATAAAAGAAAAATTAAAAACAACTCAAAGGTTAATTCTTGTAAAAAAGTTCAAAAATCCTTTAATCCTTAAATATATGATTTTCATTTCAAGAAAAATAACAAAAAAAATTATTTTAAAAAAAAGGTGATTTTTATTGAGAAATATGTTTTTTTTTGACAAATTTCTAAATTGTAATTATTTTAACGTGTATGAAAAAAAACAAAAAAAAATTCTATAAACTGTAATTTATACATTTATTGTCGCCAAACTGAATTTTATTGCGAGAATACCACTTTAAATATTTAAACAAATATGTTTGAATATTACACTTTTTGTAAAAAAAGCGTGTTTTAGATTTTTCACAAATATACAGAGCAAAACCAAGAGTTTTACTCTGTTTAAAAATTCTGCGCTAAAATATAGGAACACTATGTACAGAAGGGGCCTCTAATGCCCAAAATGGCTACACCATGCATTTAAGGGTTAAAATAAATTTATTATTATTTGATTTCCCAAATGTGTTACTGAAAATATGTTATCTCAAAAATTAAAGGCGGATAAACAAAAGTACCTCAAAATGTTTTATTTCTAAAATAGGTGGTAATGTGGAATACTTTGGCATGTAATATGAATTTCCCATTCAGCCTTAATTTATCTACTCAAAATTAATTTAATGGTTTTTATTGCACGTTCTGTTTACCGTTTTCAAATTTCTGCATCTTTGGGCTTACCTGCATGAAATTCTTTAAAAAAATTATTTTCGCGATCAGGGTTAATACTTTTTGTGGTGTTGGTTGACGTTGTAAGATTTTTGGTATGATTAAATGAAAAGTGTACAGGTGTTACAGTAAAAATAATCAAAATTCACTGAAATTCTTAAAAGATAGGAATTTATCACAAACGCTATCCACATTACCCTCTACGGCCCCAACCTAAAAAAAATCAATAAAAATTGCAAAGATTAAAAACGAACCTTATCAACATTTTGCAAATCTATTAATTCTATTTTAAACTCTATTCTTTAAATTATTATTATTATTTTTTACCAAAAATTAGAGTATATTTGTGCAAAATCACTCCTCCACCATAACAACAAAAACGAGTAAAAAACTTATAGCCGGGCATGCCTAATTAAAAATTTAATATTAAAGTACCATAAAGCAATATTTTTTATACTTTTGGGATCATTTTTGAATTTCAATCAATCCAACCCTGTTAAATACAATTTTTCGCTATTTTTTCCCCAAAAACATTTTTTTTCTTTCGCGATTTTTGTTTTTTTTTCGAAAGAAATTTTTGTTCTTAACTCTATTAAATATTTTTCTAAACCCTATTGAATATACAAAAAATAACATAACACATACTTTTTATTTGCATAAAAAAATGTTTTTGCGAAATTTTTGCGAAAAAAAAATCTATAAAAAAAATTTCGTGGAAAAAAGTTACAGCTTCCTTAATGTTGTAAATATTTAATCAAATTTGATAAATTTATAAATAAAAATGATATAAAAATAAAATTGTTTTTGGTACCCGTCAAAATTTTTAATTGCAAATATCGCGAATACGAGAGCTAACTTTGAAAAACTGCTATCACCATTGAATTCAGCGTACTCGAATTAGCTTTACCAGTACGGTTCCCAGCTTGTTAAAATTTGCGACTGCACAGTGTAATTAATGTGTAAAAATAGTTCTTAGTACTTACTCTAAAAGTAAAAAAAAATATTTCTTTTTCATATTACATTTAAATTTAAATTAACGTAGAATATTCTTAAAAAAACAGAAAATAAAACTGTAAAAAATGCTAAAAATATGCTAAATTTTGTCTGAAAAATGCTGAAAAATATGCCATATGCTAGATACATTTTTTTCATGCTAAATGAATTAAAAATATGCTAAATCTAGCATTAAATATGCTAAATTGGCAACACTGATTACCAGGTAAAGGGAAATGGAATAAGAAACTAAAAATTGTAACTACCCTACGGGAAATTTTAACAAACTGTCACCGAACTGGCCCCTTTATATGAAATAGACTGGTCACTTTTACATGGCGTTGTCATAGGAGGTGGAAATTTACCCCTTGTGACATGTCACAAGACAAATCCTAGGACAGGTTACTGAACTCTCAATTTCAGGGACCTGTCCTGGGATTTGTCTTGTGACATGTCACAAGGGGTCAATTTCCCCCTCCTATGACAACGCCATGTAAAAGTGACCAGTCTATTTCATATAAAGGGGCCAGTTCGGTGACAGTTTGTTAAAATTTCCCGTAGGGTACTTACACTTTGGTCGCATAACACATTATTTTAACATGGGGGTGTCATTGCGGGTAAATGGTTGCCTAAATCGTACCGGTATAGGCTAAAATAAGTGATTACGAAGGAAGTACTGAAATAATTCGTTACTTGTATGGAGTGAAATAAGTCGTTACACATTAATACATATTTCATTGGTTACATATAGAGAATAAAATCAGGCGTTACCAGTAATGACTTTGTTTAAAAGTACACCGATCCGAGCAATGCAATTAGATTATAAATTTTTATTAAATCGTTCTTTCGCATAATAAGTAGTTATATAATGCAATACCAAGAACTTATTATTTTTACCCTTATTATATAACACAATATCAGTAATATATTATTTTAAAGCCTCCAAGTAAGTAGTGATATATCTCTATATCGGTAACTCATTATTTCATACCTCCCATATAAGTATTGATGTATCACAATATTAGTAACGTATTACTCTAAGTTTCTTAGTAAAACCAAGGGTAAAGGGGTACCCATTGCCAGGCAATGCGTAAAAAAGGTCCAACCCATTACCAAGGTTTTGCTGGGTAGTGATGAAAACTACATAAAAGTGTCGTCCAAATCTCAAATTCAACCAATTACTAAATCCCCCATTAAACTTGTTAAATTGATACATAAATATTTTCTTATTTTTTTGTTTTTATTTTATTTAAAATATACAGTACATATAATAAACTTTAAATATGAAAAATAATGAAAAATTTGTACTATTTAAAGTCACAACGTGTTCTAAGGAAACGGACATTTTTTTTTTTTGGTCTATAAGTTAACAACGACAACATGTAGAGAATACTACTAATAGTCATTCATTTCTTAATCAATCATTCTTAAGTTTATTTTCTTTACCTGCGATTGAAAAATTTTGCACATTGCAATTATAAATATCGTATTACAATTTTTAGAGTCATATAGCAAACTGATTCAATATGCCTTTGTCACTGATTGGCCAATTCATCCTAAATTTTTATCTAATAGTGTATTTAGACTGGGCAAAAACTACTAGTTTTTGGCTATTTTTAGGTTTTGAGCCGAAAACTACGCAATTAATGTAGTTTTTCCATACAATTTTCATACAAACTGAAAACCAGGTTCTACCTGGTTTTTGCCAAAAACCAAGTAAAAATATCTTAAATGTGCATTTTTGATACATCCGGTATCATTTATAATTAATTTTCGATACACCCTGTTACAACGAATATAGAAGTAAAGCAAGTGTAAAAAAATTTTTATTTTATTTTAAAGAATATTTCTGTTTTAGTTTGAAATTGTGTATTTTTATAAATTGTTAAATGTATTAATAATTTTTTTACATTAATTTAACCATAAAAAAACATAGAAAAGTGTGTAATAAAAAAGTGATATGACAAAGAAAAACTAAATAACCAGTGTAAATGACTTGGCTTTTGTAATTTAGTTTTGTACAAAAACCAGGTGGATTTTGCTCAGTCTAAATTCAGTATAACTAAAAAGCGCATTGTCAAGCAATTTTTACTTTTAAAATTTTAAGTTACGTTAAGAAAAGAATTTAAATAAAAAAGCATTCCTTATCGAATCGTAAACTAAAAAAGGTGTTTTTCTAAGCTAAAGAATAAGTGCATAGTATGTACTTAAAATTTAAAAAACATTTATTAAAAACTAACTTTTATTATTAATATTGTTGACATAAATAGCAAAAATTTTAAATTTCATTGAAATTGGACCATGGACGATTCTATTTTTGGTATGAAATGGGTTGAAATGTTGTTGTCATTGAAAGTGACCAATTGCCACGGATTACACACATTTTCGCCTGTCACAGTACTAACGCAAAAGGACATGTTCTCTTACTCACCTAAAGGGACATATCACCGAGCAACCCCAAAAGGAACCACCACAGAATGAGTCACATTTTGTATTTAAAGGAACTGACACAGAACACAAAATATTAATTTTTAACTCATTTTCTGCCAAAAAGCCTTAAGACAGATTCACTTTTAAAAGTGAAAATTTAAATTGGGGAAACGATATAACAATTTCAGTTAAATACATATCATAAGAGTCCAAATATTTTTTCTGGTCTGAAAAAAATGTGGCCGTGTTTTGAAAAAAAAAAAACACGATACCCTCTAAGGGTGTTAAGCCCGTACTACATTTTCTTGACCTTCTTAAGGTTTTATTAAAGTTTTTTGTTATTTACAAAAGTGTCAAAAAAGAGGAAAAACAGGCTCTAAAAAAGTTAAGAATAAAGCTAATGTCATGCGGGCTTTACCTTGATTTTAGAAAAACAACAGGTAGAAGGTAATTTGATAGCAAAGTTCAAAAAATAGCAGCATTTTTACCAGAAAAGAAAACACCACTAGTTATTAATATTGGTTTTAATGGTTGAAAAAGAAAATTTTTTAAGCATAATGTAATAAAATAATATGTACACTCAAAAAAAAGTCAGTAAAGTCAGCAAAAAATGTTGCTGTGTCAGCAAATTTTTAGTCAGGAGCGTGCTTGCAAAAAAGTTGATAATTTCAGCAACAGGGTTTGCTGAAAATCAGCGAGCTGATTTTTACCAAAAAATAGTAATCTTCAGCAAAAGTTTTGCTAACACTTAGTCGACTGCAAATGAAAAAAATCCTTGCTAAAATCACTAAACTTTTTGCTGAATATTAGTAGACTGAAAAAAACTCAAAAAACTTGTAGCGAAATTTTATTTTGGTTAATTTACTTGCTGAAAATTAGAGCCCATTTGAACAAACTGGTTGCAGATTCCAAATCAGCACCCCCTAATTATACTAAAACCACTGCAATAACATTCACCTTTTTTTAGAGCAGTGTTATAAATAAATTTGTTTCTTAAACTTTTATTTGTTCGAATATTTATAGAATTTTGAAATATTTATCACTTATATCTATGTAAAATTAACGGCCTGTTTATCGAAAAAGAACGAAAACTAAACGAACGAAAGGGAAACGAACGATCACGTAACAAATTTGGTTTATGTAAAACGATTATAATTTTTCGTCTAGACTTACGTATGTTACGTTACATTTCATTTGGTTTTTGTAAATAAAAGGATTGCCAACAATTTTTTTTTTAATCTTTCAAAGTTTTCTTAAATATTTTGGTTAAAATATTAATTGATGGTAACCCTTTTTTATTGATTTGACAAATCTTTATAAATAAATAATCAAAACAAAATATAAAAAATATTGAAATATATTGAAATTAATTTTAAAAAATTTTAAAAATGAATATTTATAAAAAAGTAAATACAAAAAATTAAAAAAATGATTAATATTGTGTAAAATAGTACAATAGTGTAAGAATATAAAAAGTTCAAGAACGTCAAATCGTTTTATTTATCAAAAAAAAAAATCAACTTATTAACTTTTTTAAGTTCCATAAAATAAGTGTGTTTCTTCAAGTTTGTATATACATATGTACAGTAGTGGACTAAAGTGGATACATGAATTCAACATTTTTTGAAATTTGTTATAATTTTTATTTTATTATAGAAACTTAAATGATTTTTTTTAAAGCATAAAATTAAAACATTCTTATTCAATAAAAACCTAAATAGAGTAGACTATATCATTAAGAAGTTAATGAAAAAAATAATTGCAAATTGGGAGAGTCTTCTTTTGACAATTGCCCACCAATTCTCGATGGGATTCAAATCGGGGCTCTGACCTGGCCACTTCAAAAACTGGAAAAACTACACTTGGATATCAGAAATTGAACAAAAGTTATTAATACAGATTTAAAAATATTCGAATATGTATCCACTTTAGTCCACTACTGTATGTACTATATAATTGAAAAATATAAAAAATATGCGAGTACTTGGCAAAAAATTGCATATGGTTCATAATTTTTCTTTAAACGAAAGCAAATTGGTTATCGTCTGATTTTAACTTAACTGGCAATTTGCTTCGTTTTATATGAACCAAATTATAAGGAACATTTTATGTATATACTTACCTACGTTATCGTCCGGTAAAAAATTTCTTTCGTTATACATGCACCAAAAGCAGTTTTCGTTCGTTATTTTAACGAAAATTTCTTTTCGTTCGTAAACCAAAATGAAAAAATTAAAAATTTGTAAATGAATGTATTATAATCAAGAAACTAGCGCAGTGCCAATCTGGCTCACAACATTAACTTTAAGACTAGGGTTACCATTTTTTCTGACTTCAAATCAGTACAAATTTTAAAAATATTAAGGGTTCTCGTATAAACTCGTAAATACCTTGTAAATCTTGTATAAATAAAAACTCATAAACATACCAGGTTTACACCGTTTACGAGTGGAATACGAGTTTATATAAAAACCCCTATTATCATAAAAAAAAAAGTTATTATGCAGCCAAGCTAATTTGTTGACAACCGAATGGTTTGGTTGAAGCAACAAAATTATTCGGTTAAACATCATGTCATCCTAAACAACCTTACACATTTCTTCCTATACAAACCCCAAGACAAAATTTTTTTTCGCATGAAAAAATTCAGTTTTTTAAGTATAGGAAACTTATTATTTAGGAATTATTTAAAAATTTCATTGATCTGTTACCATTCCTTTTCTAATTTTTTTGTAACAGATTGATGAAATATAGCCATGCTACGAATGGAGTCTAATATGACTCCAGGATAGTATGAACGTTAATTCTTCCGAATTTTTATTCAGGCCAACGAATTTCTGTTATGACGAGCAAATTGCATTGTCGAAACTAATTTTCTGTAGATACGAACTATTTCTGCATGATTTCTGAAATAGAAAAATTTCACATTTTGGCTACGTTTTTCTACAAAAACACGTAATGTTTTTAAAAATGAAAAACTTAAGGTTTTGTGTACTTTCTTCTATTGAAAATCCCACAGATTCGAAAATTTTTCCATGGAAATACCCATATATATTTCTTCAGATTTTAAGGATTTTTCTACGGGAAAATCTTCAGCTGTTGATGTCGTTTCCTACACTCAGAAAACAGAATCATTCTAACAACCGCTCTGATAATGGGATAATTAAAATATTTTTATTACAGTCAAATAACTGTTGTATCAACTGATTTTCTATTATCGCAATTGAACCATTTGATAAATTCGGTTGTCGCCACGAATCTTCTCTGTGTATGAAACTACATATTAGATTAAGAAATATACATGTAATAAAATCATTTTCAATGGTTTCAGGTAGAGAAACCTCTCACATTTCAAATATTTATCCTATAAAAAAAACTTCATTGTACTTGCATTTTTTCTTTTCTTTACTAAAAAAATGTAATATTTTTTTAAATGCCAAAAATCAGTACAATCAGTACAAATTTTAAAAAATCAGTACAAATCAGTATACGACTTTTTCATCAGTACACGTGACCAAAAATCAGTACATGTACTGATCAAATCAGAACGAATGGTCACTACACTACGGGGAATGAGGAGTCAATTGACCTTCAAGGACCTATCCCGTGACCGGTCAACCGTAGGCATATTACTAAATTAGTAAAAATATGAACAAAAGCAAATGAATTAATATTCTAAGTATTTTCTAATCCGTTATTTTCACTGTTGCTTTTGAAAAAACTTGACCGATACCGAAATAAAAAACAAAATTCGCGGCATATTTTTAAAAATATTTTTTATTTATTTTACTCTTTTATTTATTTTTAACTTTATTTTTCACGATTTGCTTATTTTAGCTCTTATTTTAAATTTCTATAATGTTTTGCTAAGAAATTTTAAGTTTTGTATTTTCAACGTTTTTTTTAATGTTAAAGCTGTTTTAGTTTTAACAATTGGTATTTCATTTAACTTTTCTTTTTAACTTAAGGGAAATTTTTAAAATTTTTATTTATATTATTAGAGTTTTTGAGGTAATTTTCTAATTTTTAATTGATTTTTTAATTTAATTATGGCCAACGCAAATAACAAGTCAACTGCCATTAAGGGACCTATCCCATGACCGGTCAATCGGGGGCATATTCAAGGCACTTCCACTATATTCGTGTGTGTGTTAATGTTGTTTTCTATTTTTTTCTTTTCCATGTTTTTTTTATTTGCTGTGTGTGTGTTTGTTTTTTCTTTCTCTTTTTTATTTGAACAGAAACGAAAAATATATAACTTAACCATCAGCCAGCCATCACGCATAAGCAACATTAGCTCAGACGGTAGAGCGTTTGCCTTACAAGCAGAAGGTTGTGTTATCGAGCCCTACTTCGATGCCAAGTAGATTATTTTTAATTCTTAATTTTTTATTAGTTTATTTGAAAAGCTATTTTTAGACACACCACCTTACTGCCACAATGTGTCTAAACTGTGGCAATTGGTCATTTCCAATGACAACGCCATGTTAAGGTGATAGGTCACTTTCAAACAAAAAGACCGATCAACAACCGGTCTCCGCCCCCTTGGGACCTATCCTGCGTGTCATCTGGGACCGGTCCCTTTCCCCGTAGGGTAAGGTTATGACTCATTTTTAACAAAAAAACTGCATTGTACTTGCATTTTTTCGTTTCTTTACTAAAAAAATTTAATATTTTTTAAATGCCAAAAATCAGTACAATCAGTACAAATTTTAAAAAATCAGGACAAATCAGTACACGTGACCAAAAATCAGTACATGTATTGATCAAATCAGAACGAATGGTCACTAAGGTTATGACTCATTTTTAACAAAAATTTTACCTATGACCACGTGATAGGCAATACTAAATTAATAATAAAAATCGTATTTGCGGGTCATTTCGGCAAAAAAACCTTCCGCACCAAATGCAATTTGTAAAAATAATATTTGCTCGGGGATTTTGTTTAATTTACATAACGAATTATTACAAAAATTATTGTAAACGACAAAAAATGTATCGAAAAGTCCCTCCAAAAAGGTTTCGTAATTTTTACCATAAATAGCTTTTAATAAGCATCGTTTGAGTCTCATATGTTTAAAACTTCGGAGAAATATTTTAATTAAACTAAAACCATATATAGTTGATTTTATCTTACGCCACTTTTAAAATAAACAATGTGAACCCTATGTATGTATACAAAAAATAAATACAGTCATGCATTACTAATGTAATCCTTATAATTAAAGTGCAAATTAATGATTATTTTATACTAAATATTTATTGTTATTTTTGTTAATATATTTTTTGTTTTAATTAAGGTCGATACAAAGTTAAGGCCAAGTCTATAATATACGTACTTATGTATGAAAGGTTTTTAAGAACTGTAATAATATTGAAAATAACGATAGATAAGTTTATTACAATTATTTATTTGTAACTTCAATTGTAAATATGTAAGAATAAATAAACTTACAAATTTATATCGTGCAAAAATTAGGGGGGAATGCCGGTATTTATTTTGTAACCATCGTTTAATATTGCTTAACATTAACACTGATATTTGCACCAATGCATAAACTGTAATAATAAACTTCTGTAATCAAGGTAGTAAATTTATGTATATCTGTTTTTGTTATTATCAGACCAGCGACTTTCATGCACAAAAAAAAACGCTCTTAAAATATGCATTAAAGAATTCGAAATATGCGCTTAAACATGCACTTAATTCGAGATATGAATTAAAAATCAAAAAAATGTACTCCAAAAATTCAAATATAAATACTTAACTCTTATTCTCATACCTTCGCAACTTCATATACAATCTAAAAAATGTTTGTAAATTTACTACTATAAAATGGGTAAAGTTTTGTTTAATTTTAAAAAAATCCGGTAAATATAAACAAAAAATGCGTAAAATTTTTTTGTACACACTTCCATACACAATTTGTTTACAAATAAACACATAATGACTAAAATGACTACTCTTTTGTTAAATAAAATTTTTACGCACAAAGTTGGTAAATATACTAACTTATGATAGTAATATATACTCCGACATTTTAAAATGGAAAATATTGAAAAAATTTGTAAATAATAAAAAAAAAGCTAAAACGATGTATTTTTTTATTGGATTACTATATTTCTATAAACACATTTTGATCTGGAAAATGCAACATCAGCATGAAATTGTTTTTGGTAATTATTATGGACGAATGTTGTAGTCTAATGTACAATAATAACACAGATATTAAAATTTTATGTAATTTCTTCTTTAGATTTTTAAATTAATTGCATTGTTTTTATCGAAAATTATTTTCATTTTAATTTAGTAGATTTGAGGTTAAGAAGAAGAATAAACCTTCCTCAAAAGTTATAAACACATTAAATTTGCAAATCAGACTAGATCTAGTTTCTGCCTTTTTATGGACAGGCTTCATCAGTGATCTTCCATGCATCGGCCCCTATGGCTACACATTACTTTACACATTATATGGTAATGTGCGGTTTTGCTGGAATGTTTGAATTTCCCCGACGGACAATTGATTATCTGATATGCCGTCAATATATGATGTGGATATTGTCATTAAACTGGTATAGAAATTTCAAGCATTCCTTTTAGATGATTTTATATGTGTTATCGGGATTGGTTTTACGAGAATCGAAGTTCTATAATACCCTTGCAATACTATATCAACACCTATATATTCAATAAATTTGGTATTGTGCTTCAAGATGCTGTACAATATACTTTTAACAACTCAAGAATGAGGGAACTGATTTTAAGGTGTATAGTAGTCTAGGAGTGCCCATATAATAATAGCGTCCGACTGGTCAACTATTGCTTGGAACCAAAGCAGTAACGAACTTCTAATGTTGATAAAATTATATCTATAAGGAGACGGATAAATACCAGTTCCCTTTTCGCTTTCCACACCCAAGCTTTCGGTGAAACTTCAACAACTAACCGTCTAGATTAAAAGTAATTGAAATCCTTAAATAATCAGGCATGTCACAGGTTTTTTACGGAATTGATTTGATTTCGTAATTTCACTTCCGCAATTTTTTTCCTAAAGTGATCGAAAACAATTTTTTTCCTTCTGAATTTGCAGTTTAGGGTGCTACGGATAATTTTGTATAGAAAATGAAACGTTCTGGTAAGTATCGAGTATGGTATAGGCTTAGAGTATAATCACAACTGTGTCGATTGTCGACCGACGACAGCAAAAGTCGTCGCGAATAATTTAAATTCAGCGACAATCGTTTGTCGACATTTTTTGACATTTAGAAAAAAATTAAAGCAAAACAAGAATATGGTTGTATTTTTTTCGCCACAATTCTTCACCAATTCAATTAGTTTTCCATTAACTCCTGTTGTTTTACATTTTTTTGTATTTAATTTTGCTTTTTTGTGGTAAATTATGCATTTTTATTTTCAATTATATTTCTTTTGTCAAAAAAATATTTTTTTTGTAAACAAAGTACGAATTTTTGCAACTCTAGTACGAATTTCTGCAACTCTATTCCCTTAATTTGTTAAAAATATGGCAACTATTTGACAAATAATTTGAGTGTATATTAGTGTGTCGTCACGAAAATAGATGACAAATCGATTCTATTACGATGACAAATCGCCGGACGACATTTTGCTTCCCATACAAAATATATGAAAAAGCACATGTCGTTGTCGTTGTCGACCCAGTTCTGATTAATCTCTTAATAGTGGTACTTAAAACGTTAAAAGTTTCTCCACAAAACGAAAAACGAAAAAAAAAAATCGTTTTCATTCCACTTTCAAAAACCAAAGTGGAATTGATATTTAGAGCAGCTTAAACTCATAAAAGCTTTTCAATAGTGCTTGGTATGTATTCCCTAAAGTGTCGTTAACTATTTCACTTAAAAAAATTTACATTTAAAACGCATTTCGTTGGTAAATTCGACAATTTTCTTATTGATTAGCAAAACGTAATTTTTTCTGAAAAATTAAACTTTTAAATTTTAATCGCCGATCTTCTCTTTTTTAACTATAAATGGCAACTTATATCAAAATTTAGCAGTTGGAACACGAATTTACCACAAAGTCTTTTTTTTAACATTTTAGAATTTATGAAAACGCAAAAAACCTGAAGAAGCAAAAGTAAAACGTTACGAAATTGTACATCGAAATCATATTAATTTTATTGCGAAATATGTGTTAAAACTTTAAATATGCTCTCTAACAAAAACTTTTTTAAGTGAAATTATTAAAAACAGCATTCTTAACTTATAATTAATTATGTTTATCTGTTATATTTGATCTACATATGCAAAAATACCATTTACTTCTGGAGAAGCAATTTGCGTTCTCAATTTCATTTTCAAGTGAAATTGAAGTCTGTGACATGCCTGATTGATCATTATTGTGAGCAATTTCCAATATTACCTCCTCTATTATTAAGGTGACCATATGTCATCTTTTTTGGAGGACAATCATCTATTTTCACTCTTTGTCATCTATAAAATTTGTGTCTTTTTTCTGTCATCTTTTTCATAATCGGTCATCTTTTATCATCTTTACTTTTAAAAGCAGGATTAATATTTTTTATAATTGATCTTATAGTATGAATAGTATTCTTTTAAAAATTACAACAAATTTTATTTCACGCCGGTGCGGTTTTTCCTGTCAAATCGTATGAAAAATTTCGTACCGTGCTTGTTCTGTTCATACTCTTACTTAACTTTCGCTTTTGAAAATAAATTTTAGGACTTATTTTCTTTTCGTAATGGGGGGGGGGGCATACACGCATGCTGTACAATTTGTTGGATGAAAATGCCATTTTGATCGTGTATGGGCTTGTTTATTACCAAAACAAAATGTACACGTCAATCCAGCAAGTTGGATGACATGCAGTATCGTGTAAGGGCTCCTGTAAGCTTTATGAGTACAGTGTTGATACATTGCAAACATTTAGATCTTTTATCCCATTTTTTAAGTTTCGTTATTTTTTTATAACTTACTTTATATATTTATAAGTAAATGTAATTTTTCTGTTGAGTTCAAATAAATTTTTTACGTTTTTCTTAATGTCATCTTTTTTTTTGTTTCAAAATCTGGTCGCCTTACTATTATTATTCCAAAGTTTTAGTAAAAAAAATTATTCCAAAATGTTAAGGGATTCCTGGTTTCCTCCCATACAGCAAAAGAATTTTAGGGCCTGTTTATCTATTACGAAAATAGTCTAAACGAAAGAAATGACAATCACTTTCATCAAAAATACATGGGAAACAAAAACAAATTTTCGTTACTTTGCTTTCGTTTAGAGTATTTTCGTAATACATAAACCAGGGCTTAATTATGCTCAAAATATTTTGTACTTTTCAAGTTAAAAATTCCGATTGAAATAAAAATTTTTGACAATTTTTAAACACAATTTCTTTGGTGTTTTTGTTATTTCAAAATTTTATTGGTAGTCAATTTGTACAGTAAAATTATCCAGATGTTTAAAATAATAAATTGATGAGCATGACCTCACAAAGCGCAGTAAAATGCTAGATATACAGTTGAACCTCGATTATCCGGGCTTCAATTAACCGGGTACATCTGTTAACCGGCATGCTGTGTGTTTAATTTTATACACTAAAAATATTATTACAGTAACTGACTGTATTTTATTTAAAAAGTTATCCGTACATTTATTTTTAAATGATTATTCAGTTAAAATACAAAGAAATATATTTTTTTAACTGTTTTTGTCGTTTATTTAAAAAATAAATTACAAATAAATACGGATTTTCTGTTACAGTTAATATTTTCATTTAAAATGTTTTGTTAAAAAAAGAATTCCTTTTCGATTTCTAGGTCAGTTAAAAAAATGAAATAAACTAAATATCATTTATTCTTACGGATTTTGTAGTTAATTTTTTGAAATTTAAAAAAACGAAATAAATGAAAAATCATTATTTTTTTAAGGATTTTGTAGTTTATTTATTAACATTTAAAAATAAATGAAAAGTTCGTTTAACTTAAATGAAAAGTTCTTTGAATTTAAATGAACAGTCAGTAGACCGGTTTTCAAGTGATTTTTCATTTATTTTAAATTACATTTTCAGTTAATTTAAACTACAAACTATTTTGAGTGTACCTATATTAACCGTGATTTAACTCTAGTCTCCGTCCTTTCAGAAGTTAAAAATATCTCAACGGGTGCTTTTGTGGCAATGGTTTATGATTCATAACCAGTTTAAATCAGCGATTTGAAATTGGATAGGTAAAGTGAAATATGATTTATATAAATTTATATTGATTAAATTTTTAATGAATTTAATTGTTTTATGATTTGATTTTTTATTATTCATAAATTCATCGATGAATTTAACATTGGCTTGTCATAGGAAGGAAATTGTTTAAAAAAGAAATGATATAAATTTTAACTAAAGATAACGAAGTTCTTTTTCACTTCTTTTTATTTTAATTTATTTAAAAATGATAAATGACTTTTAGCAGCCCTGTTCAGTAAACTGTTCTCTTGTGTACAATTGGAATCCTAAAAGAACTCACAAAAGTACCCTTAGACCTTCTAAAATCATAGCTATGTATATGAGTGTGTTTTTCTTCACTAATGAAGCCTTTTTGAGCAAATTTATGAGCCGTAAATAGCTTCTAATCATGAGCATTAGACCGTACCACCTTAAGCACCGTAAGTTGTTTGAATTTCACGTGAAAAAACTGTTATCCTCCATATAAAAAAAATAATTTTTCACGACAATGAGTTTCACGTGAAAATTGTGTCGACTTTGTTTTCACGCAAATTTAATATACAAGACTATTATTTTTCTTGTGAAAAAGTGACACTTTGTGTATATTGTGATCGTTGCTTGCTATCTGCATTAAAAAAATTTTCATTTTCAGAACCCGAGTAAAAAAGTTTTGATATAATCATATATTATTTTATGTAATTGCATTTAGTAACTTATAGTTACATATGGCAGGATATGCTTTTAAATTCAAGCCGATATACTTTTATATAGTCATATGTTAGATATTTTTTCCTCAAAGGTTTTAATATGGATGCATATGTGATTTTATATTATTACATACTGGCCTACATATAATTGCATGTGCTATATATAAGTACATAAAGTAACATATTACAGATATAATTACATATACGTGTATATATAATTTAGTATGACACTATACATAATAATATAAAACTATATGTGGAGCCATATAAGAAATATTTCATAATTTGTGTTAGATATGATTATATATTGACGAATAAGAACCCATATATAACTTAATACGGTTCCATATCTACAATATTTCATGATTTCTTTAATATATAACAATATAACGTTCTTTATAAAATCATCTATAATTATATATCATCCCACATAAGCAATTATTTCAAAGTGATTTTATATAAAAATATATAAGGTCCATATAAAACCGTATTATATTATATGTGGTTCTATGTTAAAATTGATTTTGAACTAAATTTAGATTTAGTAATAACTAGGGATTGGCGCGTGACTAGAAATGTTCGTGAGTCACGAACATCTCTGTGAATAACACGCGATCGTGAGTAGTAATTACTATACTCAAGTGATTCGTGCGTGAGCTTGAATAAGAATATATAACCCGTGCATGATTCGTGTGAGTTTATTTTTTGCATCATATGTATATTTTTAGTAATTTTTACTATTTTGTAATATTTGACTATTTTTTTTTTACTATTTTTCTTATATCTTGGTTGTACATATAACATGATCGTATTGACTTTAAAATTTCAGTCTTGTCAACTTTAATTTAAAATTACTAAAAATAAAGAAAGTTTTGTTCATGTTTAATGCACTGTCATGGTAAATCTGGATAAAAGTAATGGAAGATTTATCGAAATTAGAGGATCTTCAGCAGACCTTTGGGTTAATCATTATATTTGGAAATTAATTACACATGCAATTACACAATTACATGTAATTGTAATTGAAAAAAAAATCAATTACAATTACATATTATTTGTAATTGTAATTAAAAAAAACAATTACAAGTAATTTGTAATTTAAAATTTGCAATTATACATTACATATAATTGTAATTGAAAAAATTTCAATTACAATTACATTTTTTTCGGAAAAGAAATAATGACAAAAAGCACAAGTGAGGGGTCAGCCCAACATGACGTATTCTTTTTATACTTATCCACGCCTATCCAACCTATCCCAGTCAGTTTTTTCTACAAAATTTTAACAAAAAACACTTTAATTCTAAATGTAATTGAAATTTGTAATTGAAATCACTTTCAATTACAATTACTTGTAATTGAAAATTTTCAATTACAGTTACATGAAATGTAATTGTTTTTTTTTTTATTTCAATTACATTTATTTGCAATTGTAATTGAAATCCCCCAGGTCTGATCTCCAGATATTGCATATCTTTTTTATTTAAAAAAATAATTTTTGTATATTGTTAGATATGGTCCTATATAATATGATAAAAAGTATGAGGTCAATATTTAGATATAATTGTATCAAACTATGTCCACTTTTATAACATTTTATATAATTTTATACAAAAAGATATAATTTGATGTAATTGGATGAGGACAAAATTCGGATACAATTGTATCGAATTGCATAAAATTGTATCAAATTGTACCAAATTGTATACAATTGTATACAATTCGATACAATAAGATACAATAAGATGTTCTCATTTTTCGGATATAATTATATCTAATTACATAAAAGATTATATATAATTAAATATAACTTCATATGGCTCCATATCACTTTTTTTTACTTGGGAATTCAAATTATTATTTAAGGCCTTTAAAGTTTGAGTGAAAATTTTCCACGTGAAAAACAACTTACGGTGCTTTACAGGCAAAAAAAAGTGTGCGGTACATAGGGTTTATGTCCCGGGAATTCCCGGGACGGGATTCCCGGGAATCCCGCCCTTTTTTGAATTCCGCAATCCCGGGAATTTTATGCGGGATTTCCCGGGATTTTTTTTTAGTCTTTTACAGTAGTTTTAGCTAGTTTTATTGCAATTTTAGAAGCTTTATTTAAATTTAAAGCATTGATTTTTTTAAATTAATTTAAATAAAGAATATTTAAAATTAAAAAATACGGTTTAAAATTAAATAAACTGAATTAAGCCAAATTGTTTTTGGATGCCAATTGAATTTGGTTTAGTTAAACCGAAAAATATATTAGCAATTACCAAATTTACAATAAATAAAGCAATATTTATATAGGCTGTTTTAAACTACAAGATTCTCGGAAAGATTTTGCAACCTTGCCTATATGTTTTGCACGTGTACTGAAGTAAAATCGTACCGAAAATCTTATAGTGCAAACCAGCCTTATATAACATTTCAACATCATTATTTCAGTTCCAAATACCTCCAATAAACTAAGTATTAAAGTTAAAAATAGTAATTTTTTCGTATTTTCAATTAACATAAGTATTTTGAGATTCATTTACTTCAAATAATTTCATTTAAAATTCAATTGCTATTCCTTTATTTTAAATATATTTTTTAAATATTATTAATTTTTAAAATAATAAATACATCAGATGCTTTTTCAAATTATTTTGAATTCTTTATATGCTAATTTAAAATGCAACTAAATATGAAAATTAAATAATTTCTTTTTAAGGAGTTGTGGCATAAAAAATTTCTATTCAAGAAAACTAATTAAAGTTATGAAACTATTTAATATTTTAGTGTCTACTTTTATAAAACAATTTAGGCGAATTTACCTAAAAATTTCTGTGAAAAATGCTCACTTTTAAACTTTTTTATAAAACTAATTCTAGACGGATACTTCTGAAAATCTGCATAGAAAAAAACAAAATATCTAGATATAGGAATTTTTGGATTTCATGTATAAGAAATTTTTAAGCAAAAAATTGATTTTAGTTCTGACTATAAAACTGGTCCGACACAAGTTTGCACCCATTAACAATTCCAATATATCCTGAAAAAAGCGATCAAAATAATATAACCGTGTCTTTCACTTTTCTATATCAATTCGTTTAACAGCTGAAACCGCAAAATTAATATTTAGTTAATATATAACTAAGAGTTTTTTTAATTAGGACGGCCTTCCATATAAATATATTACATAAATACTAATTCACGATTTAAATTGCTAAAAGAATTGACCTGGAAAAAGTGGAAGACATGAATATTTAGCCCTTCTTTGAGAACATTTTCTCATGGATACAACCAAAAGAGAAATTTTGTCGAACGGTGTTTAACCAAAAAGTAGTTTTTCAAGTACATTATATGTCGAATTTATATATCTTCTAACGAGCGGGAATTCCCGGGATCCCGGGAAATTCCGAAAAAAATCCCGCTGTCCCGGGAAATGAAAAAGTCCGGGAAAAGAAAAACCCTAGCGGTACACCTTCGAATATGAAGTATTTTTGCAAGGCAATTTCGAATTATTTTTTTGTTTTGCCGAACGTAGGGGCGTCTTTTTTAATTTTTTGTTATATTTTCGGCATTTACAGTCGGATTTGAAAGTGTGATATATCGTTTTTTGACTTTGTTTTGGACCAGTGTTTTGATATAAAGAAAAATCCAATGAAAAAATTTAAAAAGGCAACAAAAAAAAAGAAATAAAAAAATTTCTGCTGGAATTATCGAAAAACTTCCTTAGCATGAGTTTAATGATTTTTGGGAGCTTTAATTTATTTACATTGGGGTGGTACATTAGGGTTGTAGGAACTGAGGTCTGGTGAGCAAATACTAGAACGGGATACTTGCGGTCAATGGCCCTTAGAGCAAAACATTGGTCTCCTCGAGAGAAAAACATCGATGTATCATACTTTAAAATCCGACTGTAAATGCCAAAGATATAACGAAAAACGTAAAATGGCGACCCCTACCTATGTTCGGGAAAAAAATGTTTTTTTTGACACCTCCTTGCAAAAATACTTCGTATTGGAGAGTGTACGGCGCACTTTTCGCAGGGTTTACAATATAATTTGTCATTTTCAATTTACTAAAAGTTAACTCAAATATAACCAAAACTCTAAATTTAATAGTTTTTTTGCTGTTCTTTTTCTCCCCCAGTGAAAAAACCTAATTGGAGTAAGCTGTATCCAGTAGAGCTTGCCGTGTTTTTAGATTAGCTCTTAAAAAAACATATTTGTGTTTGAAAATTATGGTTCTAAGGACCCAAAAAACCCGGGTTGTTTGTTACATATATCCCCAATTAGCATTGTGTTAAAAATGATAAATATCGGTGCAGCGGTTCAAAAGTTGTAAGTGAAAATGTGAGGACACTTTAAAATTGTACATTTTATTTCTTTATTAAATGGTTGTAAAATGCATTGAACTTTGTATTGAAATAAAAAAGTTATATGGAGGTTCTTAAGGTGTCCTCACATTTTCAATTACAACTTTTGAGCAGCCAGGCCGATTTTTATTATTATTACTTATTAATAGATATTAAAATTTTTACATTTGAGCTAAATTTGTACATTTTAATATTAAGAATTATCTATTTGTGGCTTAACGTTAATGTTGTGAGCCAGATTGGCACTGTGCTAGTTTATTGATTATAATTCATTCATTTATAAATTTTTAATTTTTTCATTGTGGTTTAATTTTACATTGATATAAAGATAAATATTTCAATATTCTATAAACATTCAAACAAATAAAAGTTTAAAAATTCATTTATAATTAGATTTATATATTTTAAACAAGTTTCTAGATATTTATATAAAGCGTTAAAATTTATGCCATTTAGTATAGTTAGAACTTGAAAAATATTTAATTCTTTTTACCAAAATATGTTAGTCTATACTTGTTATAAATTAGACAAACGCCGATGAAATGTAATGTGTTTTCTGTTGCATCTAAATTGCAGACTGTGCATATACCAACTGAGTTACTTCTAAAACATCTGACATCTCTAGCTCTAACTAATAAACCAGTAATGCGAGATTGAAAGTCTGTCAATAATGGCGCAGTATTGTAATCTAATATTGGTTTCCAATGTGAGCATAACGGATCAGAATTATCAGGAGAAAATTGAAGTGCTTGACAGAGTGTGGCCAGATCTTTTGCCCAATAAATATTTTGTTGTATAACTTTCCTTGCTAGAATGTTTGGGAGTCTGTGTTGGTTTTAGAAATTTATTAATATAATATAAATGCAGTTTGAGTGTTGAAATATATAGTCAGTATAGGCCAGTTTCCAAATAAGCCATGTAATTAGGTGTTGTATCCGGTAACTATAGCCTCTTTTTAACAAAAAATCTAAGTAGGTTTTCTACATCATAATACTTTTAGTAACCCCAAATTTGTGCGACGTAAAACATAATGGATCTGGAGGCAGCATCAAATATTTTCAGATTGTTGGATTTTGATATTTGTGAATTTTTTAAATATTTTAACCAAGTTGAATTATTTTCTAATTTAGAAGCAACCAATTTATTATTTAAATGTTTATTAAAAGATAAGTTGTATGTAATATCAACTCCAAGATATTTTTAACTGTTAACAATTTCAATAATTTCTTCGCCAAAGTGCCAACTCAAATTTTTGGAAGTTCTGGTACCTGTACGGAATATGATGATTTTAGATTTACATTTAGAGACCAAATAGAACAATAACTATATTGGGCATCAATCATAATTTGCAATTCAGTTGGACATTCCGACGAAATGACAATATCGTCTGCATAAACAAGGAGTTTCACATTTATTTCTGAAATAGTAACACCACCGGGCAGCTCATTTGCTAAATCATTAATGTACAATGAAAACAGGATTGGATTTAATATACAACCCTGCTTTACGCCAATTTCACCAGCAAAAATAGTGCCATCCCATATTTGGCTTTCATTATTTTCGTAGCTGATTGCAAAATTCGAACTATTTTTGATGATAGTTAGAGTGTCCAAAACGGCAACCGAAAACCGGTTAACCGGTTTCTTTAATTTCCAAAAACCGACCGGTTTCGAATAATATCTAAATTCGAATAAACCGAAAACCGGTTATTATTTGTCGCTTAACCGGTTTTTAAAACATGCCCAGCAAAAAAAATTGCAAGTAGTGCTTTACAAACTACTTCTTTTAATGCTTCACAAGTATCCGTTATTACATTTTTACAGCTTTCTTAGAATTACTTCTGAACAACTTGAAAAAATCACTTCTTTCATTGCTTCCCAAATATCCGTTATTACATTTTTGCAGCTTTTTTAGAATTACTTCTGAACCACATCCAAAAAATCACTTCAGTATTGCTTCTAAAGAGTAATTGCTCTAAAAGTGATTTTGGTATAATTTGGCATTTTCAAACAGAGGGTCCCGGGGTCGATTCCCGGCGGGACCAATATTTTTTTATTTTTTTTTTAATTTTTTTTATTCTATTAATTTTTTTTTTTAATATTTATAATTAATTTGTTTGAATTCAATATTTTTTTAATTTTAAAATTTTTAAAAATATGCGTATATAAAAAAAATGGTGAGAAATTGATTTTTATGTACCTGTAAAAATAGTACTGAAACCAATATTGAATTGGAGTGAACCTTTTACACTTGTTTAATAAGTACTTTTATTGAAGAAAATAAGGAACAATATCTCGCATTAACAAAGTGGTATTTTTATGCCAGTCAACTTTCATATCAAAGAATAGCTCAGCGGTAGAGCTCAGCGACTAGCAATCGTGAGGTCGCAAGTTCGATACCCGGTGGCGGCAATAAAAAAGCTTTTGTAAAATAATAAAAATATAATTTTTTTTTTGTGAATAATTTTTTTTTAAGTTTTAATTGGTGAAAAAGAGCTTCGTTTGCACTCGTTCAAAAAGTACTGAAAAAATGTTAAAGTCGGAGTACTCCTCTCCTATGACAACTCAATGTTAAAATCATTAGTCTTTATGTTAAAAAAGAAGTACATCTAGATCATCAATTGTAGTGCTTTTTCTACTGCTTCGGCTGGGTGTTTATTAGAGTGGCCGGTTTGTATGGACAAAAATTTTTTGATATTGTGCAATCGATTTTTCGATAGTTTTTGGGATAAGGAAAAAAAGTTCCACTACACGACATATCAAAAAAATCATTTTCGAAGCGCCCAAATTTCAATTTTTTCCAATTTTCTAATAAATGCTAGATTATCGCCATCTTGCGGTGGCTTTTTCGAACAACTAAAGAAGTTGGAAACAATATAACATTACAACCTTTCTAGAAAGGTATTACTTATGGAAATCGGATAAAAAATGTGGCAACTAGAGGTAAAAGTATATATGTATGTAAGTAAAATTATTTTCTGCTTTTTAAATGTTTGTTAGCGCTGCCTGCGAGTTTTGTTCTTGAAAGGTAGCACCCTCCATCTGATGATGTAAACATAAATAGATTTGTGAAAAGATTTTTTTGACAATCACATCATATAACAGGATTTTTTGTTTTATCAGACGTAAAATCAGATAATTTAAATCCCGCTTTAGCAAACAGATTCAGCTGATTTCAGCAGTTGTTTCTAGAGGGCGCTTTTAGCTAATTTTTATTAGCTTTTTTTGCTATTTGTTCAGATTTATTTTCATAAGAAAAAAAAACCGAAACCGGTTTTAACCGGTTTTTTTAAGAAACCCGTAACCGAAACCGGTTTTTCAAAAATAGCAATTTTCGAACAAACCGAAAACCGGTTTTCTGAAATGGCCGGTTTTTTGTACACTCTAATGATAGTCCAAGATAAGGGAGCTTATAAAACAAACAGCACATGAAAAATCCACATAAAAAGTATACGTATTTTTTTACCATTCATTTTGTTTAAATTCACAATATTTACTAGGTTGAAAATGTTGTCTAGCTAGTCTAGTTTTCCAGCTAGATATTCATTTAATATATTTTTGTTTTCTATCCATTCAGTTATGCGATTTAATAAAATAGAGTTGAAAATAGTATCAATTAGCGATAACCATCTATAATTTGTTGCCCTTTCTTGAAAAGTAGAATCAAAATTGATTTTCGAAAACTTGTAGGAATTTTCTCATGTAAAAACATTTTATCGAAAACAAACAATATCTTCTTTATAAAACAATTAGGGGCATATTTATAAAATTCATAACATATGGCAACTTGTCCAGGGGGTTTATATTATTTTAGAGTTCTCAAAACTCTAGAAATTTCACAAAATTCGATTGGTGTGTCTAAAAAAGAATCTATATAGATTCTTAAAGTTTTCATTATTTCGCAACATTGAACTAAAATACGGAAGAAAATCATCAGCTTTTAAAATATATTTTACCTTGCCTTTATAGAATTGGCCAGCTTCCACCAATCACTGCTGCATTTCACTCTATTCAACTACTCAATAGTTTTATTGTATAAATCTAGCTTTTTAATATTGCATATTTTCAGGTTCTTAGTCCTCGCTGAAAAATAATGCGATTTGTTCAGAGTTGTGTGTCTTTTTCTGTACTTTTGTCATGATGACAAATAGGCAGTTTATCGGGGTCATTTTAGGAAAAGTAAGAAAGTGCAGACATGTCTTTAAAACGTCTTTGGCAAGTGTCTGCGATTGCTGATTTGTCATCTAAACGGCGCTGCTGACATTGTCTTTAGGACACATTTTCCAGCTGGGTAATAGTTAGTGGTATTTCATCTATAAGATAGTGGAAATATTCTTTACAATCAACTAAGAAATTTTTTGTGTCTAGGAATTTTTTTTAAAAAGATGGAGTTTTATTCGCTATATAAAAATAAAAAACGAATTTTTATAATGTCATTTAATTGGTTAAAAATAAAATATTAAAGTATATTATAAAGAATAAAAATTGAAATAATACATATAATTTAAAACTACTTAATTTCAGTTAAACGCAAAAACATTTCTGAGTTACGTTATCAGTAGTGGGATTCTTTAACTTTTTAACGACAAAATTCGGTAGTTATGTTGTTATTTTACTATGAAAACTTGACAATTTAACTACCGAATTTTGTCGTTAAAAAGTTAGAGAATTCCACTACAGTTGTTAAATTGCAACATATTACGTTAATATTTTTATTGCTATAGAAACCTGTTAAAATTTTGCTCAGTATTCCCGGGAATGTCCCAAAAAAATTCCTATGATATTCCCGTTATATTTCCATACATAATTTTATCTTACACCTCGTACAATGCCGGGTAAAACCAGCTATTATTAAAACCATAGAGGTATTTTCCCGAGTTTCTTAAATACTAAACATTTAACAATAAAACTTGAAGATTAATCACTTTGCTGGTATTTACTTATAAGAGACAAATTCAAATTAATTTAACATTCTTTAAAGTGTTTCTTAATAAGTTAGTAGTGCAATAGAAAGGGTGGTTAAATTTTAAGGGCCGATGTTGATTTTGAATAAAACACAAATTATGTAGGAAATTATTGTCAGTTCTTTTTATATGATAATATTGGTATGGTTCAAGTATGCATGGAACAAGATATCGGCCAAATGACCGCCGCGACCTCGGCGGCACACCTCCATCCGATGGTCCAAATTTTCGATGACGCTGAGGCCTTATTGAGGTTCTATGCCATTAATGTGCCGAATTATCTCATCCTTTAGCTCTTGAATTGTTGCTGGCTTATCGACGTACACCTTTTCTTTCAAAAAAAAGAAAAAAGTCCAACGGTGTCAAATCACATGATCTTGGCGGCCAATCGACATCGCCACCACGTGAGATAACACTGCCATTGAATGTCTCGCGCAAAAGAGCCATTGTTTCGTTGGCTGTGTGGCAAGTGGAACCATCCTGTTGAAACCACATATCGTCCAGGTCCACATTCTCAATTTCTGGCCACAAGAAGTCCGTTATAGCGAACACCATTCACGGTAACTGCTTGGCCAACCTCATTTTCGAAGAAGTGCGGCCCGATGACGCCGCCAGCCCATAAACCGCACCAAACACAAAAAACAGGTGTTTTCACATATCCTACAGACCCGATTTGCTGAAATTTGTGCACAATTCTCCCGATTGTGGACACATTTGGTCGATTATGCTGACCAAAGAAATCACGAAGTGCACGAAATGCATTTTGATTTGAAAGCACCATTTTCATAACAAGCCTGAATAACTTTAACGCGTTGGTCGTTTGTGTATCTTTCCATGGTTCAAATTCAGTTAGTCTGAAATTGAGAAATGTCAAATGAAATGCAGAAAAAAACTTGACGTTTAGGTGTGGTTCACAATCAACATCGGCCCTTAAAATTTAACCACAGTTTATATAGAAATCGCTATAACTGGAAAATATCGGAAGAAAGAATAACATATAACATACCTACGGTAAATTTTAACAAACTGTCACCGAACTGGCCCCTTTACATGAAATAGACTGGTCACTTTTACATGGCGTTGTCATAGGAGGGGGAAATTGACCCCTTGTGACATGTCACAAGACACATCCTAGGACAGGTTACAGAACTCTCATAAAAAACAAAGTTCAGGGACCTGTCCTGGGATTTGTCTTGTGACATGTCACAAGGGGTCAATTTCCCCCTCCTATGACAACGCCATGTAAAAGTGACCAGTCTATTTCATGTAAAGGGGCCAGTTCGGTGACATTTTGTTAAAATTTCCCGTAGGGATACTTAAAGAATTTTATTAAAAATTACTACGTTGATAGCCTGCAGAAAAAACTAATTGAAAATGACTGAAAAAATAATTGAAAATAACTGCAAAAATTAATTAAAAATGACAAATTAAACTATAAAATCTGTAAAAATTTTTACTAAATACATAAAAAGCAAACTGCTATTTTTACTAAATTTTTGTTATTTCTAAGTTAAATTTAGTTGAATGCGAATAGAAGTCTATCCTACTAAAAGCAACGAAAGTTTTTTCTAAAAAATTTAATTTTGCTAATTTTATTTATATTAAAAAAATCTAAAAAAACTTTAAAAATTTTAACTTTTTGTGTATTAATATTAAGCAAACATTTTTGTTGATTTTAGCAGGTTAAGTTTTTATTTTATATTAACCATATTTTAGCAGACATGTTTACGAAGTAGTTCAGATTTTTTTTTAATAAAAACTTAATTTTATTTTTTATTACAGCTTCCAACAACTACAAACACTGCCTTCAATGACGACATACTCCTAAATTTGTTACGATATTTTGACAAAGCAATAACTCTAAAGACTTTTAATTTAAGTTTACCGTACACTCAAGAAGTTTAGTTCACAAAAAAATGGTCTTGCCATTTGGACTCTCCTCTGATGGTCAACATAATCTCGAGAGTAGTGGGAGTGGCGGTGGAGGCGATTCTATAACCACTAGTCGAGCAATAGCTTATACACCGACAGCACCGCCATATTTCATGAGAGCACATACCAATGTTTCGACGGGAATTCCAATAATACCGAGTCCCTACATTGATTTCATTGTTGTAAATGGTGATGATCGTTATATGATCCGCTGTGAACGCAAAGCTGTACTGGAGAATAGTGTGGATTTGGCGAAAATGATCCATGCTGGGCCGAATAGTGGACGCAAAGGTGATAATCATTTTCAAATCTCAAATGTAGATAAACACGATTTCGAACTAGTGATAAGATTTTTGGAAAAAAGATTTATTAAATATCGCGATCATTTGCATATATTGAAAATATTAGAATTGGCGGATCGTTACAATTGTCCCGATTTGGTATGTTTTGATTTTATTTCAATTGTGTTGTTACCACAGAAGATCTTTCCTTTCATTACTTTGTATTATTTATTTCTAGATTATACACTGTATACGTGAGCTCGATCTTCAGTTAAGCAGTGCGACAGTGGTCGATGTTTTTCGATCTCTGTGGTTCTATCAGGGCATAACATCAGTCAATCAGCATCAGTTGGGGGCCGTCATAACAACACAGGAGTTGGCCTCCCATAAGAAAAATAAACGTAAAGCCCAACAGGCCGCCAATGTCACAAACTCAAATACTAATTTAAATTCATCGAATGTACCCGCCCCGAATCCCAATCCGTTCACTGCTGAAGATTATGGTGTTGCCCTATTGAACAACGCTCTCCAGTTGATCGATATGCATGCTGAATTGGTCTTAACTAAACCAGAAATGACTGAATTACGTTTTGAAGAATTGGAGATGATTGCAAAACGTGATGCACTACAATTAAGTTCGGAGCTGACACTTTTTACCTGCCTCGCTGATTGGAGTGTAGCGGAATGTAAACGTAAAAAACTTGATGCCACTTCGGAGAATAGGCGACGTGTATTAGGTCCATTGTGTTTAACACCTCGGTATTGTTTGATGAGTTCGTCAGAGTTTCGTAAGGCGTGTGATCGCGTGGAATTGTTGAATCCATTGGAAACATCAATTGTTAGCGATAGCATTGAAGGTAAGAAAGTGAGAGAGTTATGGTTCTTTAAAACTGTTCGTACATTAATCATGGTCAAAAAGAAAACATATGTATATTTCAATTCTGAACGTAAGTTATTTATTGCAAGTTCAAATTCAATTGCATTTTCAATTCTATTTCAATAATATTGTGAAATTCATTGATACATTAAAGGAACTTTCCCTTTCTATAATGTTGATAAGCCTAACCAATTACTTTGATTTCATTAACATTCAGGAAATAATCAATAATCAAGCGTATACTATTATGATGAAATTGTGTTAGTTTAACCCTTTCACTACCGACTTTTTTGTTTGCGGATGTATCATTATTATGACTTCAGATTCTTGTTAAGATTCCTCAAATTTGGAAAAAATATATAACAATATTAGCTAAAAATGCGGCAATAAAAAAATATGCATTCAACTAAGGTGACCATATGTCATCTTTTTTGGAGGACAATCATCTATTTTCACTCGCTGTTATCTATAAAATTTGTGTCCTCTTTCTGTCGTCTTTTTTCATAATCGGTCATCTTTTAAAAGCATGATTAATATTTTTATTATTGATCGTATAGTATGAACAGTACAAGCACGGCACGCTGGACAGTTTCCCTTAAAAATTACAACAAATTTTATTTTACGGCGGTGCGAGCACCGGTTTTTCTGTCAAATCGTATGAAAATGTCGTGCTTAACATTTTTCGCTTTTGAAAATAAATTTTAGCACTTATTTTCTTTTCGTAAGAGGGGGGGGGGCATACACGATACTCTATGCTGTACAATTTGTTGGATGAAAATCCAATTTTGATCGTGTATGGGCTTGTTTGATGACCAATACAAAAACAAAATGCACACGTCCAGCCAGCAAGTTGACGATATGCTCCTGTAAGCTTTATGGGTACAGGGTTGATACATTGGAAACATTTAGTCCTCTTATCCTATTTTTAAAGTTTCGTTATTTTTTTAACTAAATTTATATATTTAATAATAAATACAAAATTTTTTTTCCGCGACTTTTTCGCAATTTTTTTGCAATTAGCCACAAAACTTTGTTATATGAAATGGGAAATGGGTCTCTAGATTACATATTTAACAAAACCGCACCTAAAAAATTGCGAAATTTTGTCGGAACGCGAAAAAAGATTTTATGGTAAAAAAATTGTATTAAAAAACCTTATCAACGATTTTCATTCTGCAAACAAATATACTGATGCAAGAATTTTCCTTTTTGCAAATTTTTTTTCCGCGATTTCTTTTTGCAACTAGCCACCGAACTTTGTACTATGAATTGGGTGTTATAGTCCCTAGATTATAAATTTACAAAAACCGCACTCAAAAAATTACAAAATAATCGCGGAACGCGAAAAACGTAAGTAAAAAACTTAATCAGCGATTTTCATTCTGCAAACAAACTTTGTTCTATGAATTGGGTATTACAGTCCCTAGATTATGATTTTAAAGAGCCACACTAAAAAATTGTAAAATAATGGCCGAACGCGAAAAAAGGCTTTATGCAAACGAATACAGTATTTTTGACTTAGTTGCACAACCGACTTTTGCAAGAATTTTTGTGCAGGTAAGCCAAAAACGCGGCTAAGTCAAATTGTTTACCTGCCTTAATGTGCAGGTATACCAATACAGATTGAAAAAAAAACAAAACAAATGAAGCTAATGATGACAACTTTGTGCTTTGCACCAGATCTTGCGATTTTTATGGTTAAAAAACGACTAAAGTAGGATATTTTTGGACAAAAAAAGTTGAGAACACATTTATTTTATGTGTGTCTTTTTTTCTAAAATTGAAAAACAGTTAAAACAGTACAAAAAGTGCACTTAAAGAAGACAATTGCGTACATAATTTTGTAAAATAAAAACGAAACCAAAATTTTGTGCAGTTATAGACAATGTGCACTTAAGAAAAAGGCAGTTAAATCAAAACTACTGCATAATGATACAAAAATTTTACTTTTTTCTACAAAAAAAAACTTTTCTTTCTTTTTGTACAAAAACTTTTTTTTTTCATTTTCTGTTTGGAGTTGAAAATAAAAAAACTATCATTTGTATAAAAATATCATTTGTAAACTTTTTTTATAAGATATTTTAAATTTTGGATGAATATAAAAGAAAAATAATTTAGAAATTTACTTTATTTTGAACAGCATACTGAAAAATAATCTGTTGGAGGCATGTCCATATCCGGATTTCATTCTTGCCTAAGGAAATCGTCAGGGGACGACATTTTTAGAATTTCTGGAAATATTTGTTAAGTTAAATTACAAACTCAATGAGAATTTCTCGTTCTCGTCTAAGAGCGTTGTTAAACATTTAAAATATCAAAGAAATAACAAAAACAACAAAAAAAATTTTTTTGTTATTGTTTTTAATTGTTATATTTTTTTTTTCAAAAACATACAAATAAAATAACGCATTTTAAAATATAAATGTAAGTTAGTTATTTTGCAAAAAAGACATAGAATTCAAAGCCTTTACTTATGTCAACACGATTTTTAAGAATCCCAGCGAACAAAGATGATCATTAATGACTCAGAAATGAGCTCCAAAAACATAAACATTTTTCCACTTTTTCCTATGAAAGTGGTCCGTCCAAAAGAGCCCCCTGTGTACTCAGAAATAAGTCAGAAAAAAGAACGTATAAAATCGAAATTTTCTTCATAAATTTAAATAATTTTGGAATCTTCTTTGAGTCTGAAAAATGAACCCTCGTTTTGAGACATCTTTTTAGAATGTAGAGACAACTTTTTGGATTGTTTTCTGAGGGTTCATATTTTCTACCAAGAAAAGAGTGTTTTCAAAAATACAATAATCATATCTATGTGCCATTTAAAAATCTTATTTATGAGCGCTCCGAAATTGCTGGCTGGGATGTTTAGTTTTCGTTATAAAGAAAATATTTTGCTGAGATAGAAATATAAAAATGTATCCATTTTTATATTTTTAATAAAAACTGTTTTTAAAATTAAAAATTTTTGTCATTAAATGGGCACCAAATATGCATTCGAAGTTAAAATAATGTATAAACATACATTTTTGTCAAAATATTTGTAAATATGCAATTACGAATTAATGCAATGTTGTTCTAATTTCTTGCATTGAATTGCTTGCCCTATTTACACTCAAAAAAAAAGTCAGTAAAGCAAAAAATGTTGCTGTCAGCAAATTTTTAGTCAGGAGCGTGCTTGCAAAAAAGTTGGTAATTTCAGCAAAAGTGTTTAGTGAAAATCAGCGAGCTGAGTTTTGCCAAAAAAATAGTAATCTTAGCAAAAGTTTTGCTAACACTTAGTCGATTGCAAATGAAAAAAATCCTTGCTAAAATCACTAAACTTATTGCTGAATATTAGTAAACTGAAAAAAACTCAAAAAATTTGTAGAGAAATTTTACTTTAGTTAATTTATTTGCTGAAAATTTAAATATAGAAATTGTGTAGAGTTGTTATTTAATTATCATTTCCGTTGTCTGTACTATATCCAGACAAGCTGCGACATCTACATCGTGTCTATCTGGTTGTCGTCCACGCTATAATTGCGGTTATCAACACAATTTTTGTAGCAAAATAAATTAGTAAAACATTAGTTCAAAATTAGTTTAGTGGTAAAAATATAACTAAATCTTTTGCTGAAAACGGAATTTCAGCAAAAAAATTGCTGAAAGCTAGTAAACTTGATATACAAGACGTTTTACTAATTTTTCTACTAACTTATTTTTTTGAGTGTACTAATGGCGTTTATTGATAAGAAATATAATTTTCACATAATATGAGTTCCAGAACTTTATCGCGGTAACCCAAAACATTGCGAAACAGCCCACAGAAAACCAAGTTACATACAATTTTAAGTACAGAAACGCTTCTGGGTAAGTTTGGAATCTAGGAGTAACGCACGTAGTAGTCTGTTTGAAAAAAAGAAGGAATTGTAAAATTTATGGCATACACAGTGGTAAACTTTAATGGATATACAATATGTTTTATAAAAATTGGCGAATAATGCAACTGAAGTACTGAAAAATATGCAGTTATCCATTTTTGACCATTTCGGTAATTTTTAAAACAAAGCGGCGACTGGTCGAAATAAATTGATTTGAATGATATGTTATTTTTTAGTTGTTTGTAATTGTCACATAGGACAATGGTAATTAATATTAGAATAACAATATTAATTACAATTACCGGTCCCCGTCCCCAAAAACCGGTCACGTGACGTGTCCGGTGACCGGTTCCTTTTTGCACAGGCCACCTCTTAACGAGAAACACCACGGTCGGCACATCGATGAGTGTGGCTAATTGAAGTTTTGTCAGTCACAGCCTACACAATATATGTTTATAATCAGAAGAGCCAGAATTAACTAACACACGAGCAATTTATTATACCCTACACCACTATGTGGTCAGGGTATTATTTTTTAATTAGAATGTTTCCTCTCTTAATCATATTATATTGATAAAAGTTAGTTATAGGTATTGTTCGATAAATTTGAACTATTTTTAAGTTGCTATGAATAACGCTATACAACAGCCTAAAAAACTTCAATTGGAATACATATTTTCTAATAAACGTTGGTGTGGTAAATCTAGTGTTTCCAATTCGGTTAATCGATTCACCGATTCCTCGATTAATCGCCTCTGTTTCGGTTAATGTCGAAACAAATAATTAAAAACTCAAATAATTATTCGACCCGAATAATCGCTTAAAATAGGTCGATTAACCGGTTACATTTTTAATATTGAATTTTTCCTTTATTTTTTCCCAAAACTTCACAATTTTCTTAATATTGGCTAACAAATTGCAAGAAAAGCTTCGAACAAACAAATTTACTAAATAAAAGGCCCTGAAATTCTTTCAATTCTTTTCATTTCTGTTTTATTTCTTTTAAAAATTAAAACTAATATTTGCATGTCCTCACGACAATATTGTATTTGTTTTTAAACTGTTTAACACAACTACCAATTGGCAGTTAATTCTGTAAGAGCTATACCTTTTCTTACATCGCCCAATGAAGTGTTGATAGTCGGTTCAAAACCCGATCAATGCTACAACATTTAACTGAATTAAATTTTTATTCGAATAACAAAAAATTACCTAAAGTTAAGACAAAATGAATGTTAAATTAGTAAAAAGGTTAAAGTCGGGCATGCCGACTATACAATACCCCACACCAGTCTGGTTAAGATCCAACTAATGTTTGGATCCGAAATTCGAATGGGTTAAAATGGTACTTGTGTCAAAATTTTCTATAAAATTATAAAAAAAAGAGTAAATCGTAAATATAGCCCATATGGGCGATACGTCCAAATATGGACCGATTCTATCTAGAATCTATCGGCTTTTTTCTCTGGACCATGTGAGTCAGCAAACCAAATTTCGTTAAAATATCTTAATCTTTGCGACATGCAGCGTGTAACCAAGCCAATTTTGGAGGGACCCTTATATGCGCACTAGGTCTAAACATGGACCGGTGTTTACCAAACTCAATAGGCTTCGTCCTTGGGCCGACATAGGTCGGTGTACCAAAGTCCTTCAAAATATCTTAATATTTGCGACCTGCAGCGAATAAACAATATAATTTTGGGGGGACCCTTATATGGGCACTAGGTTTAAAAATGGATCGATATTAACCAAAATCAATAGGCATCGTCCTTGGGCCGACATAAGTCGGTGTACCAAATTTCATCAAAATATGTTAATATTTGCGACATGTAGAGTGCGCACAAGAATGCATGGACAGACAGACGGACGGACATCGTTAAATCGAAATAAAAAAAATTCTGAGCCGATCGGTATACTATAAGGTGGGTCTATGACCATTATGTTTTGGTGTTACAAACATCAGCACAAACTTATAATACCCTCTCCACGTAGTGGTGTAGGGTATAATAATAATCTACATAAATGTATCGGCTGAAAAATCCGTAGGATAACCAATAAAACGACAATTTTTCGGCAAAATTCGACTCTATTCACCTTCAAGAGCGATACAATCGCTCCAACGCCTTTCTCACATTTCGATACATTTTTTATAGAATAATTTATCTTCGGCCTGCAAATAGGCCTCTGTTTCGGCAACACCTCTTCATTCGAACCAAATCTCTTATTAGCGAGCATTTTTTTAAAGTCTGAAAACAGGTAAAAATCGCATATAATAATTAAGATTAATTTGCAAAAAACTGAAATTATTTGTACATTAATTTAAATTGTTATTGTTTAAACTGATTTTAATATTTTAATTTTAGAAGGTTTTATGGTAGTAATGTTGAATAAAAAATAGGTGGATGTATCTTTTATGTCGGTACCTACAACCCAAACTGCTTTTATTTTTCTACAGCTTCACCTAATCTCTTAGTAAAACTGAGCAAAACTTATGCTAAGTAACAGTTGGTCTTATTCAAATTCGGCCCTAAAGCACCGTAAGTTGTTTGAGTCTCACGTGAAAAAACTGTTATACTCCATATAAAAAAAATAATTTTTCACGACAATGAATTTCACGTGAAAATTGTGTAGAATTTGTTTTCTCGCAAATTTAATTTACAAGACTATTATTTTTCTTGTTAAAAAGTGACATTTTGTGATTAATGTGATTGTTGCTTTCTAATTACATAAAAAAAAAATTCATTTTCAGAATTTAAATTACTATTTAAAGCTTTTAAAGTTTGAGTGAAAATTTTCCACTTGAAAAACAACTTACTGTGCTTAAGAAAAGAAATTGCTGATAGTTATGAGGTAGTTCATGTGACCGCATGAATTCGATTGGCAACAAATTCGGTTGCTACAACGAATCTGTTTTCTAGGCGTAGTTTTGTTTTGTAGCTTGTTCTTAATGTTTAAGGAACAAGGAGAACTTTTATAATTTTTTCCTTTATTGAAATGTCGACTCGTAGAAAATAAAAATTATTTCTAATTCTTAAAGCCGTCAGGCAAAGTCTTTATATTTACTTATTAACTAAGGTACATATTTTCCCTTATTGGAAAATACACATAAATATATTGGATGCCGTGATCAGTTTCCAGCATTGGAAAATACACGATTCCTATGGGTTAACGATCATCAAATTAACAATTGTTTTATATTTCTTTTGTCTAAAAGTGAGGTTACATGATCAAGATTTTGCTTTCAAGTTGAAAACACATACTGCTTGTCAAATTCAGTTGAACTTGAAGCTGTGACGTAGGCTGCATGCAACTTGATAGTCAATTTTGCTTTCAAGATGTCGTCGTCAAGGAAAGAACTAAAAATGCTCGCCTCTGTGGGCTGTTTCCGCACTATAGGCTGTTCGAAAAGACTTTATTTTTTTCTTCACATATTCCACAGACATTTTCATGTCAGCAGAAATTGATTTTTTTATTTATTTTTATTTTTAAATCATTTCGTCGATATACCGAAATATTCACATTCCGTATTTTATCAATCATGTTTTATTGCGGCACAATATTTGTAAAAAGAAAAACAAATTTACAAGAAATTGATCAGCTGTTTAAAAACTTGACCATCAAATTTTCTCAAAACTTGAAAACAAAAATTGATATCAAGTTGCTGTTCAATTTTTAAAATGTGAGTGTGTTAGTAAAAAAATGTGATTGTATTGAAACTTGAAAGGCAAACATTGATCGTGTAACCCCTATGTAAGAAACATTTAAATGTTAGTCACACAGATTTTTCCGATCATGCGTTTAATTGCAGACGATACGGCTAGTTTGCATTATAAATTTAATAGTTGCCTCAATTACAGAAGGTAATTGGTAAATTCATTTCGAAATACGTTTCTTGTTTTATGCTTGAATAGAGTTTGATATGGAATCAAATAAATTAAAATCAGCAAAAAAATGTGAAATAGTTTTTAGCCTAAAAAATCACAAAAACAATTAAATTTTCGAAGTTTTTTTTGATTTTTATTAAATGCAAATAAAAATTGAGCCTTTTGAAAACAGCAGTTTAAAATTTTTTAGCAAATATTTCTATTGATTTTAGCAGGATAGACTGCTATTTGCATTCAAGTAAATTTTGCTTAAAAATAGCAAAAATTTTGTAGATATAACAGTTTATTTTTGCTATTTTTAGTCTACTAATATTTAGCAAAATTTTCTGCACATTTTACAGAACAATTTGTTATTTTCAATTAACTAAAAGTTAACTTAACTAATATTCTGTAAACTTAACAGTTTTAATTTTTTGTTCTTTTTTACTAGTATTTAGCAAAAAATTTGCTAATGTCAGCAGTTTTTTCGGCAGCATCACTTTTAACTAATTTTTAGTAACTTTTTCTGCAATTTTTACAGATATATTTCTATAAGTGCAGTTAATTCCATGGTTTAGTTGTAAAAGGTTAGCTACCTGAATATTTTTTTAACTTGCCCTAGGCCACTTTCACAAAATTCTAAAATATAATATTTACGAATTTACAAAAGGCAATAAGAAACTAAAATCCGGCATAAATGACTCATGTTCACACTAAAATATTTTAAGTAAAAAAACGTATTAAAAATATGAATAATTTGCTTTGTTATTGCGAGAACTTTAATTGCAATTCAATTTAAAGAAAAATATCGAATTATTTATGAAACTTTAAGGGCGTACGAATATTAAAGTCGACCTTGGGGCCCTGTTTCTGTTTTTAAAATGTTATTGTTTTGAGTAACGTCACAAATAACAGTCCTTGGCAATTGGTCAATGGCTAATTCCTGTATATTTCGCATAGAGAAAGTTTCCGCATTTTTTTAAATTTTTTTTTATCAAATTTATTGAGTTTTATGATGAACAATTTAACATAATCGAAATTAAGAAACATTATAAAAGTAAATACTCACACGGCTCACGGCGGCTGGCTTGTTTCTCTGCCCGCAGGGTTCTAGAAAGAAATTAATATGGCCTGCCTAAAAGATCTAAAAAGAACTAAAAGATACTGCAGAAAGGCGCTCCAGATGGAGAATTGTTATTGAAAGCCCACCATGGTAGCTAGAGGTAGCTCGCAATATTGTTCGAGCAACGATTATTATTAATATTATTAATAAGATGAAACAAGCCCTTTATTTTGGTATATTACATGTTTTGACAGCTGCAAAATTATTCCCTATACATGAATTTAAAGTTAAAATTTCTCTTTTTTCACGATTTCTTTAATAAACAACGTACAGCGAAAAGAATGTCCAGTATTTTAATTCATATCTTACACTCTAATTAAAATCTGTTGAAATTTACCCAACTTATAGTAGGAAACTGTACTCCTACTATAAATTGGGTAAATTTACTCTATGTGCGTAATTGAAAAAAAGTACGCACATTGTGTTTAAGTTGGTGCACAAATAATTTGTAATTTTACATTGAAAGTCCGTAAAAATTAAATGAAATTTTGAAATTAGTGTGCTAATTTACTAAATTTGTGCGTAAAAAAGCATATTTCTCGTGTAAATGTACGCATAAAGTGCGTAAAAATCCACAAAAAATGTGCAAAAATCCACAGAAAGTTCGTAGAAATCCCCCAAAAATGCGTATATTTACCACAGCTGTGCTTAATGTTAAACCACACAAAAACATTTTTTTTTTTAAATAAAAAAAACTAATTTTAAGTACATATTTTATTTATAATAATATCAGTGTCATTCTCGTGTATAATTTTGGCAAATTTTGGGCATTTATTGTGAAACATTGGTACAATATACATTTATTGAAAGTATTGGCCATCATTAGCTATGAACTTTTCCCATCTCTCTGGATGGATTCCGTGCCAAAATAACTGCTGCTCACTTTTTGAGGCCAAGAGGATGACAATTTCGGATACCCGAAAGCAAAACTTCTTATTCACTATTTATTTTATAAATAGTTTTAGTTCTTGCAACATGTGGCCGAGCGTTGTTCTGATGGAATATTAAGAGCAACCAAATACAGAGTATTACCTTGGCGCTATGGACAGTCGGCTTTGGCGTTGATTTTGCTGGTTGCCAAAACGATTTAATTTAAATTTAATTTAAACGATTTCTTGCGTTAAGGGTTATCATAATCCATTTGTCATCGGCAGTAATGATTGGATTCAAACATTTCTTTCTTTTTTTGGCGTTCCAGCAGCATTTCCCACATGCAAAATCGTCCAAAACCAATTTCCTTGCTTTTGGATGAGTCCTGCTGCTTGCAAACCAAAAAGTATTTCATTCTTCTGTTGTTATTTCCAGATACAAATGTGTTAATAGAAATATGGTAATTCAAAAAAATAATCCATTTTAACTTTTTCTCTTTATTATTTAAAATTTTTTTCAATTTTTTCCAAATTAAAATGTCAGATTATTTATTACTATTATAAGTTAGTATATTTACCAAATTTGTGCGTAAAAATTTTATTTAACAAAAGAATAGTAATTTTAGGCACAATGTGTTTATTTGTAAACACATTGTGCCTAATAGTCTATAGTCTATAGTAAGAACTAAGATCGATTTTTGTTTTAAATATTTCTTAAATAAGAAAGTTGTTTGAAAAATTCTTACCTAAGAAATATTTAAGAAACAAATCGATCTTAGTTCTGATTATAAAAATGACCATACGAGTTTTTCTTTAAGAAAAATTATTAGAATCGCAAAGTTGTTCAATAATAGAAATATAACGCATAATCTTTTTTGGTGAGTTAAATATCTTAGATTTCATAGTTTTCTAAATGAATAATTAGTTAATATCTTACTACGAAGTTTCTTCAAACTAAACATTACTATGTTATTTTAATGAAATTTCGATATTTTGGAGAGAAAAAAATTGTAAGATGAACATCTCACTGTTTTTGACCACCTCGGTAATTTAAGTGATCAGAATATGGGGTTAGAAAGGATTCGTCCGAAGTAGACGAATTAGACAGGTTGATCTTAGATTTCTTTTCTCTATCATAATAATCTGAAAATATAGCTTGAAACACATTCATTGTACGAGGTTTTCTTCAGAAAAATATATGCAGTTTTGGGCAAATAATTAATGGGTCGCTTGCCCACCCCAGAAAAATGGTCTAGGTACGCCAAATGAAAGTGTCTTACTTAAAACATATTAGAAAAAGATTCGATCAAGTTCTGACTATAAAACTGTCCCTTAAACTTAATATACTTTTACGTTTTTTCCTTTTAAATAAACAGGGTTCTTTTCATAGTATAATATAGTAGCTTTACTCATTTTCTGTCATTTGAAAAAATGAAGTAGTGTTTGTAATTTTACTTGCACATATGGTTCTTAATACCACTACAACTACATGAGATAGGGACAAGCTCTCAATTTTTTAATGAGTGGGGCTACTATAGTATACTATGGTTCTTTTCTATTGCAAATAGTAAATACCAACGCTGACACCAATTGCTACGTTTTACCTTATAAAAACGTTCGTTTATCTCCTTAAGATAAACCGGGCTGGTGCTCTTATGTAATTAAAATAACTCTTACACTTAGATTGAGCTTATACTCTTCTTTATTTATACTCTCTTTAGTTTGATTTGGCTTTACTGTTGTTCATTTAACTCTGTATTACTTTATTATACAACAATATTACACACACACAAACTCTTATGATTAACTGACTATACAATGCTAATACCCAGTTAACAAACTCTAGTACACAACTTAACAGCACAATTGTTAATGCGCAACTTCCTCTGCCTTCGTAAATTTCGGTATTTTATAGTTGGTTGTAGAACATGCTACACTCAAAAAAAAAAAGTCAGTAAAGTCAGCAAAAAATGTTGCTGTGTCAGCAAATTTGTAGTCAGGAGCGTGCTTGCAAAAAAGTTGGTAATTTCAGCAAAAGATTTGCTGAAAATCAGCGAGCTGATTTTTACCAAAAAAATAGTAATCTTCAGCAAAAGTTTTGCTAACATTTAGTCGACTGCAAATGAAAAAATCCTTGCTAAAATCACTAAACTTTTTGTTGAATATTAATAGACTGAAAAAAACTCAAAAAACTTGTAGCGAAATTTTACTTTAGTTAATTTATTTGCTGAAAATTTAAATATAGAATATGTGTAGAGTTGTTTTTCTTTTTTTGTCATTTCCGTTTCCAGACAAGCTGCGACATCAAGATGTAGATGTCTATCTGGTTGTCGTCCACGCTATGCATGCGGTTATCAGCACAATTTTTGTAGCAAAATAAATTAGTAAAACATTAGTTCAAAATTAGTTTAGTGTTAAAAAAATATAACTAAATTTTTTGCTGAAAACGGAATTTCAGCAAAAAAATTACTGAAAACTAGTACACTTGATATACAAGAAGTTTTACTAATTTTTCAACTAACTTATTTTTTTGAGTGTAGAAGCTTAACATTATTTATAGCATTTAACCTTATAGCATATGCTGAGGTGTATACAATAAATGTAGTGCTACTTTGCCAGATTGACGAGTTTAGTAAATCCCGTTTCTCGAAAATTCTAGAGTTTTCGATACTAGACTAATCCAAATTCGTAACATTTCATACTAAGTTTATTTTTCTTTCATTTCAGGGAAAAAACTTAAAAACTTAACATCGGAACAAAGTCAATTATTGGAAAAATTTCGCACTGCTAGACCAGAATTTGCCAAAATGCCAATACATTTGAGCGATCGCAGTAATCCAAAAAATTATCCCAAGAAAATGAGACGAGCCGAAAAGGGCAATTCGGAAGAGGGTTGTTGGGAAAATTTCGGCTTAAATTGTTTGGCAGTGTTTGCGTGCATATTCGATTGAGATTAGTTTCCGCTCCCATACGGATGGGTTATATTGAAATATTCCGGATTTGAAGAATTTATATATATGTTGAAACATGATTACTTACTGTTTTGTTTGGTGTAGCCAGAGTGAAAGCTGTCGCAATTGTTCCAGAGGATCAAGTAACAGGACAATTGCAAAAAAGGCAATTTTAGCAACATATTTTCTAAGCATTATTTTATAAAATATTTTTAAATTTATAAATATGTATGTAGTGCATGTACTCAATGTATTAATTTGTATGTATTTTTGAATAACATAACTACCTATTATATAATTTGCAAAAAATAACAACAAAAGAAAAACTTTAAGAACGATCAAAAACGAATATTAGATTATAATGTATAATGGAGATATTTTAACACGAATTGGGGAAGGAATCCTTACTGGCATTAACAATAAACAAATAACCCAAAGATAACTCAAATTGAAAGTTGAAAAATTTGGAATGGAATTTGACATATAGTATAACTGTAAGTTTGCTCAAACTTAACGTTATTATGTTTATTGTTAATTACCCTTAGCACGATTGTTGCAGTGTCCCGTTAGCTACTATTTGATACTTTACCTAACGCATTTGTTGTCGTCCCTCATAAAAATTCAAAATTCACTATTGGTTAAATTTTAACCCGACACTGAGCTATCGGGCTTTAGTGTTATATATTAGTTATGATTATCTGTTTTGTTTATATTTAATTTCAACAAATTTTTTCAAACATTATTAATGCACTTACAATGATGTATAATAAATCAAATTGATTTTATTATTCATCAATATTAAAAAACAAAAATCACACACACACACACACATCACAGTAAACTAACACTTACATAGATTATTTAGTAGATTGCACTATGGGCCAAAATTTTTAAATTAAAATTAAATCTCATTCCCTGATCTTGAATACTGGAGCCTAATTATGTATCTTTTTAACGACACACGATAGTTAAATGACACCTAAATAAATATCATTTTGACGATAGAACTCACTTTATAAATCTCATGAGCTGTAAATGCCATATGACACTGAAACAACTAAAATTTCATCATTCACATTGCTGAAACGAAAATGATTTAGGTGTCATTTCACTATCGTGTGTTGTTAAAAAGATATATAATTGGGGGCCTGAATTTTAAATTTTAATTTTCGTTATTTTAAGAGCTATTTAAATTTGACTAATATATTTGTAAGCTGTTCCATAGTGAATCTTATTATCTTTTATTGCATTTCATTGTATTTATCTCAAAATAATATTATATTAGGAAATACATATTTTATATATTTACGTACTCGTTTACATGTTTGCAAAAGAACAAACATAAATTCTCCTACAAACACTCCTACAAAAAAGATTGATTTATTTTTCAAAATATTTCGAAATTTAAGATTATTAGATCAAATTATAATACATATATATTTTGTTATCCCTATTTTTTTATTTGTTTTTGCCTATATACAATTTTGTTTTATATTTTATAAATTAAATATTGCTAGTCAAATTTGTTAACAATTCATCAGTGTTTCAATTAGTCAAACTATTATTGTTACTGTTTATTATTATTTAACACTATTAATTTTATAAAACTGTTTTAATTAATGTATTGTTATTTAAAATAAAACCAATTTTAAAACAAAATTATTATAAAGAAGAGCATATTTACATACTGCATATGTTTGCATACATAAACATTAAATAGAAATATTGATACGAAATTAAATAGAAAAATAATTACATACAAAACTAAATAATATGAAACATTTTGTAAATAAAATTCTTATTGAGCTTTCGAGTAATGTTATTAAATGATGTTGTTTTATTTGAGTTTGTTAAAAAAAAACAAAAATATTCGAAATTTTAAAACTACCCAGGCATAAAAATACGATCGGCACAATGTTGGCAAATTATTTATGATGGTCGGTTTTGCGTTGGCAGAACATGAAATTAGCAATATTCACGGTATGGTCCTGCATGATGAAAACAGTCGTCCTGCTGGAATGCATACCTGTGAATTTTTCAATGACATTTTAATGACAAAAAATTTCAATGTAATTATATGCCAATGAAATGTTTTTCAGTAGGCCTTATTTCAACAAATGGTAATGAAGACCAGTGCTCAAAACAACCAATTACAACTGAAGAAAAAAGCATTGCATAAAAAAAAATTTTTTTTGGGAAAAAGGGAAATTAAGACAAGACTGTAAAATTTCAGAGCTATACACATAATAAATACATACTATATATTTTATCAATATACGGTGTTCACTCTTCTTTGAACACTGGTTAATCTAAATAAACACAGGATGTGGTCACAATTTATATTCTTAATTACACAAAACTATTTTTTAACGCTTCTTGGTTTGTTCAGACACTACTTGTTGGACGTATCCGGTCTATGCAGCGCAAGCGTTTCCAACGGAAATTTATAAGTTATATTTTTCACCAAAATTTACTTCGAAAGTTCAGCTTTAATATTTGATACGTATTTGGCTTCCAACAAAGATGGGTTAACAACCTGCTATCGGATGAAAACATATAAAATCAACAATTGAAATTTCCGCACTCTATTTGAATACTTAGTATCAAACTTGGCACAACTTTGTATACCTTGTATAACTAAGAAAGCCCTCAAAAATTGGACTACTAGCCCCAGCGGTTAACAAATGATGGCGTGTTAAATTTGGGGAAAATTATCAAATTTGCTGAAAACCTTAATTATATAATTGGATCTAATTTCTGTATTATACTAGCTTTGTGACTGGTTCATATATCATTTTAAGGCATCTGAAATCGCGCTTAAAGTTGGTTCCCAACTAATTTTTTAATTTGTCCCAGAATTTTACTTTTTACTTTAATAATGGCTGGGGCTAGGGCCCCTTCCCCCGAAATGATTGACAAATTGTAAAACTTAACACACAATACACAAAGAAAAAAATAAAATTTGAAATCAAGCAGAAACAACATTAAATTAAATAGAAACAGCTTTAAAATCAAACTAATAGCGTTTTCTTTTTTGAAAAAAATGTTGCCTTTTTCTGCCCTTTTTTTACAAAATGCCTTTTTGTGTATAGTAATAAAAGGTAAACATAGACAAATTTGGTATCAAATTTAAAGGTATTTCAGATATCAATCTAACCGTGTATAAAATATGTCTAATTTTTCCCTAGTTTTCGTGCAATTTAACAAAGTGTCACAATTTTTTGGTGTTTTGTTAAATAAGTTGAATATTGTTGGACATTTTTGAAGCATAATTAAATAGGTCTTTAAAATACCTTTAATTTTATACCTAATATGCCTATATTTACTAATTATTTCTATGCACAAAAATACATTTTATAAAAAAAGGGCAGAAAAAAGGCAACACTTTTTTCAGAAAAGAAAACGGCATAAGTTTGTTTTCTTTTGAATTTAAGTGCGTTATTTTGTAAAACGCAACGCCTTGCGTTGCGTTGATTTGTGTGTAAATTGTTATTGTTACAAAAACGATTTGTAATATAGAAGAAGGGCCTAACGAGCAGTTTTATAGTCAGAAGTAGCATCTTTGCAAATTTCTTATTAAGAAATATTTAAGAAAAACTAAATTACTTACTTAAAAATATATAAGAAAAAATCAATCTTTTTTCTGACTATGAAACTAGCCCTAATTATTACAACTCTTGAATAAAAAAATCCTTTTACAAGAAGAATTGCCTAAAATTTTAAAGGTTTTAAATACGAAAAATTTGGAAACAAAACATTTAAATTTAAAAAAATAAACAATTAACGATTAAACTATCCCAAAAGATTCCTTCCGATCTTAATGAAATTCGGATATGCGATAGAGTTCTGCGGCAAGAGTTTCCAAATATCCAAATTTCAATAAAACCTTCTATTATTACCCGGTAATGAGTTTTGTAAGAAGAAATTAAAGTACGTAACCTCCTAATTTTCTATTATAAAACGTATTGTTTTAGCAAGGACATGTCGATTAAAGAACTCCCTACAAAACCACTCCTACCACTACACATCAAACCTACACATTGAGAGTTTTGCTCGACACGTTTTAATGAAATTTTTCATTAAATTAATGAAATTTTCTTAACAAAATAAATAAAAAAAATCTTAAAATTGGTGAAAAAGCTTCATATATTTTATGAAGCTTCTTAATTGCGTGTATGATAGTTTTAATAAATAATAGGAAATTTTTCACAACATTTTATGCAAAATTACATTAATTCAATGAAAAGTTTCAATGGACTAGTTCCAGTGAAACTTCATTGGTTTTATGCAAAAACTCATTAATATCCTGCTCATAACTTTCTCAGTCTACACTCAGGGAATTATGTAGGTAAATTCAACTGCAAATGACAGTTAAAATAACTGCACTTGCACTTAAAAAGGTGTAGACTACATTTCCAGTTAAATTAACTGCAATATGAAGTTATTTTTAACTGTTCAAAATCAACTGACAAATGTAGTAAAAACAACTACAAATGCAATTGAAACAACATACATGCAAATTATTGTAAAACTGTACAAAAAACTGCAAATATAGTTAAAAAACATAAATAAAAATTATTTTAAAAATTATTAATTTAATAAAAAACAAATTTATGTAAACACTCCTAACTTAATTTTATTCTATTTAAAACTGAGAAATCAAAATCGACACTAATGTCACTTTTATTTTTCACTAGTAAGATATTGTTGTAGATGTCCGTCTGTGAGGGATGAAATATGGCGTTGTTTGGCTTCCTTTTTTCTCCAGGTAGAAAGAGATGAGAATATAAAAGAACTGAAAGAAAATAAATACAATAATTTTTAATAATCCCGTAAATAAATTTATATTATAAAACTTACCTTATTATTTTAATAACTTAATAAAAAATATATAAACTTTTCCGTATTACGCGTCCTCACTCTTTGGCGTTGTTTTATTACTAAGACAAGAGAAAACATGTTCTACTCATATTCTTTCACTAGAAATTTCTAAACAAACGCGTCATACACATGCTCCTGATTGCTTCTTGTGTGTGCACACACACTTGAAAATATAAGTATTTGTAAAAAAAATTCAAAATAACTGCATAAAATAAATGTTACTACAATGTGGTAGTTTTTGTAGTTAGTTTGAAAAAATAACTGTCAAAAACATTGAAATATTTTGCTCTAAGTAAATTAACTACAATTGTAGTTAAAATAACTACAACCGCATTACTACACAAATAACTGTCATGTAGTAACTTCAGAACTTTTCTGAGTGTAGTTTAACCGCAATGAGTTTTTGTTTTATTTTTTCTTTAAATATTTTTTATATTGTGTATTAAATTAAAATTAACAAATTTTTTATACTACTTAACCAAAAACTAGTAGTTTCTGAAAACTGCTTGTATTTACTTGTAAAATTCAATACAAATTTTTAATCATTAATAGGGCAAGGAATTTCATGCAAATGCATGTTTTTTCTCAATAGTCCAAAGATAATAAAAACTAAATATTTATCCGAATTATCAAATTCAAAACAAAATGGTATCGATTTGTTGTTGCATATTTTTGCATATTTTGACAAAAATGCATGTTTTTGCATATTTTGACTTAAAATGGATATTTGATGCCTTTTTAATGCATATTTTGTTCTTTTTAATGCATATTTTGTGTTTTTAATGCATATTTGTGCAAATATATAATTTTTAATAACATTTTTTAAATTGTAAAAAATTTATACGATACAATTAAATGAAAAATTATTTTTGTTTCTTTATTATTAAAAATAAACATTTTTTAAAACCTTATTTACCTATGGAAAAGCTTCGAATTCTGTGTCTATTTGTAAAATAACTTCTTACATATGTTTTTATGTTTTAAAGTGCTTTATTTTTGCAAATATAATCGTTTTAAGTGCATATTTTTTATGTTTTTAATGCATATTTGTCTTTTTTAGCCGCATATTTTAGGCGCATATTTTCGATTTTTAAGTGCATGAAATTCCTTGCCCTAATCATTAACTATGTTCAAAGTTTTCAAAAACTCCAATTATTATTAAATTTTAAAACACTAGAAAATATGCAATGATATTCAATTTGATTACATTTTTTATTTTTTTATGTGAAATTTTGTTCGGAGATTTTAAGATTTTAAGGTGTGTTTGAGCATTACTTGCGGATAAGATGGTCATACTAAGACCATTAGATTTACAAAATTATTTAAGAAATACAATTAAGAGGTTTTAATAGTAGTGCACTTAAATTGAAAAAGAAGAAAATTGTAGTGCTCACTTTAAAATATAAAGGCCTATAAAACTGTCAGAACCAAGCACTATTCTTTTCTTAAATATATCTTAAGTAAGAAATTTCGTTTAAAATCGACCTTTGTTCTGACAATAAAGCTCAAAAGATTTGTTCAATGAAAAACAATGGTTAATGGTTTGATATTAATTCTGTAAAAAAAGCTCATTACAACAAAATTTTGAGAATTATCTCTTAAAAAATGTAGAATCTGTCAAGTTTAATAATTTTGGTCTTAGCATGAACATAGAAAAAACAAAATATATAATAATAAGCCGAAACAAAAATCCTTTTTTTTGCCGAACGTAGGGGTCGCCATTTTATATTTTTTGTTATATCTTTGGCATTTACAGTCGAATCTTAAAGTATGATACATCGATGTTTTTCTTTCGAGGAGACAAGTGTTTTGCTCTAAGGGCCATTGGCCTCAAGTATCCCGTTCTAGTAGTTACCCACCAGATCTCAGTTGCTACAACCTAATGTACAACCCTAATGTCAGAAAATTAAAGCTTGCAAAAAATCATTAAACTTTTGCTAAGGAAGTTTTTCGATATACCAGGTAGAAATTTTTTTTATATATTGGTTGCCGAACGTAGGGGTCGCTTTTTTAATTTTTTTTTCATTGGATATTTCCTTTATAGCAAAAAATCGATATATCACACTTTAAAATCCGACTTTAAATGCCAAAGCTATAACGAAAATTTTGCTTTGAAATCGCCTTGCAAAAATACTTCACATTGGAGGGTGTACGGCGAACTTTTTTCTTGAGGTACGGTCTAATGGACACTCAAAGTTGCAAATATGAACAGATTGGAAGCTTTTGAAATGTGGTGCTATCGCCGTATATTAAGAATCCCATGCACTGATCGAGTGTCGTGAAGTTTTAAAAATTATAAAAATACGTAAGCCTGCGTACCTCGGTCACATTATTAGAGGAGATAAATATGAATTATTACAACTTATCGTACAAGGCAGAATAGAAGGAAGAAGAGGTATTGGAAGGAAACAAGTGCCTCAGTTAAGAAATATAAGAAACTGGACTGGTTTGAGAAATATTGGTGAACTTATCCATACTGCGAGGAGCAGAGACCAATTTGTTCAAATAATAAATAATATTTCATAATTTCTATATATTTAGATTAATTTTATATTTAATTACTTTAATTATTAGTTAAGAAACGGAATCTTGCATGTAATCGCTTATATTCATAATTGGATAGGCAATAAAAGAAGAAGAAATCAAGTATCCTAAACACAAGAAATTCTTGAGTCCAAGAATCTACACAAAATCTCAGAATTAAAAATGTTTGTTTAATATGAAATTGTAAAATGTCTGTTTACAAAATTAATCATGTTTTCCATTTTAGCATTATTTACAAAAAAAAATTTTTTTTGGTCCCTTGTATCCGTGCTTGACTAAAATTTCTGTGTATTTAGCAGTACGCAAAATTTAGCTTATCTTTTTCTGCTGGCGCAAATACCGTTACTATTTCCTATTATTTTAGCAGAATTTTGAACTATTTATACGGGCTCTTTTTATGAGTATACTTGGGGAAATATTTGAGGATTTAGAAATTTGTTTTGGGGATTTTTGTGGATTTCAACTTGCCAAATGGGGATATGAGCATAAACTTTACTGGCAACGCTGAGAATCACATGACTTGTATAAAAAGTAGAGATGAGCGATATTTTCATACCGGTGATTTAATCACAGTTATTGATAAATCACTGGTAACGGCAGTGATCAAATATTTCAAGTCGCAGTTACTCGGAATGTCGTTCTTTTAATATTTTTGTACTATTCTTTCTTGCAAACTTCATTGTGCACAGTAATACATGTTTTTTTTCAATAACCGTGACTTGCTTTCACACTCTTCTGAATAAAATGTCTCCTTCTATCATGTCTTTGTTACCGGTCGCAACTATTTTTCTTTTAAGGCCCAGTTTTTAGGAAGTGGATTATCTTTAAACTTAGTTTAACGCAGTTTGTAACTGGAATACTGCTTTTAAAATGTGGTTTATTTTGTTTTATTTCAATAAAGAAATAAATTATACTCAAGAAAAAGTTTTTCCGGCAAATTTTTGTTAATAAACTTTGGAATGGCTGACAAAATTCGTTTTCGGTTTAACTAAACAAAGTTTAACTGACATCTTAAAAACTCGCCATAAATATTATTTCGTTTATTTATCAGAAAATCGCAGTCTTTTCCATAGAAAAACCGTGATTACGATCACAGTTTAAAAGTACAGCGATTTGCAAATCACATTCACTGAGAACAATGTTACTGAAAAATCGCCGGATCGCCCACCTCTATTACAAACCCGTGGTCTAGAGTTGTGAAATTTCGGTATTTTTTGTGTACTCAATACTACTCAATACTTTTCAATTGAGTACTCGATACTACTCAATACTTTTAACGGTTTTTTTAATTTAAAAATAAAAATATTATGAATTCGTATTTATTAGGAAAAATTATCACAATTCACATACACGTGTTAAATAACTATTGTTATTTACATTTTAATTAATTTAAAACATTTTAAATAAATTAATTAAATATTTTTTCCCAAAAATTCGTTACAAATTTCTTTGCTTCACAAATAGAGTTGTATTTTCAGAGCTGTATTTTTAGAGTACTATTTTTAGAGTTGTATTTTTATACAAAAATACACATTTCTACGGAAAATTGCACCTTTAAAAGTATTGAGTAGTACCGTTTTAGTATTGAGTACTCAAAAAAACAGTCAGTATTGAGTACTCAGTACCGGAATACTCAATACTTTTACAACTCTACCGTGGTCACGGTCACTGTTTAAAAGAACGGTTAATTGAAAATCACGAACACTGGTAGCAGTATTATTCAAAAATCACAGGATCGCTCATCTCTAATAAAAAGTAGCAAGCAATTTGCTTGATACCGTCTGCTTGATTCCAGCTCCAGAATCATTCAAGCACGCACTCAAACACAATCAAGCAAAACGGCCGAATTATTAAAAAGTACCGCTTGTACATAAAAATAACGTTTACAAAACGTACAGACTAAAGACGGGCACTTTAGAGTAGAGATGAGCGATATTTTCATATCGGTGATTTAATCACAGTTATTGATAAATCACTGGTAACGGCAGTGATCAAATATTTCAAGTCGCAGTTACTCGGAATGTCGTTCTTTTAATATTTTTGTAGTATTCTTTCTCGCAAACTTCATTGTGCACAGTAATACATGTTATTTTTTCAATAACAGTGACTTGCTTTCACACTCTTCTGAATAAAATGTCTCCATCTATCATGCCTTTGTTACCGGTCGCAACTATTCTTCTTTTAAGGCTCAGTTTTTAGGAAGTGGATTATCTTTAAACTTAGAGTAATGCAGTTTGTAACTGCACCGATAAAATTCCTTAGTAATATAGTTACCAAAATTCGTAGTTGAATTGAAATAAATTTGAAATAACTATTGTATTCATTAACAACTATATATTTCGTTAACAAAAACTATATGTTACCCTGTGTTTATTAATTTCAAACTGACAAATAAATTTTAATAACAAATTAAATAAAAAGTCAAACGATAAAAATATTTTTAATGTTTCAAAATTTTCATTTTTAAATAAATGGGATATTATTATAAAACGGCAACTGGATTTGAATAAATGCACCAAACAGGTAAGTTTTATAAACTTAATTCGTTGGATTACGTCTTAAATAACATTAAAATTTCCGTTTTTTAGAATTGAGGAAAAAATAAGGACAAAGAAAAACTAAACCATTATTTAAAATTCGAAAGAAATTCAATCAACAAAATGACAATATATTAAATATTTGCAGAAATTAACTCATTTGTGTGTTCTACTAACGTCATAATTTGGAAGCTGTTGATAGTTTAAACAATAAAAAATTCATATTTGTTATTTTGTGAAATTAATAATGTAAAAAATAAAGAAGTTTTATGATAAAATCGTTTTAAATATAAATATTTTTAGCTGTCAACAACCAATTTAGTTTTTAAATGGTTGGATGCAATTATATTAACAAAATTTCTAAATTTTCAACTACAAAATCGTTGAAAATTATATATTCGAAAATATTAGTTATCACCAACTAAATTGATTCAACTAAGCTTTAGTTAGAGTTATTTCACCTATGAGGTAGTTGAAATTTTCGTTAAAAAGAACTAAGAAATTTTTTGGGTGTGGAATACTGCTTTTAAAATGTGGTTTATTTTGTTTTATTTCAATAAAGAAATAAATTATACTCGAGAAAAAGTTTTTGCGGCAGATTTTTGTTAATAAACTTTGAAATGGCTGATAAAATTCGTTTTCGGTTTAACTAAACCAAGTTTAACTGACATCTTAAAAACTCGCCATAAATATTATTTCGTTTATTTATCAGAAAATCGCTGTCTTTTCCATAGAAAAACCGTGATCACGATCACAGTTTAAAAGAACGATTTGCAAATCACATTCATTGAGAACAATGTTACTGAAAAATCGCCGGATCGCCCATCTCTATTACAAACCCGTGATCACGGTCACTGTTTAAAAGAACGGTGATTTGAAAATCACGATCACTGGTAGCAGCGTTATTCAAAAATCACTGGATCGCTCATCTCTAGTGCACTTGTATATCTTAAAGTATTGACAAAACAAATATACCATATACATATCTGTTACTATTGGTGTAAATAAGAGAAGAAGTGCAATTGATATTAGGTGTGTTTCTTTACTTTTTGGGTAAAGTTCGGTAAAATGAGAGTAAAGGCGGATTATGGGACCGTAAACGTATATGTGATGTAACTGTACCGTGCCGTAGCTAAAAAGTACACTTATAGATTATCGTAAACGACATTACTATTTAGCATCTATTTCATGTGGTTTTATATTTTATTCTAAATTTTTCCATTTATTTGTTAATTTTTATTCCTTATTTGTTGTTTGAATAAATTTTCTTTATTCATTTCATATTTTTTCCGACTAAAATCATTCAGCTGTTTCGATGCCGGATAGAAAATTCTGATTTCAACAGAATAATCCGGCAAGTTCGTTTACATTTACGTGTTAGTAACTATTCGTATACATTTCTTCTTGTGGTATCGGAACAGCTGATTCGTTACAGATACGTTTACGGTTGGGTAACTCAGCCTTAAGCACAAAATCCTCTCGCAAAATGACAAAATTACCCAATAGTACGGGAACACAAAAAACCACTTTTCTAGCCCAAAATCTTATTTCAAAGAATAATGTGAAACAGTGATGGGACTTGAAAAATTTTGTTTTGTGCCAAGTGTGTGACTAAAATGTGTTGAAAAAATGTTTTGAATTTTATTACAGATTAATACAACAAATTAACATGCAAACCAACAACAAAAATCGTTCAATTAGCCTCTAATAAGAAAAAACGAGTAAAAAGGTTAAAGTCGGGCATGCCGACTATACAATACCCTACACCAGTCTGGTTAAAAGCCAACTAATGTTTGGATCCGAAATTCGAATGGGTTAAAATGGGACTAGTGTCAAAATTTTCTATAATGTGAGTCAGCGCACCAAATTTCATTAAAATATCTTAATATTTGCGACCTGCACTTTGTAACCAAGCCAATTTTGGGGGGACCCTTATATGGGCACTAGGTCTAAACATGCACCGATGTTCACCAAAATCAATAGGCTTCATCCTTGGGCCAAAATAGGTCTGCGTACCAAATTTCATCAAAATATCTTAATATTTGCGACCTGCAGCGTATAGACAATATAATTTTGGGGGGACCCTTATATGGGCACTAGGTTTAAATATAGACCGATGTTCACCAAAATCAATAGGCTTCGTCCTTGGGCTGATATAGGTCGGTATACTAAATTTCATCAAAATATCTTAATATTTGCGACCTGCAGTTTGTAACCAAGCCAATTTTGGGGGGACCCTTATATGTGCACTGGTCTAAACATGGAGCGATGTTCACCAAAATCAATAGGCTTCATCCTTGGGCTGACGTAGGTCGGTGTACCAAATTTCATCAAAATATCTTAATATTTGCGACCTGCAGCGTATAAACAGTATAATTTTGGTAGGACCCTTATATGGGCACTAGGTCTAAACATGGACCGATGTTCACCAAAATCAATAGGCTGCGTTATTGGGCCAATATAGGTCTGTGTACCAAATGTTATCAAAATATCTTGATATTTACGACCTGCAGCGTATAAAGAGTATAATTTTGGTAGGACCCTTATATGGGCACTAGGTCTAAACATGGACCGATGTTCACCAAAATCAATAGGCTGCGTTATTGGGCCAATATAGGTCTGTGTACCAAATTTCATCAAAATATCTTAATATTTGCGACCTGCAGCGTATAAACAGTATAATTTTGGTAGGACCCTTATATGGGCACTAGGTCTAAACATGAACCGATGTTCACCAAAATCAATAGGATGCGTTATTGGGCTAATATAGGTCTGTGTACCAAATTTTATCAAAATATCTTAATATTTACGACCTGCAGCGTATAAAGAGTATAATTTTGGTAGGACCCTTATATGGGCACTAGGTCTAAACATGGACCGATGTTCACCAAAATCAATAGGCGTCGTCCTTGGGCCGACATAAGTTGGTGTACTAAGTTTCATCAAAATATCTTAATATTTGCGACCTGTAGAGTGCGCACAAGAATGCATTGACAGACAGACGGACGGACGGACAGACGGACATCGTTAAATCGAAATAAAAAAAAAATTCTGAGCCGATCGGTATACTATAAGGTGGGTCTAGGACTAATATTTTTTGGTGTTACAAACATCAGCAGAAACTTATAATACCCTGACCACATAGTGGTGTAGGGTATAAAAAGGTTTTTTTGTGAATAACCATGCTAAAATTCTATGGGTTATTCCGTAATATCTTCGATGAAATTTTTTAGTTTTGCTTTGTTCGAAAAGCTATTTTAATACCAATAAATGCTTAAAAACTAAAAATTAAGGAATTTTAGGGAACTGTTATTTTTTAAGTCCATTTTCTATTAAATTTTGTAGATAACTAAAATGTGCCAAAATTGTATTGGTTGTGCCATTGTACCAATCATAGATTGTGCACAAATCCCATCACTAATGTGAAAATGCGTATAATTTCAGTTTGCAAATTGGCACAAATACCCATATTTATTCGCATTTGAAAGTTGCTTTTGATTTTATTCAATTAATTCTTATAAAAAAAAACAAGTTTCTTTTGCTTATTTCTTTATTTAATTAAAATTTTAAATCTATTTTCAAAATTGTTTTTTGTTTATATTTATATCAGCTGTTTTACCAAAGTTTACCCGAAGAAAAAGTCTGGGTAAATTTTGGTAAAAAGAGAAACACTAATACACTCTCATTAGCGCTCTCATTATCAACAGATCAAATTAGATCCAGTAATATATTTCGGGATTGCGTAAGATCTTAACTTTTCCGGTAAATTGCAGATCGAATTAAATCCAGTGATATATTTGGGGATTTGGTAAGATCTTAATTTATCCCATAAATTGCAGATCTAGCAATTTATTTCAGTATTAAAATGGCAGATCGAATTAGAAACAGCAATATATTTGGGGATTTACGTCTAAAACTATCCAGAAAAATGACAGATAAAATTAGATCCCGCATTATATTTGGGTACTACGTAAGATCTCAATTTATTTGGGATTAAATAAGATCCCAGACAGATATTGACAACAGTTCAAAAAATAATACTCTGGCAGAGCACTGATTTTATAAAAATTACAATATTTTGTTAAATAAGGTTTAAACTCAGAAGGCAACGAGTTCGATACCGTTCATGGCTATGCATTTTTTTTATAAAATGAATTTCTTTTTATAAAATTATAATTTTATTTTCTATAAATCTTTTTATAAAATTATATTTTTTTTATTAAATTGATATTTTTAAAAAAAATAATTTTATTTACATCTTTTTAACGCTCTACACTATTTCCAATTGTATCAAGTTTTTAAGATTTATCAATTGTATTTCAGAAATAATCAATTGAATTTCAGTTTGAGACGAGCAAAGGTCAGTGCATTCGTTTTTGCGTCTCATGTATATATATAAAATTAATTTTATTATTGGTTCCTTATCAGTGTTCTAATTTACTTAAATTATATTTGAATTTAACAGTATTTTATTCAAAACGCCATCTAGATGTCAAACATAACATTGAACATTAGAAAATACTATAAAATGCATCATTTTACTACTAATTGTAACACTTATGTAATTGTTGTCAACTGTGTAATACATATGTGTGAATGTTTATGTGTCATCGATCAACATGTATATAAGCTGCTGCATTGATCGATTTTGAGGAATTAGCCAGTGGACGGCAACGAGGTAAGACCTTCTATAAGTGCGTGAAATATCTTTCTGCATTTAAAGAAGATTTTAACTAAGTAGCTTAAAGGTGTCTAACTATCGTTCAACACCTTTAACCAACTCGACCACCTAAGACAGCTGACGATAGGGACGGCAACGTGAGCTATCGCTCTGTGCCATAATACGGACTAACAGCGGGAGCGTGAACTATCGTTCTGCTCAGTGACCACTCTCGCCGTGAGTTATCGCTCTGCTCAATCCTCGCCGTAAGAGTGAGCTATCGCTCTGCTCAAACCCTCGCCGTGAGCTATCGCTCTGCTCAAATCTCGCCGTGAGCGTGAGCTATCGCTCTGCTCAATCCTCGCCGTGAGCGTGAGTTATCGCTATGCTCAATCCTCGCCGTGAGCGTGAGCTATCGCTCTGCTCAAACCCTCGCCGTGAGCGTGAGCTATCGCTCTGCTCAAACCTTCGCCGTGAGCGTGAGCTATCGCTCTGCTCAATCCTCACCGTGAGCTATCGCTCTGTTCAATCATCGCCGTGAGCGTGAGCTATCGCCCTGCTCTACCCCACTACAAAGTACTGCCGTTTACTACGGGACCGACTTCTGCTGGCTGTAAAAAAATAAATATTCGTGTCGTGTCGTGTCAACTTGTTACGTGTTTAAGAACAATTAAATAATAAAGTTTATAACGTGTTATGAAAAAATATTAAAATGCACAGTGTTCTCTTATCGAAATATAAATAGTTTGTAACGGATCCTGGGCACGCTGAGTATGCCCCAGCTTAAAAAGTGAAAACACGTCGTTACAAGTTTTATCAATTGTATTTCAGAACTTATCAATTATTTTTCAGATTTATGAATTGTATTTCAGAACTAGTCAATTGAATTTCCGTTTTATCAATTTTATTTCAGAAATTATTAATTGTATTTCCGAAAATCACAACTGTATTTCAGAAATGATCAAACTGTATTTCAGAAATTATCAATTGTATTTCAGAAATTATGAAATGGAATTTAGAAATTTTTCTCTATTAATTATGATAAACAATCAACAAGTTCTGAAATAGATTTGATTATTTCTGAAATACAATTAATAATTTCTGAAATACATTCCATAATTTCTGAATACATTTAAAATTTCTGAAATACAATTAATAGCTTCTGAAATATAGTTAATATTGTAGTTGAGTTACCATATATGACCATATATTATTTAAATGGCACCATATATGACAATATATTGCTTAAATGGCACCATATATGGTATGTTCCCTATTAAAAAAAATAATATGGAGCTTTATATGGTAATATATAACTTAAAGTCATCCATATACCATTTGATCCGAAAAATGGCCTGATAAAATTGTATCAGTTGTTTATCAGCTTTTATCTAATTGTATAAGTTTAGATCTGGCCTGATTAAATTATGTGTTAATCAGATGAAATTGTATCTGATTTTTGACCTGATACAATTTTATTGGTTTATATCACATGGTATCAGTTTAGGTCCAAATAGATATATTTGTATACAAAATTATATAGTTATATCCCAATTTTGACCTGATATCAGTTTAAAACTTTCATACAATTGGATAAGGTAAATGTCGGATACAATTATATTTTATTTATATAAAATTGAACCAATTACGATGAAACCTGACACCATTACATATAAACCGATAAAATTGCATCAGCCCAGGAAAATTTTTTACAATCGGTAGCCAATCACACCCATTCTACAACTGGTTCCACTGCAACGGATTCCATGGAACTGGTTCCGGAACCAGTTGCTGGGATCCTATATGGACGCTGTGGTTGACGTAGAATCAGTTCCAGAACGAGTTCCAGAACTGATTCTAGAGCAACCGGTTCCACTTTGAAGCTATAGAAGGGGACAATTTCAAACAAAAAGAATCGGTGTTAGAATCGATAGTAGAAGGGGTTGTGAATGAAAAGTAACTATTCTACAACCGATTCTTTGGAACAGAAAATTTTCGTTGGAGGTCAAAAATCGGATACAATTTCATCTGATTAACACATAATTTAATCAGGTCAGATCTAAACTGATATAATTAGATAAAAATTGATAAACAATTGATAAAAATATATCGGGCCATTCTTCGGATGAAACTGTATATTTATACAGAAATAACTTAATCACATATATAACTATATGTACCTATTTTTACCCGGGTTGTTTAAATTATACGATATATCAAAGTATATGGTACTATATATGGTAGCATATATTATCGTATCTGGAACTGTAATAAAAATGTTGTTCATAAGGTACCATATATGACCATATATTGTTGAAATGGCACCATATATCATAATGTATGGTTTAAATGTCACCACATATGGTAATATATTGTTTAAATGATACCATATATCAATATATATTGCACTATATAAAGTAGTATATATTATTATATCTGGAACTGTATTAAAAATGTTGTTCATGAGGTCCCATATATAAGCATATATTGTTGAAATGGCACCATATATGATAATATATGGTTTAAATGGCACCATATATAGTAATATATTACTTAAATAACACCATATATAAATATATATGGCACTATATATAGTATCATATATTATCATATCTGGAGCTGTATTAAAAATTTTGATCATGAGGTACCATATATGGCCATATATTGTTTAAATGGCACCATATATAATAATATATGGTTTAAATGGCACCATATATGCTAATATATTGCTTAAATATCACCATATATAAATATATATGGCACTATATTTAGTAGCATATATTATCATATCTGCAACTGTATTAAAGATTTTGTTCATGAGGTGCCATATATGACCATGTATTGTTTAAATGCTAGCATATATGAAAATATATAGCTTAACTGGGACCATATATAATTATATATTGTTTAAATGATACCATATATAATTATATATTCCTAAAATGCCGCCATATATATTAAGATATAGCTCTATATACAACTATAATGCAATAAGATCAGCCATTCTATGTAATATATAATCATATATACCATATCTAATATTATAAAGGCCGATATCTAATTAGATGAAATTGTATACGGCATAATATAAAGAAAAATGTTGGAAAAAGACGTTATATATAATTATATATGGATATACATAACGACATATCTAATTATATATTGTAATATATGCCACATATGATTATATATAATTTTTTTTTACTCGGGATGTTCTTTTGATTTAAATGAAAAGTTAGTAGACCGGTTTTCAAGTGATTTTTCATTTATTTTAAATTACATTTTCAGTTAATTTAAACTACAAACTATTTTGAGTGCTTGACTACTTAAAAAAACGACCACGCCAAACAAAAATAATGAGTTTAGACGCCAAAAAATACGTTGTGCGGAGCTATGAATTTCTATTATATAACCACTTAATTGGTAATGAAAGATTTTGCTGGGATGTTGTAGAAACAAAAATTCTATGATGAACATCCTACAGTTTTTGATCACCTCGGTAATTTAAGTGGTCAAAATATGGGGTTAGAATGGTTTCGTCAGAGGTGGAAGAAACTATGAGACAGGTTAATCTTAGATTTCTTCTCTCTATCAACTATCCAAACTTCATACTTTTTCAGAGTTTTCTATAAAAACGTGGGGCCATAATGGGGCCCTTCCCCACCCCAGAAAAATGGTGTAGGTACGCCTATGGATCCGGGCTTAGGAAACCAAAATACCCAAAAAAAAGTTTTTGAGCAGAAGGCTGTACAAAAAAACCATTTTTGTCATGTAATGTCTTAATTGGAGCGACCCTCCTTAAGTTTTTGAAATCCCAAATTTGGCCCTTCAAGCCATTTATGTGCCCATACCTGCTATATAACATACATAGATAGATTCCAATTAAAGTAAAGAAAAAATATCTTAATTTGGGTAATTTTAAGATCCCTACATGGATCTTATTAAACTAGTACACAACTGGTTCAAAATGATTATTTTGATAACTAGTTTTGTAATTTATTAATCAAAAAGCTAGGGCTTTTTAGAACTAGGTCGACCATTTGCTACTTGGTAATTAGGGGATTCATATAAAGTTAGTAAGTCTATACAATTTATATCAATCTTCATATACAAAAAAAACCTATATAGTTTACACAGTATACATACGTATCATGAATCTCCTCAATGCGAGATATTTTACAATAAGGATTGAATAACTTTCATTCAATTTAATTCATATTAAACTATATTGTCATAATTATCATAAATTAAAATATAGAAAACAAACAACAAATGCATTTATCTTAAAAATCAATATAGTTTCTACTATTTAAAATTGTTAATACAAACAAAACTTTTATAGCAAATAAAATAAAAAAAGTAAATAACTACATCTACATCGATATTAAAGATTTGGATCGTTCTTCCAATGACAGTAAATTGTAAAAAAAAATATACTCAAACACTCAAAATACTTGAATGCAATTCTCAGTACAATTTGTGATTGCTTTCGGTCCGGTCGATAATCAGAATTTCCTTTGTGATGTGAATCGAGTTTACTTTCAATTTGCATTTTGGCAGATTTTTAAATTGCGTTGAATGAACTTTGTATAAAATAAAATGTAAATAAATATTAACGACGCATGTGTAACTAAAGTTTTATTTAAGTATTTAAAAATGTATGAACAAAGTAATTCCCAAGAAAACCCATACACTACAGCTACTAATCAAGCAGCAAATAATGTACTATGGAATCTTGCCGGTCGTCAATCAACAACTGCAGCCCCTTTGCCCACGTCGCTACCACAAAGTATATTTACAAATCCAGCTATACAGCCATCAAGTGTTGTTAATTTATCCAATTCCTCGGATGTAGTAATTGGTCCTATGACCCAATATCAGGGTCCAGTAACTATTTATCAGTATATGGACGCAACAGTGGAAGCGCGATCAATGCAAGCAAATGGTGCAGGCGGTATGTCAATATTTAAGTTTATAAAATAAGCTGACAGTAAAAAAAATAATTGTAAATAAATTCGCATTCGTTCACATTAACAGAACTTCTTACTACTGTGATGTAATGGTTAGCGCGTTGGAGTGTTACACAAAAGGTTGCGGGTTCAGTCCTTTGGTGTTTCCATAGCACTTAACCCCACCGAAGTTAAATAATATTACAGAGCCATAAACTAAACAGCTTCAACAAAGTTCGCCAACTCTCCATCAGATGGTATGCAACAACTGTTCTAAGATTCGACATCTCGCGCGATTAACGTGTTGCCATATCTGAAGCCCTTCATCTTTCCCCACCGTTCACCTCTTCTCTTTCCCCTTTCCAAATAAAGTAACACGTTAATTAATAGGAAGAATTTCCTGAGTGTTGCGTCTCTTAAAAACAAAAAAAAAACATGCAGTGACAAATTAATAAGATAAAATAATAATGAAAGCCTTTTGTGGTCAATAAAAAGCTTGGATATTCACAGCTTTGATAAGTGGAATTCTCGTTAAAATTGAATGCACATATGGGGCTTTGTATACCAGCTGTCCAGCTGAACGAAAGAGTATCAATCAATGTCAAACTTACAGTATTTATTTCCTTATATAATACACTGAAAAAAAATCCATATAATACACTGAAAAAATCCATTTTGTATATTGTACGAAATATTTAGTTGTTTTGAACCACGAAAATCTTTCGGAAAATATACCAAATTTTTGTGTGCACTTTACGAAATATTACTTATATTTTACGAAAGAATTTCGTTGTTTGACGCCACGAAAATCTTTTGTAGAATATACGAAATCTACGAATAATTTGGTATATTACGAAACAGTCATATAAAATTCATACTTTTTTCAATCAATGTCTTATTCAAAGCAACAATTTAATTTTAATTGAGTCTTTTCAATCAAACGAATTTAAAATTTTAAGAAATCATGTTAACCAAAAATGCTTGCCTTGATTTATAGATCGCTAATCAAATCATTAAGCAAGTACTTTAATCGAATCAGAATTGAATCAATATAAATTTGAATTATTCAAATCTCATTTCATTAAATTTCAAATCATGATTTAAAGTGAATAATAAAATAAGCCGTTAAAATGCAAAAATAAGTCTTTAGGTTAGGTTATTAGGGATGCGGCAGTTATAATAACATAAACCACCGCTCATAGAGATGCATATAGGTCTATTATTATTCCCGTTTTCCTTCTTCCACGCCATAGAAGTGCTTCCAATTAAGCATTCCAATTTGAAATCTTGATGTAACCCAACAACGTCCAGGGATTCACTCCGCGAACGTCTAGAAGGTCCTGAAAGATATAAGAGCCAAAAATATAAAATCTTCTAAACGAAAGTGCAGGGCATTCACACAAGAAGTGATAACTGTTCTCCACAGCTTCCCTGCACCGTCTGCATGTATCGTAGTACATCCTTCCAATTCTTACCATATGCTTACCTAGAGTATTGTGAGTCGTAATAAGATTTATCACCATTCGGAGCTGACGTCTTTCCATTTCTAGAAGAGCGTTACTATACTTTACCAAGTTTTCATCCCATAATAATTTTGTCGGCATGCTACTTCCTGAAACTGACCATCTACATATCCAATTATTTTTTGTGTCGTGTCTTATCGCTTCATAAAGAAGGGAGAGTGGAGGATAAACATCCATGTCAGCAGCCTTTCGTTTCCTAGAATATCCTTGTGTCCTGGTACCCAGCACAGTCTACCTTTATGCTGCTCGCTGAGAACCTTCAGCTCTCTGTGGCAGCGGATGACTACCTTAGACCTGATATTATCCGAATTAAGGGCCGTAATAGCCGCCTGACTATCAATGGAAAAGCTGATATCGCATTTATACGAGTATATATCGGCATCATTGAAATTTGTTCTGCAGCTTTGTATATCGCATAGATTTATGCCTGCAAAATACTGCATTCATTCAATACTGCTGATGGCTAAGTCCTTCCCGAAACCAATAATTTTAGATTTCCCATTTAGACGCCTTTATAAATGCCCATAGTGACTATTGATCCACTAACCGTATATCATAAAGATTCTGGGAAAAATAAGAGCCAAATATTTTAAATCTCCTAAAGGATAGTGCAGGGTATTTACAAAGGAAGTGGAAGCTGTCTTCGACAGAATCTCTGCACCATCTGCATGTATTACCCTGGGTGTTATAACCCGTGATATGAGGTTATCCAGATTATCCTGAAGAATCTCACAATTTTTAGCCAGTTTTTCGTTTACAAATATTTCGTCTGCTCTCCTACATTGGAATTTGTCCATCTGTAAGAAGGAAAGTGGGGGTAAAATGTCTAAAACCACTGATTCTTGTGGAAGATTAAGAAAACGACAAAAAGTTTGGATAAAAATGGATGTGTGCCCGAAATTGATTTTGCCGCTTTCGTATGACTGTACCCAATCAGAAATCGCCAGTGGTACAAAAAATCAAGCACTGACATACCACTGGGTAACCATGGTGATCAAAATAAATGACTGGGAGAGCACTCATTTGGGACGCTTTGCCAGCGCTTGCAAAAAGCGTTTTTCCAGCATTTGTTTTACAAAAATTTCGGTGGTTCATAAAAAAAACCACTGGCAAAGAATGGTCTAAGAGTGATATGCCAAGGTTTGCAGCCAGTGGTTATCCAGTGCTACCTAGCCAATGCTACCAGTGGTAGAAAAACCAATTCACTGGTAGAGCAATGATTTTATAAAAATGCTGACGCTTCGTTCAGGAGGTTCCGAGTTCAAATCCGGTTGCAAGCAAAAAATTTGTTTTGCATTTTTTTTAATTAAAAGTTTTTTTTGTTCTATAAAATCAATTTTTTTGTTTGTGGAAAAGCTCCTTTAAGACCAACTTTTTTTTGCTCTCCCAACGTTGGCGTATTAGTTCCACAAAACTGTTTGCCAGTGCTAGCTTTTTCGCACAGCCAGTAGTTGTCCAGCGATTATCACTCATTTATGTGTTTAGCTATCAAATATTATACATATGTCTCGTTAGCTCAGTGGGTAGAGCAATCGTCTGCCAATCTGACGGCCTGGGTTCAAATCACGGCATGACCAAAAAATACATATGAACTTTTTTTAAATTTTATTTTGGAAAATATAATTCCAGACCACCTATTTATTGGTTTTGCCAGCGTTTTGCCAACATTAAAAAATTTTGTTTCTTCAGTGCTTTTCCGTCGCTTTTTGAACAGCCGGTCTTTTTGTCTAATGATGTTATCATTTTGGGAATGGGAAAGCACTTTTTGCCAGTACTTGTACCACCTATTAAAGTGCTTTGCCATCGCTTTTCCGTTTGTACTTTTCTGACTGGGTAGTTTCTGTTTTCCGATTTTAGGCCAAAAAATTGGATATATAAAAAAATATTCAACAAAATTCAAGTTGGGACTTAATTTATTTTCAACAATCGTGCTAATTGAAATATGAATACCCTTAAATAAACAAAAAACTAAATCTTTCCCGCGACATTTATCTAAAATCATCAGCTTTTCGGTCAAATCGACTTTGCTCGGTCAAAAACTACACCCAAAAAATTACATAGTGGCATAGTTAAAAAATTCATAGCGGATTTCCATTTTATTTGAATCAACTATGATAATTAATATTAACTATGGAAAAAATAAAAAAATCAATTTCTAAGTAACCCTGTTATATGAAATATCAAACAACTTAAAAATTTGTCAAGAATATAAAAAAGAAATTAGAAAAGACAAAACATTTTTTTCTTAAATAACATTTAAAAGTTTAAAATACTCATCAAATGTGTATATTAATTGCATTTGTAAGTATAATCACTACTCCATACGATAAATGTGAATATATAAATATAATTAATGCATTATTTTTTTTTTTAAATTAGATTTCAAGAAGATTTTCCGTGACTATTTTTTCAATTGGAATTTAATGTTCAATTATCCCAAAAACGAAAAGAATTTGTCCGCACTACTTCATTCATTTAATTGAAATCAATTGGTTTTATATATAAATAAATTGTGTAAATAAAAAAGAATCTGTAAATAAAATTTTTAATGAAAAATTATAAAAATAAGACGTAGTTGACATTTACTTCATTCGATGGATTTTAATTTCCACTAAAAAATCATTGCCAGTAACTTTCCCATAGTTGGTTTACGGGTTGCTAGAAAGCATAGTTGCCTTTCACTACTTCATATCGACAATGTCATAGTGAGGGTTATTTCACCTATGACATAGTTGAAAAACGAGTAAAAAGGTTAAAGTCGGGCATGCCGACTATACAATACCCTACACCAGTCTGGTGTATTGTTTGGATCCGAAATTCGAATGGGTTAAAATGGGGCTTATGTCAAAATTTTCTATAATGTGAGTCAGCGCACCAAATTTCATTAAAATATCTTAATATTTGCGACCTGCAGTTTGTAACCAAGCCAATTTTGGGGGGACCCTTATATGGGCACTAGTTTTAAACATGGACCGATGTTCACCAAAATCAATAGGCTTCGTCCTTGGGCCAACATAGGTCTATGTACCAAATTTCATCAAAATATCTTAATATTTGCGACCTGCAGCGTATAAACAATATAATTTTGGGGGGACCCTTATATGGGCACTAGTTCTAAACATGGACCGATGTTCGCCAAAATCAATAGGCTTCGTCCTTGGGCCAACATAGGTCTATGTACCAAATTTCATCAAAATATCTTAATATTAATACCTGCAGCGTATAAACAGTATAATTTTGGTAGGACCCTTATATGGGCACTAGGTCTAAACATAGACCGATGTTCACCAAAATCAATAGGCTGCGTTATTGGGCCAATATAGGTCTGTGTACCAAATTTCATCAAAATATCTTAATATTTGCGACTTGCAGCGTATAAACATTATAATTTTGGTAGGACCCTTATATGGGCACTAGGTCTAAACATGGACCGATGTTTACCAAAATCAATAGGCTGCGTTATTGGGCCAATGTAGGTTTGTGTACCAAATTTCATCAAAATATCTTAATATTTACGACCTGCAGAGTACAAACAGTATAATTTTGGTAGTACCCTTATATGGGCACTAGGTCTAAACATGGACCGATGTTCACCAAAATCAATAGGCTGCGTTATTGGGCCAATATAGGTCTGTGTACCAAATTTCATCAAAATATCTTAATATTTACGACCTGCAGCGTATAAAGAGTATAATTTTGGTAGGACCCTTATATGGGCACTAGGTCTAAACATGGACCGATGTTCAAAAAAATCAAATTTGTTCGTCCTTGGGCCAACATAGGTCTGCGTACCAAATTTCATCGAAATATCTTAATAGCTGCGACCTGTAGAGTGCGCACAAGATTGCATGGACAGACAGACAGACGGACGGACAGACGGACATCGTTAAATCGAAATAAAAAAAAAATTCTGAACCGATCGGTATACTATAAGGTGGGTCTACGACCAATATTTGGTGTTACAAACATCAGCACAAACTTATAATACCCTGACCACATAGTGGTGTAGGGTATAAATAGTGAACAACAACTACGTATTATTTTGGGTGTAGCAAAACAGATAATTTTAACTCTCCATTTCATTACTAGTTCTGAATTTTCTAAAAACTTTTAATTTTTTCATATTAACATAAAAAAATTTCTTGGCATAGTCGAAATTCCCAATTTATATAAATATATTATAATTAATTTATGAAAAATAAATGCTACTTTGGGCAATACTTAGCCACGCCTACTTCGCCTATATTTTGAAAAAATTTTATAGGTTGTTTAATTTATTATTCATAACATTCATTTAAATTTTAATTATACCTCATTCATACTGAACCCAGAAGTAGTAGTTTTCAAATTTATTTTATTTTCGATTGTCAAATCCCATACAAAAACTTGAAAAAAAACGAAAACTTCTAGTTTTGGGTTCAGTATGAATGACGCTTTAAGAAAGATATTTTCGAACAAAATTTCCCACCTAAGTAAAATTTGAGTAAATGTGCCTACTAAGTGCTAACTATATTACTGATCCTTTGAATTTGGCATTGATACTATTTATATACTATTTTCTGTAGCGGGGCAGTTGGTATGGAAAGCCTCATATACGAGTGTAATAAATCGCTCGAAGGTATTACTCAATAATAATGAAGCATTTTGTTAGTGGGTATAATTTTTTTCAAAAATTTGCAATTTTTAAATAAATTAGTATAAATAAAAACATGTAAAAACGAGGAAAATAGATAAATTCAGGCACGCCGACTTATTGATATCCTACACTTGTCGGGCTGAACGTCAGCCAATGTTTTAATTCGAAATTCGAATGGGTCTAAATGGATTTGTATCAAAAATAACATTTTTGGGGGACCTTTATATGGGCAATTGGTCCACACATGGACCGATTCTAAACAAAATCAACAGGATTTTTCCAAGGGCCCATGTGAATCAGTGTACACAATTTCATTAAAATATCTGGCAAAACTACAGTTTATGGGGTTTCGCAAAAAAAAAAAAAAATACGACCCCCTCTGGAATTAAAAAAGAAAAAAACCGAAATTAATTTTGGGAGGGGCTCGGGCCCGGGAGGCGCGTGAGGAGCAAAAAACGGGGGGATATAGTAACATGTAAGTGTGGATACTAGGGTGACCGGATCTCATAGAGAGGGCAAAAATTTCGGAATCTTGTGCGTTTGGACCCCACAAAACGATTCCTTTTTCCAGATATTGATATAGCCGAAATTTGAACTCGATTGGAGTATGTTAACCCGTGGAAATTTTTAAAATTTTTCGATTTTTCCTGGAAGTATACCAAAACAATGTGTTGTTTCTTGCGGAATTTGGTGAAAGTTATCCAAATAACTCCGTTAACATCAAATTTTATACATTGTAATAAAAAATTATAAATTAACCCTTATAGGCCCATGGGGTCTAAATGACCCCAAATTTTTAAAATGTAAAAAAGTGCCATTTGGCATGAAATTCGATATAAAAACCTTTAATTAAGCATTTTCTAGAAAAAAAAAAAATCAAAATTAACCTGTTTGAGAGCATGATGTCAAAATTACCCATTTTTTGGTAAAGAAAGGGTTAACGTTGTCGGAGTTTTACAGAATTTTCGGAAAACAATCTCCTGTATCCAGCTAGCTAAAAACACAAAAATTAATACTATCATCTTAATTATTGGCCAAAATCACACTTTTCTCTAAAATTTTCAAATTTAAAACTCCGTCACAGTTAAGTCAAAAGAGGGATTTGTGTAATTTTCAGCAGAATTATTCTCTAAGGTGTATTTAATAAACCCCTATGCGTTAACCTTTTTTTTATATTTTGTTGAACAAAATTTTAAAAAAGTCAAAAATAGAGTTTTGAAAATTTATAAAAAAAAATCCCATATTTGGCCATACCTGGGACTAGGTTATAATAACCCAAGAGAGACAAACAATTTTATCTGAATATTTGTGGATCTTAAAAATGAAACTAGAATATAACCTTGTAAATTTTTGAAAGAAATATTTTATATTTTCGATTTTCATAATTTATCTCATTTTAACCCTACATTGGTCTGAGGAAATTGCAATTACCGAAATATTTTCCAACCGGTTTTGTATTTTTATACATTACCAGAAAGGGAATTCAGTTTAGATTATGATTCTATTTACATTTTCCAAAAATACAGTTATTTAAGAGCCTGTATTTTCAAAAAAAGCCAAAAAAGTGAATTTTTCGCCTTGTAAATCGTATTTCAAACTTTGAGCCCTCAGCGCCACGGGTTAACATACTCCAGTCGAGCTCAAATTTCGGCTATCACAATATCTGGAAAGGGGAATCGTTTTGTGGACGAACAAAATTCCGACATCGATTTTTGCGGTCACCCTAGTGCAGGGCTGGAAAAACCATGACACGCGTGTCAGTAGTGGCACGCGAGTGGGTTTTAGGTGACACGCGACGTTAAGTTGGGTATTTTCAAAAAAATTAAACTATTAGAAGACTAGCACAAAATTCAGTTAAATGTTAAATTTTGTTCAAAAATGTGTGATTTAACTCCATAATGGTGAAATTTTTCATAGAAATTCTGGGAAAATTTTAAAAATTCTAGATTGAAAGAATTTTTAATGTTTTGATGAGAAAATGCCTCATAAATAAAAAGTACCAGAAAATTGCACAAAAATGGAAAACAACTTGTAATAAAATTGGATCTAAAAAATTTTTTTTTTTTAAGGGAAAATAGGTGCTACGAAATAACCCTCAATAAAATAATAAAAAAAGCTGAAAATAAATTTCATAATGAAATACCCGTCTTTGCTGATATTTGAAATTGGGCTTTGATCGTGTGTCGCAAAGCAATTTCATCTGAAATAGAAATTTCTCTGTTCAAATCCATAATATTCTCTTTTTATTCATTATTGTGATGATAAAAGCAGCGCGATTTATTTTAACAAAATACAATTTTTTTCCGAAGCACATTTTTAAACTAGTTTCTTACGTACTTAAATAATTGATGGCGCCCAATAACTTAACATTTTTGATAAAATGAAATATCCACCCAAAATGGAATAACCACCCAAAAAATAACTGTTTTAATTTTATTTCATTGGGGATTTTTTCATAATGAAATAATTTGAATATTTAAATATTAAATAAACCCCCAAAAATTAAATAACCGTCAAACATTTTTACGTCGTTTATTGGATGTTATTTAATTTTTTCCTTTGGGGGTTATTTCATGGGGGTTAGCCGTAGCGCTGATAAATATGTACATTTGCGATGATATTTTTAAGAGAAATTTTAAAAATTTTTAAAAAAAGGACTTTTAAAAGACAACTAAATTTAAGGTGGCACGCCAGAAATTTTTACAAAAAAATTTGTCCGTTTCTGGCACGCAGCGAAAAAAGTCTTGCCACCCCTGCCCTAGTGGGTACTCGAATTAAAGGAAATTGTCTCACGATTCCAAAAATGTTATTTTTTTATATCCATAAAGCGTAGTATTATCTAGAGCCATTTTTCGACCAATATGGGGGTCGAAAAAAGTAAAATATTAATATGAACGAAAATCGTACTCAAATGAAGTAAATTTTCTCACGATTTCAAAAATGAGGATTTTTTACTAATCCGTTGGACGTGAATGGAATTAGAGGCATTTTGTTAAATTTTAGATCTTCGAAAAATTAAAAAAGGCTAAAATCACATTAATTTAGTTTTGGTAAAACCCTGTAAATGTCCATTTTTTGTTGTTTATTTTGAAAATTTGGAACACAAAAGGCTGTTGGCAGTGGAAATGACAAAAGCAGTAAACTTTTTATTGATGAGAAATGCAATTTCAGAACTGATATATTTGAATTGCGCCACAGAAAAAATTTTCTTTAATGTTAGGTATACCCAAACTTTTTAGATGATATAAAAATGAAACTTTTTGATATAAAATGCAATTTCAGAAGTGATATACTGTTATTGCGCCGCAGGCAAAAGTTTTTTTTTTATTTTTTTTATGTTAATGTCTAAATTTTTAATGCGTTTATCGATTATTGAAAAAAAATAGTTTTTGAAGTCGTGGGGGGACATTTTCTATCATTTGAGTACCATTTTACCATACAAAAAAATTTCACCATTTTCAGTCCCCCCTCTTAAGGGACTAAAACGGCTCTAGTTGGGGCTACGTTTTATTAATTAAAAAAAAAATAACAGTTTTGAAATCGTGAGACAATTTCCTTTAATTTGAGTACCCACACTTACATGTTTCTATGTCCCCCCGTTTTTTGCCCCCCTCGGGCCTCCCGGAGCCGAGCCCCTCCCAAAATGAATTTCGGTTTTTTTATTTTTTAATTCCAGAGAGGGTCATATTTTTTTATATTTTTTGATGAAACCCCATAAACTGCAGTTTAGCCAAATATCTTCATACATATTTTCGACATGGAGTGTGCGCAAAAGTGAATTTCGGGGGGACCTTTGTATGGGCACTAGGTCTAAACGTAGACAAGTTCTACCTAAAGTCAATGAGCCCATGCGAATCAATCTACCAAATTTCATTAAAATATCTTCTTATTTGCAGATATAGGTCAGTGTACAAAATTTCATCAAAATATCTTTATATTTATGAACTGTAGCGGGTGCATATGCCAATTTTTGAGGAACCTTTATGTGGGCACTGGGTCTAAAAATGGACCGATTCCAAATAAAATCGACAGGCTTTGTCCATGAGCCCACTGCACCAAATTTCATTAAAATATCTTCGTATTTGCTGCCTTTAGCGTGCGAAAAAGCCAATTTTGGGGGGACATTTATATGGGCACTTGGTATAAACGTAGATCGATTTGTATGAAAATCAATGAAGCCTTGGGCCGACGTAAGTCGGTATACTAAATTTCATCAAAGTATCTTACTATTTGCAACCTGTAGAGTGCGCAAAATAACACATGAATAGACGGACGGACACACAGTGCTTTGTCCCATAGACAAAATTCACAAAAAATTTGTGTCTCCGATTTCGACGAAAATATTTTTTTTGTAAATGACTTAGGTTAGATAACTTATCTAAAAGTACGTTCAATTTAAGGCTATCCAGACTTATTTTAATGCAAATTTTATTCGTGGTTGAGGTTAAAGACCAACTTCATTACCTTAACCAAGAGTAAAATTCTTCTCAAGACAACTCTAAATAGTGTTAAAATAAGCATTCTTTTAGATAAGTTCGCCGGCCTTAATCTTGTAAATATTATCCTTTCTGGTATAACTCATTCTGTCTACACTAGAGGTCGCTAAAGTCGGTAATTTTTTAGCATAGAATGTAATGAAAAAAATTAAGTTTTTGGATCTTACAAAAAAAAATTTTTTTAAATTTTTCTTATTTTAAATATTTGAATATATTCGAATCAATAATAATAAAATTGTATTAAAATCTGCAATTAACCCAGCAAAAAAAGTGAGAAAAAAGAAGTAGTTAAGGCACCGCAACTGTTGAATAGGGAGTTGTTTTTTTCGGGTTTTTTTACCAATGAATTTAACATTGGCTTATCATAGGAAGGAAGTTGTTCTTTTTAAAAACAAATGATGTATATTTCAACCAATGATAAGGAAGTTCTTTTTCACTTCTTTTTATTTTATATATATTCCCATCGTTCCTATAAGGAGCATAGGGCCTTCTTTTATTAAAAAAAATTCATCATGCAGCATATGGGGTTTCAACCCACACTTGTTAGCATTTCAAGCAGACCCTCTACCCCCTGTGCTATCGCTTGTTATGTGTGGTAGCTGACTTTTAGCAGTCTTGTCAGTAAATTGTTGTTATCTTAATTTTTTTCATTTTTTATTAACAAAAATATATAACATATTGGAAAAATATAAAGTTGTTGTTTTTAAGTGTTGTTTTTTATAAAAAATAATACGTTCATAGAACGAAATAAAGCTGTAAAAATAGGACCTTGCAAAAAAACTGCAGATTTTTTTTTTGCTACATACTAGCAAGATAAGAACAGGAAAAATAAAACTGTTAAATCTAAGAATTTTTAGTTACATTTAAGTTAACTTTTAGTTAACTAAAAAATTACATTGACAAAATCCGCAAAAATTTTGTAGCAATTTTTAAATTATTTTTGGTATTTCTAACTAAAATGTTTACAGGATCTTTTTTTCTGTTAGTGTAATAATAAATATATTTAGTAAAAATTTGATCAAAATTTATTTTTTAAGTTACAATTTTTTAAAAACAAACAAAATTTTATTATTTACCTTTTTGGTATTTTAACAAAAAATATTTGAAGAATTACATTTTTATTTAGAATTTTTATATTTTCATAAAATTTCATTAAAAATTAATAGAAAATTAAAAAAAAAAATTTTAAATCGTTTCAAAAATTAATTGAGTGTACAAAATAAAAAAAAAATTAAATTTTACAGTTAAAACTACAAAAAATTATTAATTGTGTGAAAAAATTAAAAAAATTTTTTTCAACCTGCTACGATTCGAACCAACCCTCATACAAAATATTAACTTCTTATCACCCATGAAAAAGACACTTCTGACTAGCATATATTTATTGCAGCATTATATGTTGTTTAAAGGGGGTAATTCTTTGTTTTGTAATGAAGGAAGTGATTCATTTAAAAGTCATTCCATTTATTTTTGCTGGGAACCTACCAAATTAATCTTTGAATTTTTACAATATTTTTGCTGGGAGCCTAAAAATATCAAAAGTTAAATGCAACTTTAAAAAAAAAATTATGTTAATTGATTCTAAAATTAAAAAATTTTTGTCATGCTCTTATAATTTTATATAAGAAAAAATAAAGAAAAGAACCAATTTTTTAATTTAACTATAAAAAAATTTTCCCAAGTGTCAAAATATGTATTTTTGTAATTCCATCTTTTTTGGGTACGAAAAAGTTTCCAACTTTTTTAGATTTTAATAAAATGGTATAATTTTTTTTAGAAAAATTAAGATAATATTATTTAAAAAAAAAGTATAAACTTTTGAAAAAACATATTATCTATTTCATTAATAAATCCTTAAATATACCTAATTTTTGGTTAAAATCCTAAAAATTACCAAAGTTTGATAATATATTAAAAAAAAAATTATGTTAATTGATTTTCACATTATTATTTCTGTTGTTAGAAATATGCCTTTAGTTATTATATTTAAAAAAAATATCTACCAATTTTTTTACAGAAATCAAAATAAATGTATTTTTTAAAGACCTTTTTATATCTCATTCACGTAATAAAAGTTAATTTTTTTATTAAATTACCAGCTGATAAAAAAAATCTATCTTTGAACTTTGGGAGCAAATTCACTAAATCATCACCGATAAGAGCACTACGAGGAACCTTTTTATGGGAGATTCTAACCCTCTAAGTCTTCAATGAAAGGTAATTTTATTGCCCTTTTTTAAAAAGGGACAAAGAGACCCGTAAGTTGAAGAGTTTAACCCTCTAAATCTGTTCCACAAAAATGTTCCTCGCAGTGTTTTATATAAGTTAGCTGAACACATCCTGTACCTAAAATGGAAGATTCCCATGGTTTCCATAAAATCCAGGTTTGTGGACCATTTGAGCGCCAATTCTGAATAAAAACGAAATTAACCCTTAAACACATTTTAAGTTTTTACTTATTACTGGCACTGAAGTTAAAATTTCAATGCTGATGTCTTAAGACTTATAGTAGAATTTCATGACTATAACTATTTATCTTTCCGGTCGTTTTTGTCCGTTTTAAAAAAGCTCCAAAAAAGTCCCTTAATTGAAGAGTTAGAAGGTTAAAATATTCCACAAAAATATTCCTCGTAGTGTTTTACATAAGTTCGCTTTACATACCCTATACCTAAAATGCAGGATACACATGGTTTCCTACACTCTAATTAAAATCTGTTGAAATTTACCCAACTTATAGTAGGAAACTGTACTCCTACTATAAATTGGGTAAATTTAAAAGTACGCACATTGTGTTTAAGTTGGTGCACAAATAATTTGTAATTTTACATTGAAAGTGCGTAAAAATTAAATGAAATTTTGAAATTAGTGTGCTAATTTACTAAATTTGTGCGTAAAAAAGCATATTTCTCGTGTAAATGTACGCATAAAGTGCGTAAAAATCCACAAAAAATGTGCAAAAATCCACAGAAAGTTCGTAGAAATCCCCCAAAAATGCGTATATTTACCACAGCTGTGCTTAATGTTAAACCACACAAAAACATTTTTTTTTTAAATAAAAAAAAATAATTTTAAGTACATATTTTATTTATAAAAATATCAGTGTCATTCTCGTGTATAATTTTGGCAAATTTTGGGCATTTATTGTGAAAAATTGGTACAATATACATTTATTGAAAGTATTGGCCATCATTAGTAATGACCTTTTCCCATCTCTCTGGATGGATTCCGTGCCAAAATAACTGCTGCTCATTTTTTGAGGCCAAGAGGATGCCAATTTCGGATACCCGAAAGCAAAACTTCTTATTCACTATTTATTTTATAAATAGTTTTAGTTCTTGCAACATGTGGCCGAGCGTTGTTCTGATGGAATATTATGAGCAACCAAATACAGAGTATTACCTTGGCGCTATGGATAGTCGGCTTTGGCGTTGATTTGGCTGGTTGCCCAGGCTTTAAATACGATTTCTTGCGCTAAGGGTTATCATAATCCATTTGTCATCGCCAGTAATGATTCGATTCAAACATTTCTTTCTTTTTATGGCGTTCCAGCAGCATTTCCCACATGCAAAATCGTCCAAAACCAATTTCCTTGCTTTTGGATGAGTCCTGCTGCTTGCAAACCAAAAAGTATTTCATTCTTCTGTTGCTATTTCCAGATACAAATGTGTTAACAGAAATATGGTAATTCAAAAAAATAATCTATTTTAACTTTTTCTCTTTATTATTTAAAATTTTTTTTCAATTTTTTCCAAATTAAAATGTCAGATTATTTATTACTATTATAAGTTAGTATATTTACCAAATTTGTGCGTAAAAATTTTATTTAACAAAATAATAGTAATTTTAGGCACAATGTGTTTATTTGTAAACACATAATGTCTAAAAATACTTTGTGTGTGTATTATTGTGTATGAAAGTGTGTACAAAAATAATTTACGCATTTTTTGTTTATATTTATCGAATTTTCGTAAAATTAAACAAAATTTTACCCATTTTATAGTAGTGAATTTACAAAAATTTTTTAGAGTGTACTTTAATCCTATTTAGTTTTTTTTTTGTTTTAGAAAAATCATTTTAAGCGTTTAAAACGCATTTTTTATGAGAGGAATTTTTTTTATTAATGAATCTATTTTACCCAAATTTGGCATAATGACGGCTTGACCTTATATCTTATATCACGTGCTAAATTTCATGGCAGTCGGATAATTTTTGCAGGTTTTATGATGATTTTTAGATAAAGGATATATGGCAGGCCTAATGTTTCTGTAATGTGCCGTGCCGGATGGCTCTTTTGTGTAGTTAGTCTTTTCCGTAACAACGAATCAGCTGTTTAATGTTGTTTTTCTTAGCAGAGATCTACGCCAACCAGATTAATCGGTTGCGGTGGCTAAATAAAAAACTTGCAGCGGCGGCTTAAAGTTGCCTGTGAGCCAAAAGCTGATCGGCTAGCAAACTTTAAGTTGACACATACAAAACATTGGCTTAACGGTAAAAAAAGAAAACTAAAAAAAATGTATACTATTTTTAGATTTTTATCGTGTGAAAAAAATTTTCGACGGCGGCGGTGATTAAAATTAGACGGCGGCTTGGCTTAGCCGGTTTAAGCCATTCGTCGTAGATCTCAAAATATCAGTTGTCAACTCGCTGTCACTTAACGGATAACAAAAATTCTGTTTTCAACAGGTACATCCGGCACGGCATGTAACATTACAGACAAACTAACGACTCAAATGCTTTTTCATAGAACAAAAACAAATCAGCTGATTCGTCACGGCACGTTACGTACAAACTAATTATACCTTAAGAGTTCTTGCTTCGATTTTGGTAAAAATTGGCACAAACGTTTCCAGTTTTTTGTGTATCTCAATCGATACTTTTTGTAATTTTACGTCCATTTATTAGGGGGTCCCTTAAAAATAGATTCGTCATTACACACTCCAGTTTTATTGGAAATGGTCCCAAATGGAAGAAATCAATTTGTTTTTTTGGAAAACGTTAACCCATGCCGAAAGTTGGACGAAAATGGCCCATTTTGGAAAAAAGTGTATTATTATTGAAAATTCCCAAAATTCGAAATTTTGAAAAAAAAATATTTTTTATTTCATTTATTCATTTAATATTGTTAACATGATTCAGATATGGAATTTTGACTTCATCGGATATCATTAACCCACTTTAGCCTGGAATCCAAAATTACCCACGAATTTGATAAAAATGGAAAAACGTGTTTTTTTTTAAATTAATTTTAAAGATTTTTTAAAATGCCTAATTTGGAGATTCCGATTGCTATTCGTACCACATAATAGGTGTGTTTCTTTACTTTTTGGGTAAAGTTCGGTAAAATGAGAGTAAGCACAAAAACCTCTCACAAAATGACAAAATTACCCAATAATACAGGAACGCAAAAAACCACTTTTCTAGCCCAAAAACTTATTTCAAAGAATAATGTTAAACAGTGATGGGACTTGAAAAATTTTGTTTTGTGCCAAGTGTGTGACTAAAATGTGCCAAATGGGCCTTTATTGTGCCAAAACACAATTTTCACTTAGAAACCGTGTTTTCAACGTTCATTTTGTAAATGCATTCTTATGGAATTATTTTGAATTCTTATGGAATTAATTACATTTGAATGAATTAAAATTTTCTTTCAATTAAAAGGTGAATGATAAATTAAATTCATCCGATACTTATTAAAGATTTGGGAATGCAGCCAATGAATGAATTCTTTAGGAATGGTTGCACGGAATGGTATACATATAAACATTTTCTAAAACTGAATTAATTTTTTTATGAATTAAACTTAAATTAGTTCTTTCGAAGCTCTGAGATAAATTTATAGAATTTGAATTTTTAAAATTCTATGGATTAAGCACCGTAAGTTGTTCAGTTTTCATATGAAAAAACTGTTATACTCCATATTCTGGTGAAAAAGTGACATTTTGTGTTAATTGTGATTGTGGCTTTGTTATAAAATTAAAATATTGTTAATTTTTCTAACTTAAATTGCAATGTAACGCATTTAAAGTCTGAGAGAAATTTTTTCACGTGGAAAACACTTACGGTGCTTTATTCGGTAATATCTGATTTTTTATACTTCAGTTATAAATTTTAACTAAAAACTTCTAATATTTAAAAAATTCTTGTTTTTTAATTATTTTTTCGGAATATTTCGCAGACCTCCTAGGATGCGATTAGGGATGCTCAGGGGTTCGTGATCAACATTTGGAAAACTTTGTATAATTAAATTTTCATATCAATTTTGGTATAGCTATGAGAGTCAGATGTCGTTATTAACAAAAAGAATTACTGGCCAATTTTGCTATGACGCTACACCAACATTCCGTATTTTAAAGTTAAAACACTTTGCAGGTTGGGAGGAAGTGCAGGATCTAACGCTAGTCAATTACTCGCAGGCAATCAAAAATTGAGTATTTCAAAAGAAATTATTTCAGGAAAATAACTACCCTATAAACAATTTCACTGGAATTCAAGTTGAAAACAAGTTCAATTCCAGCCCTGTTTTCCAGTTTCAAGGCTTGAATACAACTTTAATTACATTTTATTTCAATAGCATACTCCAGCAAAAGGGAAACGAATATTCAAGTTTCAAATATTTTTGTTAAATATACAAATGCTAGAATTTGAAATGTGCTTTACTTCAAGCTAAATTTAAAGCACTTGAATTTTTAAAACCTATGTGCTTATTGGGTATATACTCCACGATATCAACATGTATACTCAGGATTTCCGAAAGACAGACTGGAATAAGTTCAATACGATCCTTTGGAAAGACCTAAAAAAGAACTCCACCATATCTTTCCGAATGAAATTTGGAGAATTTCAAGTGAAATTAATTGTGAATTTGTCAAATTTGATCTTAAATCTGAACAAAATAACGGTAATTAATTGTTTTCTTACAATATTGAGAAAATTTTAAGAGAAATTTCGATTTTTTATTTCGAAATGAGAAAATTCTAAAATATAGTACACTCAAAAAAGTCCGTAAAAATTGCAGAAAAAGTTTCTAAAAATTAGTTAAAAATGATGCTGCAGAAAAAACTGCTAATATTAGCAGAATAAGTTTGCTAAATATTAATAAAATGAAAACAGCAAAAAAAAAACTGTCAAATTTACAGAATTTTAGTAATATTTGAGCTGAATTTTTGTGAATTGCAAATAACAATTTAACTTGCGGAAATCAGCAAAAAAATTGCTAAATAATAGTAGAATGAAAATAGCAAAAAAAACTGTTAAATCTACAAAATTTTTGCTAAAATTTTATGAAATCATCAAAACTTTTGCAGATTACTAGTGGACTGGAAAAAGGTAAAAAAGGAGCAAATGAAATGAAAATTAATAAATAAAAAATAAATGTGTATTTAAAAACATACTTGGGACCAGTTTACTGAATGTGTCAATTAATTGAAATTTTTTCAATTGGCATTGGTCAATGCCTAAATGCCCATTTATAATTGATGAAAGGAGTATTTGTTTTCATGTTTAAATAAAAGAATAAATTAAGAAAAAAAAAAATTAAAAATTAGCGTATATCTTATATTTTTTTTATATTACAATGCTTTTTCTTCAATTATGTGTACATTTCATTACCATTGTTTTCACCAATGCTAATTAAAAAAATTTCATTGGCATTGAATGGTGATGAAATTTGTTGGCATTGACATTGAGATAAAGTAATGCCAATTATATTTCAATGTCAATGAAAATTTCCCAAGAATGATTTTTTGTAAAAGTGGTAATATTTATAGACAATGAATGCGGGAATATTTAGTCGATCTCTTATTTTTAAGTAAATGAATGTTCGTTTTTAGTTTGACTCTAGATCATAAATTAATATCACTTTCTGTTTAAATTATTTTGTTTAAATAATTTAAACAGAAATTATTTTGTTTAAATAATTTAAACAGAAAGTGATATTAATTTATGATCTAATTAATTTAAACAAAATAATTTCTGTTTAAATTATTTAAACAAAATAATTTAAACAGAAAGTGATATTAATTTATGATCTAGAGTCAAACTAAAAAAGAACATTCATTTATTTATAGACAATAATAGGGGTTTTCATATAAACTCATATTTTACTCGTAAACGGTGTAAACCTGGTATGTTTATGAGTTTAATGTCAAAATCCATACATAAAAAATATGGGTTATATTTATACAAGGTTTACAAGGCATTTACGAGTTTATATGAAAACCCCTAATATGTTAACCATAACAAAATGTATTTCACAGACCCTTCTTTTGATTTTTCATTGTTTGCTGATCGGATATGTACTTCCGAATTTATTTGAGTTTCCATTTTCACCTCTAAAGCTCCACCCACAGGAAAGAAGGTGTGGCCGATTAAAAATATCGTATTCTTTAAATAAGCTTAAAAAGTACAATATTGGGGGGAAAAATTATGGTCATCCCCGTAAACTCCACCTGCTCCCCAGAGATACTTTTAAACATAATTTTCATATTAAAATGGTTCGTCCAAAATAAACCTTGATTTTTGAAAATTAATGTATTACGATAAATAGAAACTTTTCTCATAAATTTTAATAATTTAGATATTTTATGAGTTGGACAAATTTTCAACCATTTCAATTTAGCTTTATTTAAAATTTTGCATTATTTTTGTCGAGTTAAAAATATGCAGTAATTTTTATGAGTCATTTAACATTCTGTTTATAAGCGCTCCAAAATTGGTGGTTTAGTTTACAAAAAATTTGTAAAATTAGCAAATCTTCTGTTAAAAATTAGTAACTAAAATTCAGCAAAAAAAAATAGCAAAAAGTTTGTAAGATAGTAATGTGGAGGTAGCAAAAAATTTAACTAAAAATGCAATTTTAACTAAAAATTATTTAAACATTTGTTAAGTTGAAGTACTAACAGTTTTACTAACTTTTCTACAAACTTTTTTCTATGACTGAAGCATTTACCACTTCAAATTTAGAAAATTCCATTAGAAGTTCAGTTCTGCAATTTTAATGAAAAAAATTCAAAATAAAATTAAGTATTTTTCCCAAAAGTACCGTAAGTGGTTTTTCACATTGAAAAATTTTACTCGAACTTTAATTTTACTCAAATTTTAATTTAAATTATAATAATGAACAATTTTTCAATTTTATATCAAAGACACAATCACAATATACAAAAAATGTGATTTTTCCCCAAGAAAAATAATAGTCTTGTACATTAAATTTTCGTGAAAACAATCTCTACTCAGTTTTCACGTGAAATTCATTGTCGTGGAAAATTATAATTTTTTTATATAGAGGAGCATAACAACTTTTTCACGTGAAATCCGAACAACTTACGGTGCTTTACTATCATACAGTATTTTACTTTTAAAGTCGACTTTATATTTAAACGGCTTTGTTCATTTTGTGTATGAAAATCCTAAAGAAATATTTACATTTTCAAATATTTTAATTGGTTGAAAATAAATTAACCAATCAGAATGCTCCAAAAATAAACTAGGTCAAAGCATGCTGCCACCCAAAATTATAACTAAAGTCAACAAAAATATACATTTGGAAAATTTAAATAGTAAGGGGCGTTTATTTTTATTTAAAAAATTTTCAATTAAAATTGGAATTTTGTATTAAAAAATGCGAAATTTTAAAATGAAATTTCTTTTTGACATTTGAAATTAGAAAAATTTCAAACGAAATTGATCTACATACAATTTTGATAATCTAATTTGAAATTTAGATATTTTAACTACATTTCTCCACAAACTTTAATTTTTTTATAATCAAAATTATCAGTTTTGTTAAAATATCTATTGAGATTTTTTAAATGACGACTGGTTAAATGAAAATAAGGAAAAAATTTTATATTTCATATTATTATTCATAACAAATTTGTATTTCTTTCACTTTATCCTTTTTTCTCCTCTTTTGCTGTCCTTTTTTTCCTTTTTTTTTTCTTTTTTCGATTTCGCTGAGGGGGGGGGGGGATTTCCCTATTCCCCCCTCCCCCTGGAGCCGCGCATGGTTGTATCGAAAACTATTTATAAATGATATCAAGAATGCACATTTCAAATATTTTTACTTGGTTTTTGGCAAAAACCAGGTAGAATCTGGTTTTCAGTTTGTATGAAAATTGTATGGAGAAACTAAATTAATTTTGTAGTTTTCGGCTCAAAATCTAAAAATGCCCAAAAAACTACTAGCTTTCGCCCAGTCTAAATACACTATTACGAAATAAAAAATTTACACTAAGTCATCGATATGTAACAGCTTTATGTTTGCTTGTCGTAACTTACTAATTTCTGCGAAATTTTAGTAGCTTTAGCAAAATTTTTACAGACCTTTTTCTAGTAGTATAAGAAATGTCTTAATTTAAAAAATTTCATATTCCAAAACTTTTTAACCTTAGAATATGACAACTTTTTTTAAATAAATCGAGTTTATATGTCTTTGTGTTTTTATTGACAAAAAAAATTAGGAAATACATTAATTTTGCATTAAACGATTAAGCGATTAATCGCCAATTTTCTCGATTAACCGATCCGAATAACCGATTAATCAATTTTAGTGATTTTTCGAATAATGCATTAACCGGTTAACCGCCTTCGTCGAATAATTGAAAACAGTACTCCAAACACAAACTCGAATCATCAATTTTCCAATTTATTTTTTTTTCCTTAATATCAACTAATATGTGGTACAAATAGCAATCGGCATCTCCAAATTAGGCATTTTAAAAATCTTTAAAATTAATTTAAAAAAAACACGTTTTTGCATTTTTATCAAATTTGTGGGTCATTTTGGATTCCAGGCTAAAGTGCGTTAATGATATCCGATGAAGTCAAAATTCCATATCTGAATCATTTTGACAATATTAAATGAATAAATGAAATAAAAAATAATTTTTTTCTAAATTTATAATTTTGGGAATTTTTAATAATAATAACACTGTGAGACAAATGTTAGGGGTCAGTGATCGGGAAGGGTTCAAACTAACGGGGAAAGTTATATCGGTAAAAAAGAAGTTATACGTGTCCTGGCGTTTCGCTGGGTCATCCCTAGGAATCGAGATATATCGATTTCACCTTTGGTGGTCTTTTTTTTTGACATAACTCGAGAACCACTAGTCTGATTTTGCTCAAACAATTTTAAAAAAATAAAAATTACAATTCCTTTAATCTGTTCATATAACGTTTTTCTATATACTCAACAGTTTTGCCGGTAAAAATAAATGTATCAAGAAAAAAATATTTTTTGCCTAAAATATTAAAAAAAAGTAATAAGCAAAAGGTTATTGATTTTTATGGTAGCGGTAACAAACATTTATTTTTACCGGCAAAACTGTTAAGTATATAGAAAAACGTTATATGAACAGATTAAATGAATTGTAATTTTTAATTTTTTAAAATTGTTTGAGCAAAATCGGACTAGTGGTTCTCGAGTTATGTCAAAAAAAAGATATATCTCGATTCCTAGGGGTGACCCAGCGAAACGCCGGGACACGTATAACTTGTTTTTGACCGATATAACATTTCCCGTTGTTTTCATCCCATCCCGATTTTGACTGTCGCATAGTGTAATTTTTAAAATACATATTAATTACAATATTAATTGTATTTAGTCTATACGACGAGTTTTAAAAAACAACACTTAACTAAAAAAATAAAAATGCCCTGTTGGCTGTCCGTCTCCAATATAGACAAATTGCCTGCACTTGTATGTAAAAACCATACGTCAGTGTGACAACATTTGCGAAAAGGTGACACGGAGGAAATAAGAAGATAAACAGGAAATCTAAAGTAGAATGTTTGTATATGTCTGTTTGATCACTTCTGAAAGTATTCATATAGAGACAATCTGACAATAAAAATATAAACAATAATACAATTTAATGGAAAATCACTGATGAAGCCTGTCCATAAAAATATGCAGAAACTGGATCTAGTCTGATTTGTAAATTTAATGTGTTTATAACTTTTTAAGAAAATGTTTATTCTTCTTCTTAACCTCAAACCTACTAAATACACTTTTTTTCCAAAATGGGCCACTTTCGTCCAACTTTCGGCACGGATTAAATTTTTCAAAAAAAAAAAATAATTTCTTTCATTTGGGACCATTTTCAATAAAACTGGGGGTGTAATGAACGAAAATCGACAAATCGTCCTTTTAAGGGACATCCTACCATTTATGTACCCAGGAAAATTTTCTGTTCCAAAGAATCGGTTGTAGAGTAGCTACTTTTCATTCACAACCCCTTCTACTGACGATTCTAACACTGATTCTTTTTGTTTGAAATTGTCGCAAAAGCAACCCCTTCTATAGCTCCAAAGTGGAACCGGTTGCTCTAGAATCAGTTCTGCAACTAGTTCTGAAACTGATTTTACGTCACCCACACCTTCCATATAGGATCCCAGGAACTGGTTCCGGAACCAGTCCATGGAATCGGTTGCAGTGGAACCATTTGTAAAATGGGTGTGGTTGGCTACCGATTGTAAACAATTTTTCTGGGTAGCTAATATAATATTTTTAAATTTCAGGACCTATGGGAGGTGTGCGTGACCTTTGCCCGATATTTCCAAAAATTTAAATTTTTCTTAACTAAGGGGTTCTTGCCAGTGTACCAAATTTCAAAACTCTGTCTCCACTCCTTCTATTTTTGTCCAATCGTTATATGGGATCAGAGTCCTAGGAAAATTTTCTGTTCCAAAGAATCGATTGTAGAATAGCTGCTTTTCATTCACACCCCTTGTAATGCCGATTCTAACACCGATCGCAACAAAAAGTCATCCTGAGTCGATCGGTGGGTCTACTTTTTGGTGTTACAAACATCAACACAAACTTATTATACTGTGACCATAAGACCGCACCACCTTACAGGAAAAAAAAGTGCGCGGTACACCTTCGAATATAAATTAGATTTACAAGACAATTTGGGAAAAAAAAATTTTTTTAAATTTACGCTACGACTTTTTTAATTTTTCGTTACATCTTCGGCATTAAAAGTGTGTCGGATTTTAAAGTGTGATATATCCATTTTTTGGCTCGATGAGACCAACGGTTTGATATAAAGAAAAAATCCAATGAAAAAAATTTAAAAAGGCGACCCCTACGTTCGGCAACAAAAAAATAAAAAATTTTTTGCTGGAATTATCGAAAAACTTCCTTAGCAAAAGTTTAATGATTTTTTGCGAGCTTTAATTTTATAAAATTAGGATAGTACATTAGGGTGGTAGGAACTGAGATCCGGTGGGTAAATACTATAGCGGGATACTTGAGATCAATGGCCCTTAGAGCAAAACATTGGTACCCACGCAGCAAAAACATCGATGTATTATACTTTAAGATCCGACTGTAAATGCCAAAAATATAACATAAAATTCAAAAAGCAGACCCCTACATTCGGCAAAAAAAATTTTCGAAACCGCCTTGCAAAAATAATTTAGATTCGACGGTGTACGGCGAACTTTTTTTTTTGTGGTACCTTCTGCTGTCCATGTAGTGGTGTAGGGCATAATAATTCAATAATTCAGCTAATACCTGTTGAATTTTTATCCCAAAGGAACACTTCAGAATTAAACTAATACACTAATAGAAAAAAGTATGTAACAATTTTGTAATTGTAACAATTTTGTAACTTGATTCACTTAGGTTCATTGTATGCCATTTGCATTTCTTAATTATTAAAAAAAAAACATTTTCACATAAACATGAGTTATTTATGCCGAAGTTTAGTTTCTTATTATCTTTAGCAAATTCGTAAAGAAAATATTATTGTCTCGAATTTTACCAAAATGGTCGAGGACGTGTGAAAAAAGTGTTCTTGTAACAAATCTTTTATAATTAAACCATGGTTAAAAATTAGTCAAGAATGACGTTGCAGTAAAAACTCCTGAAATTAGCAGATTATTTTGACTTAATATTGGTAAGATAGGAACAGCAAAAATAAAACTATTACAATTGTAGAAATGACGACTGAACTAAAAAATGAGAACTTTTTGAATCCTGACACATAACAAGATAGTATTATACTCAAATGAAAGCTTAACCTCCGTAGATTTCAGGACTAAAATCAGTTTTAACATTTTATACTTTAAGCAATTCTATATCATTGAGATTCAATTTTTTTGTTTGGGGTAGAACATCCTCAGATCTTTATCCAATTCACATTAAAAAAATGTATCTACATATACTATTACTGCATGCCGAAGGAAGAAATGAAAAATTATAGGGGTGTTTTCCACTTAACTATATCTGTTACACGAAAACGTGTTTGAAATGAAAACTAACACATGACTTTTCGTATGCACGTTAACTTGCAACGTGGATAATTATCAACGTTGAAAATTTAACGTTTACAGATTTTTGCATATAACATAACTACTTCGCGTTACTTTCTAAAAAGTTTTGTTGGCATAAACGTCGGTTAAACGTAGATTTATTTTAAATACTTAACGTTGATAGATATGAGCGAAAATACAGCTTATGATTACATTTTAAAGTTTCAATATATACATATAGTTTCTAAACAGAAATAATTGTAGAGTCCCTACACTCAAAAAAAAAGTCAGTAAAGTCAGCAAAAAATGTCGCTGCGTCAGCAAATTTTTAGTCAGGAGCGTGCTTGCAAAAAAGTTGGTAATTTCAGCAAAAGGTTTGCTGAAAATCAGCGAGCTGATTTTTACCAAAAAAGTAGTAATCTTCAGCAAAAGTTTTGCTAACACTTAGTAGATTGCAAATGAAAATAATCCTTGCTAAAATCACTAAACTTTTTGCTGAATATTAGTATACTGAAAAAAACTTAAAAAACTTGTAGCAAAATTTTACTTTAGTTAATTTATTTGCTGAAAATTTAAATACAGAAATTGTGTAGAGTTGATTTCCTTTTTTATCATTTCCGTTGTCTGTTCAACATCCAGACAAGCTGCGACATCTATATCTTGTCTATCTGGTTGTCGTCCACGCTATAAATGCGGTTATCAGCACAATTTTTGCAGCAAAATAAATTAGTAAAATATTAGTTCAAAATTAGTTTAGTGCTAAAAAAATATAACGAAAACTTTTGCTGAAAACGGAATTTCAGCAAAAAAAATTGCTGAAAACTAGTACACTTGATATACAAGACGTTTTACTCATTTTTCTACTAACTTATTTTTTTGAGTGTATTTGAAAAAAATTGATTTGCAAAAACGTTTGTTGAATAAATTTTTTAAATTTTCTTATTTAATGGTGTATTTAGTCTAGACAAAAACTACAAAATTTATTTAGTTTTTCAATACAATCTTCTATATATAAAAGAATAACGTGACTGACTGACTGACTGACTGACTCAACATCGCCCAGCCCAAACCGCTGAAGCTAGGAAGTTGAAATTTGGTATGTAGGTTCCTCTTTCGGGGTAGACGTCCACTAAGACGGGATTTTTGGAAATTCCTACCGGAACGGGCAAAAAGGGGGAAAGTGTCCCCCTTGACGGCCTGCCAAAACCCCTTTGGCTAGAAAGCTGAAATTTAAGATATGTGTTCCTTGGAGTAGGGGCTAACTTTTCTGGAAAGTACTCTCTAGAATTTTGGACAGGGACGTTGTAAAAATGGGGGGAAAAGGCCCCCCTTGACGGCCTGCCCAAACCGCTGGAGGTAGGAAGTTGAAATTTGGTATAAAGGTTCCTCCACTATCGTAGACATCCGCCAAGACGGGAGTTTTGGAAATTTTTACAGGGACGGGCAAAAAGGGGAAAAAGTCTCCCCCTTGAGGGCCTGCTCAAACTGCTGGAGCTATGAAGTTGAAATTTGGTATGTAGATTCCTCGACCGGTGTAGACGTCCGTTGAGACGGCATTTTTGGAAATTCTAATCGGGAGGGGCAAAAAGGGGACAAAAAAAGTACCTTTTTCCAAAAAAGTACCTTTTCCCAAAAAAAGTACCTTTTCCCAAAAAAAGTACCATTTTCCCAAAAAAGTACCTTTTTCCAAAAAAAGTACCTTTTTCCAAAAAAAGTACCTTTTTCAAAAAAAAGTACCTTTTTCCAAAAAAAGTACCTTTTTCCAAAAAAAGTACCTTTTTCCAAAAAAAGTACCTTTTTCCGAAAAAAGTACCTTTTTCCAAAAAAAAAGTACCTTTTTCCAAAAAATGTACCTTATTCCAAAAAAAGTACCTCTTTCCAAAAAAAGTACCTTTTTCCAAAAAAAGTACCTTTTTCCAAAAAAAATTCCTTTTTCCAAAAAAAGTACCTTTTTCCAAAAAAAGTACCTTTTTCCAAAAAAAGTACCTTTTTTCAAAAAAAGTACCTTTTTCCAAAAAAAGTACCTTTTTCCAAAAAAAGTACCTTTTTCCAAAAAAAGTACCTTTTTCCAAAAAAAGTACCTTTTTCCGAAAAAAGTACCTTTTTCCAAAAAAAGTACCTTATTCCAAAAAAAGTACCTTTTTCCAAAAAAGTACCTTTTTCCAAAAAAAGTACCTTTTTCCAAAAAAAGTATCTTTTTCCAAAAAAAGTACCTTTTTCCAAAAAAAGTACCTTTTTCAAAAGCACCGTTTCCCAAAAAACATACATTTTTCCAAAAAAATAACTTTTTCAAAAAAAGTACCTTTTCCAAAAAAAGTACCTTTTTCTAAAAAAATGTTCCTTTTCCCAAAAAACATACATTTTTTCAAAAAAATACCTTTTTCAAAAAAAAGTACCTTTTCTAAAAAAAAGTACCTTTTCCCCAAAAAAAAAGTACCAAAAGAAGTACCTTTTCCAAAAAAGTACCTTTTTCCAAAAAACATACATTTTTCCAAAAAAAAACACCTTTTTAAAAAAAAATACCTTTTCCAAAAAAAGTACAAATAAAGTACTTTGTAAAAACAAAGTATCTTTTTCCAAAAAATTTCGTTTTTCCAAAAAGTACCATTTAAAATAGTATATAATTTCAAAAAAACTACTTTTTTACCTCCCCCCACGGATATCTCCACTAAAACAAGGTTTCTTGATATTCGGCATAGACGTGCGCTAAGACGGGATTTTTGGAAATTCCAACCGGAACGGGCAAAAAGGGGAAAAGTCTCCCCATAAACAGTCTCACAAATTGGAAAAGTGCCTGCCCAAACCACTGGAGGTAAGAAGTTGAAATTTGGTATAAAGGTTCCTCCACTGTAGTAGACATCGACTAAGTTTGTATTTTTGGAATTCCCTACAGGATATCCCAAAAGGAAACTCGGTATGTGAGTTCCTCCTTCTGTGTAGGCGTCCGCTTAGACGGAATTTTTGAAATTCCTATCGGGAGGGGAAATAAGGTAAAAGTCTCCTCCTCACGGCTTGCCCAATCCCTTTTGGCCAACCTAAAATTTTAAATATGTATTCCTTGGAGTAGGACTAATTCACCGGCAACGTAATTTTTCTATTTTGGAACAGGAACATAGTAAAAATGGTGGTTGAAAGGGAAAAATGTCCCCACTAACGGCCTGCCCAAACCGCTGAGGCAATGAAGTTGAAATTTTGTATGAATGTTCCTCATCCATCGCAGATAGCCGCGAAGATGGAATTTTTGTAAATTCCTAAAGGGAGGGGCAAAAAGAAGAAAAGCCTCACCTTGGGGGCCGCCCTTCGGCTAGAAACCTGAAGCTTAAAATGTGGGTCCCTGGAGTGAGGGCTAACTTATTAGAAAGATACTTTTTTTAATTTTGGACAGGGTCGTTATAAAATGGGGGCTCAAAAAGGGAAAGTTGCCCCTTAACGACCTGTCCAAACTGCTGGAACTAGGAAGCCGAAATTCGGTACTTAAGTTCCTCTCAGCCTGCTCAAACTGCTGGAACTAGGAAGCTGGAATTCCCTGTCGATGGATTTTCGGAAATTCCTACCGAGAGGGGCACAAATAGTAAAAGTTGGCTAGAAACCTGAAATGTAAAACATATGTTACTTGGAGTATGTGCTCACTTACCGAGAAGGTGCTTTTTGGACAGGGACATTGCAAAAATGGGGATTAATGAAGCGAAAAGTGCCGCTTAAAGGCCTGCCCAAACCGCTGGAGGTAGGAAGTTGAAATTTGGTATTAAAGTTCCTCCTCTATTGTAGACATCCGCTAAGATGAGATTTTTGGAAATTTCTACAGGTAGGGTCAAAAACAGGAAAAGTCTCCCCCTTAACGGCCTGGCCAAACTGCTGGAACAAGGGATCTTAAATTCGGTATTTGGGTTCCTTCTCCAACGTTGACGTCCCCTAAGATGGTATTTTTGTAAATTCATACCGGGAGAGGTAAAAAGGGAAAAAACTTCCCCCTTGACGGCCTGGCCAAACTGCTGGATATAGAGACCTAAAATTATGTATGTAGTAGGTTCCTCCTCCAACGCAGACGTCCTCTAAGACGGAATTTTTGGAAATTCCTACCGGGAGGGGTAAAAACGGAATAATTCTCCCCCTTGATGGCCTAACCGAACCCTTCGGCTAGAAACCTGTAATATATAATATGTTTTCCTTGGAGTATGGGCTAACTTATCGACAAGGCATTTCTAGGACTTTGGACAGGAACGTGGTAAAAATGGTGGTTCAAAAGGGGAAAATTGCCCCCCCCCCCCCTTAACGTCTGCGTCTTTAGCTAGAAACCTAAAACTTAAAGAACAAGTGTATATGAAACACTAAAATTAAGAAACTAAATAGGAAACGAGTGGGATTGAAACACTACACAAGTGGAATGAAATGGATATAAACGTTGAACGAGTGGAATTGAAATTATAGACATTGCAAATGGATTGGAAGAGGGAATTAGCTGTTCAAACACTATCAACGGAATATGAAACTTATGTAGCATTGAAACATACTCTCCAAAAAGTTAAACAAATTTTCTGAAAGAGAAAAAACCTTAGAAAAGGAATGGAACTTATATATTCCGATATTTAAACTTCATGTAACGAAGCACCGGTGGAAGAAACCGACGCAGTAAATTTTCCAACTGAATTTGTGAATTTACTTGAATTGCCAGGTCTACCTTTACATAAACTGGAATTAAAAAAAAAACTTTAAGACACGCTAACAACGTAGCTTTGCCCGCTATTTTTAATATTATAAAATGCTTTTCAACCCTGCTTTACGTTATTTATTTTCATTCAAAACACAAATGAACAAAACTACTTACGGGTCTATCTACCTAAGTTCGCACTTTACCAAATTATCTTGACATACACACGTATATTGCAAATTATTATGGATTCATTACTAACAATCCACTCTCATGAGCAAAAGTGATCAAATATTTATTTATTTTAAACCCATTGTTGTGCAGAATTATTTATTTGTGGTGGCTGGGTGAAGGCTTTAAATAAAAAAACGAATTTAATAAAAATTGTGGGGGGGAGGGCGTAGCCCTCCCCCCCCCCCTTAACCTTTAAGGCACGCTAACAACGTAGCGGGCTGCGCCCGCTAGTCTCTATATATAAAAGAATAACGTGACTGACTGACTGACTGACTGACTCAACATCGCCCAGCCCAAACCGCTGAAGCTAGGAAGTTGAAATTTGGTATGTAGGTTCCTCTTTCGGGGTAGACGTCCGCTAAGACGGGATTTTTGGAAATTCCTACCGGAACGGGCAAAAAGGGGGAAAGTGTCCCCCTTGACGGCCTGCCAAAACCCCTTTGGCTAGAAAGCTGAAATTTAAGATATGTGTTCCTTGGAGTAGGGGCTAACTTTTCTGGAAAGTACTTTCTAGAATTTTAGACAGGGACGTTGTAAAAATGGGGGTTAAAAAGGCGAAAAATGCCCCCCTTGACGGCCTGCCCAAACCGCTGGAGGTAGGAAGTTGAAATTTCGTATAAAGGTTCCTCCACTATCGTAGACATCCACCAAGACGGGAGTTTTGGAAATTTTTACAGGGACGGGCAAAAAGGGGAAAAAGTCTCCCCCTTGACGGCCTGCTCAAACTGCTGGAGCTATGAAGTTGAAATTTGGTATGTAGGTTCCTCGACCGGTGTAGACGTCCGTTGAGACGGCATTTTTGGAAATTCTTATCGGGAGGGGCAAAAAGGGGACAAAAAAAGTATCTTTTTCCAAAAAAGTACCTTTTCCCAAAAAAAGTACCTTTTCCCAAAAAAAGTACCTTTTTCCCAAAAAAAGTACCTTTTTACAAAAAAAGTACCTTTTTCCAAAAAAAGTACCTTTTTCCAAAAAAAGTACCTTTTTCCAAAAAAAGTACCTTTTTCCAAAAAAAGTACCTTTTTCCGAAAAAAGTACCTTTTTCCAAAAAAAAGTACCTTTTTCCAAAAAAAGTACCTTATTCCAAAAAAAGTACCTTTTTCCAAAAAAAGTACCTTTTTCCAAAAAAAGTACCTTTTTCCAAAAAAAAGTACCTTTTTCCAAAAAAAGTACCTTTTTCCAAAAAAAAGTACCCTTTTCCAAAAAAAAGTACCTTTTTCCAAAAAAAAATACCTTTTTCCAAAAAAAGTACCTTTTTCCAAAAAAAGTACCCTTTTCCAAAAAAAAGTATCTTTTTCCAAAAAAAAATACCTTTTTCCAAAAAAAGTACCTTTTTCCAAAAAAAGTACCTTTTTCCAAAAAAAGTATCTTTTTCCAAAAAAGTACCTTTTCCCAAAAAAAGTACCTTTTCCCAAAAAAAGTACCTTTTTCCCAAAAAAAGTACCTTTTTCAAAAAAAAGTACCTTTTTACAAAAAAAGTACCTTTTTCCAAAAAAAGTACCTTTTTCCAAAAAAAGTACCTTTTTCCAAAAAAAGTACCTTTTTCCAAAAAAAGTACCTTTTTCCGAAAAAAGTACCTTTTTCCAAAAAAAAGTACCTTTTTCCAAAAAAAGTACCTTATTCCAAAAAAAGTACCTTTTTCCAAAAAAAGTACCTTTTTCCAAAAAAAGTACCTTTTTCCAAAAAAAGTACCTTTTTCCAAAAAAAAGTACCTTTTTCCAAAAAAAGTACCTTTTTCCAAAAAAAAGTACCCTTTTCCAAAAAAAAGTACCTTTTTCCAAAAAAAAATACCTCTTTCCAAAAAAAGTACCTTTTTCCAAAAAAAGTACCTTTTTCCAAAAAAAGTACCTTTTTCCAAAAAAGTACCTTTTTCCAAAAAAAGTACCGTTTTCCCAAAAAAGTACCTTTTTCCGAAAAAAGTACCTTTTTCAAAAAAAAGTACCTTTTTCCAATAAAAGTACCTTTTTCCAAAAAAAAGTACCTTTTTCCAAAAAAAGTACCTTATTCCAAAAAAAGTACCTTTTTCCAAAAAAAGTACCTTTTTCCAAAAAAAGTACCTTTTTCCAAAAAAAGTACCTTTTTCCAAAAAAAGTACCTTTTTCCAAAAAAAGTACCCTTTTCCAAAAAAAAGTACCTTTTTCCAAAAAAAGTACCTTTTTCCAAAAAAAGTACCTTTTTCCAAAAAAAAGTACCTTTTTTCAAAAAAAGTACCTTTTTCCAAAAAAAGTACCTTTTTCCAAAAAAAAAGTACCTTTTTCCAAAAAAAGTACCTTTTTCCAAAAAAAGTACCTTTTTCCAAAAAAAGTACCTTTTTTAAAAAAAGTACCTTTTCCCAAAAAACATACATTTTTCCAAAAAAATAACTTTTTCAAAAAAAGTACCTTTTCCAAAAAAAAGTACCTTTTCCCAAAAAAAGTACCTTTTTCTAAAAAAATGTTCCTTTTCCCAAAAAACATACATTTTTTCAAAAAAATACCTATTTTCAAAAAAAGTACCTTTTCCAAAAAAAAGTACCTTTTCCCAAAAAAAAGTACCTTTTTCTAAAAAAATTTTCCTTTTCCAAAAGAAGTACCTTTTCCAAAAAAATACCTTTTTCCAAAAAACACATTTTCCAAAAAAAAAAACACCTTTTTAAAAAAAATACCTTTTCCAAAAAAAGTACAAATAAAGTACTTTGTAAAAACAAAGTATCTTTTTCCAAAAAATTTCGTTTTCCAAAAAGTACCATTTAAAATAATATATAATTTAAAAAAAAACTACTTTTTTTCCTCCCCCCACGGATATCTCCACTAAACAAGGTTTCTTGATATTCGGCATAGACGTGCGCTAAGACGGGATTTTTGGAAATTCATACCGGAACGGGTAAAAAGGGGAAAAGTCTCCCCATAAACAGTCTCACAAATTGGAAAAGTGCCTGCCAAAACCACTGGAGGTAAGAAGTTGAAATTTGGTATAAAGGTTCCTCCACTGTAGTAGACATCGACTAAGTTTGTATTTTTGGAATTCCCTACAGGATATCCCAAAAGGAAAGTCGGTATGTGAGTTCCTCCTTCTGTGTAGGCGTCCGCTTAGACGGAATTTTTGAAATTCCTATCGGGAGGGGAAATAAGGTAAAAGTCTCCTCCTGACGGCTTGCCCAATCCCTTTTGGCCAACCTAAAATTTTAAATATGTATTCCTTGGAGTAGGACTAACTCACCGGCAACGTAATTGTTCTATTTTGGAACAGGAACATAGTAAAAATGGTGGTTGAAAGGGAAAAATGTCCCCACTAACGGCCTGCCCAAACCGCTAAGGCAATGCAGTTGAAATTTGATATGAATGTTCCTCATCCATCGCAGATAGCCGCGAAGATGGAATTTTTGTAAATTCCTAAAGGGAGGGGCAAAAAGAAGAAAAGCCTCACCTTGGGGGCCGGTAAAAACCCCTTCGGCTAGAAACCTGAAGCTTAAAATGTGGGTCCCTGGAGTGAGGGCTAACTTATTAGAAAGATACTTTTTTGAATTTTGGAGAGGGTCGTTATAAAATGGGGGCTCAAAAAGGGAAAGTTGCCCCTTAACGACCTGTCCAACCTGCTGGAACTAGGAAGCTGAAATTCGGTACTTAAGTTCCTCTCAGCCTGCTCAAACTGCTGGAACTAGGAAGCTGGAATTCCCTGTCGATGGATTTTCGGAAATTCCTACCGAGAGGGGCACAAATAGTAAAAGTTGGCTAGAAACCTGAAATGTAAAACATATGTTACTTGGAGTATGTGCTCACTTACCGAGAAGGTGCTTTTTGGACAGGGACATTGCAAAAATGGGGATTAATGAAGAGAAAAGTGCTTAAAGGCCTGCCCAAACCGCTGGAGGTAGGAAGTTGAAATTTGGTATTAAAGTTCCTCCTCTATTGTAGACATCCGCTAAGATGAGATTTTTGGAAATTTCTATAGGTAGGGTCAAAAACAGGAAAAGTCTCCCCCTTAACGGCCTGGCCAAACTGCTGGAACAAGGGTTCCTTCTCCAACGTTGACGTCCCCTAAGATGGTATTTTTTGAAATTCATACCGGGAGGGGTAAAAAGGGAAAAAACTTCCCCCTTGACGGCCTGGCCAAACTGCTGGATATAGAGACCTAAAATTATGTATGTAGTAGGTTCCTCCTCCAACGCAGACGTCCTCTAAGACGGAATTTTTGGAAATTCCTACCGGGAGGGGTAAAAACGGAATAATTCTCCCCCTTGATGGCCTAACCGAACCCTTCGGCTAGAAATCTGTAATATATAATATGTTCTCCCTGGAGTATGGGCTAACTTATCGACAAGGCATTTCTAGGACTTTGGACAGGAACGTGGTAAAAATGGTGGTTCAAAAGCGGAAAATTGCCCCCCCCCCCCTTAACGTCTGCGTCTTTAGCTAGAAACCTAAAACTTAAAGAACAAGTGTATATGAAACACTAAAATTAAGAAACTAAATAGGAAACGAGTGGGATTGAAACACTACACAAGTGGAATGAAATGGATATAAACGTTGAACGAGTGGAATTGAAATTATAGACAATGCAAATGGATTGGAAGAGGGAATTACCTGTTCAAACACTATCAACGGAATATGAAACTTATGTAGCATTGAAACATACTCTCGAAAAAGTTAAACAAATTTTCTAAAAGAGAAAAAACCTTAGAAAAGGAATGGAACTTATATATTCCGATATTTAAACTTCATGTAACGAAGCACAGGTGGAAGAAACCGACGCAGTAAATTTTCCAACTGAATTTGTGAATTTACATGAATTGCCAGGTCTACCTTTACATAAACTGGAATTAAAAAAAAACTTTAAGACACGCTAACAACGTAGCTTTGCCCGCTATTTTTAATATTATAAAATGCTTTCCAACCCTGCTTTATGTTATTTATTTTCATTCAAAACACAAATGAACAAAACTACTTTCGGGTCTATCTACCTAAGTTCGCACTTTACCAAATTATCTTAACATACACACGTATATTGCAATTTATTATGGATTCATTACTAACAATCCACTTTCATGAGAAAAAGTGATCAAATATTTATTTATTTTAAACCCATTGTTGTGCAGAATTATTTATTTGTGGTGGCTGGGTGAAGGCTTTTATTATAAAAACTGTACTTTAAATAAAAAGCGAATTTAAAAAAAATTGTCGGGGGGAGGGGCGCCTTTTAAGGCACGCCAACAACGTAGCGGGCTGCGACCGCTATCTTTAATATTATAAATCGCTTGCCAACCCTGCTTTACGTTTTTTATTTTCATTTAAAACACAAATGAATAAAACTACTTACGGGTCTATCTACCTAAGTTCGCACTTTACCAAATTATCTTGACATACACACGTATATTGCAAATTATTATGGATTCATTACTAACAAACCACTTTCATGAGAAAAAGTGATCAAATATTTATTTATTTTAAACCCATTGTTGTGCAGAATTATTTATTTGTGGTGGCTGGGTGAAGGCTTTAAATAAAAAAACTTTAAATAAAAAACGAATTTAATAAAAATTGTGGGGGGCGCAGCCCCCCGGGGGGGAGGGCGAAGCCCCCCCCCCTTAACCTTTAAGGCACACTAACAACGTAGCGGGCTGCGCCCGCTAGTATTCATATAAACTGAAAACCAGATTCTACCTGGATTTTGCCATAACTAAGTAAAAATATTTGAAATGTACATTTTTGATACACCCTGTGTTATTTATAATTAATTTTGTATACACGAACAATTTTTTAAATTTTTTTTAAATATTTCTGTTTTAAATTATTTTAATTGTTGCATTAAAAATTACAAAAGTTGTTTTTTCGGGCTTTCTATATTTTTATACACAGAAATAATTTACAAAATTCTAATTAAATTTTTAAACACCTTTCTCATACCAAATTTGTAAATACAAAAAAAAATTTTTAAAAAGGCACCAACAAAGAAATTTGTAAATCAAAAAAAAATTTCTTTTGTTTTTTGTAACTTTGAATTTTTATTTTTAAACAATTTTTATATGAAAGATAACAATTTACAAACGAGTTAAAAATATTTCAAACAAAAAAATTGTTGGAAATAAAATTTCAATTTAAAAGAAAATGTGATTGCTTCTACAAATTCCCATTGTTGGTGCCTACTGTTTTTTCTGTGTATATTTAGTTAGAATATTGTTCTACCTCAAGTCCAAATAGTAATATGATATTGTCATATTAGATTTTATTTTTAGTTTCAAAAATGTTGGCCATTTTCATGATAGACAATATAACTGTTTCGTGGGCATCACCCCATACATAAGATGTCTGCAATAAGAAAATGATGATTGGAACACACCAACCGAGACATTACATAGTGTACAAAAATTCAATGGGGCGAGAATTTTGTACTTTTGTAAATGAACTCCGTGATTTGGTAAAATCCAGTCATTAATTAACAATTCTTGAAAAGCAACGTTTTACATAAAAGTTCCCTTTGTGTACTATTATATGTATGTTTGTGTGTTTTGTGTTTTTGTTTTAGTATAAAATTGTGTGTTATTAATTTTTAAATGTGTTAATAATTTTTTTGTTTTAATTCAACAATGAAAACAGAAACAAAAGTGTGTATTAAAAAATAATTTCACAAAAAAAACTAAATAACCGGTGTAAATGAATTGAGTTTTGTAATTTAGTTTTGTACAAAAACCAGCTGGATTTGCTCAGTATAAATTCCGCATGTAGCACTGTAAGTTGTTTCGATTTTACATATAAACAAAATGCTTTTCACGATGAAGTGTTTCGCGTAAAAATTGTGTATCATTTGTGTTTCAGCTAATTTAATATACAAGACTATTACTTATCTTGATTTCCATTTTATATAACCAGGCACTATCCACGGCTCTCATCTGAAAAACTGAACTGGTTTTAAGAGAGTTTCGGTGTAAAATAACAAAAAACGTGAAAAAGTGGTATTTTTAATTAATTATTTTTATTGTTTTTAAGCAATTTTAATTAAATTGTAAAGTGCACTTGTGTTGTTTGATATGTTCTCTGCATTAGTTTTGTATAATTAGCACAAAATTTTGATTGTTAATATTAAAAAATACGCGTTAAAAAAACACTAAAAACTGTTTCTCTTAAAACCCGTTTGCATATAAAATTAAAGAGACTTTTTAACAGCAGTTGAGGCTGGTTGAGTTGGTGGTTTGTCTTTAGTCTATATAGTCATTCATATAACCACTTGAGGCCTTTATAGTTCCAGTGAAATCAATGGAAAAAAGGAAAAGAAAAAATAATGTAAGGGTCCTGTAAAAATTTAGTTTTTAAAGCGTTCTCCTTATATGTGACGCGCAAAATAGAAAGGGACCTAAGGGTAAAAACCGGTTTTGTTCAGGAGAGCCATTTTAAAGATTTAAATACGTGTATCTTTGGTGTACCATCACTGAGCGTGTTGGTATTGGTCTCATTTGAAAGCGACACATCTCATGACGTCAGGAACGTGTTGGTCAACCTTGAAAATGCGCGTAGGTCGTCCCTACCTCTTGTTTTGTGTAGTTGGTTTTTACTGTTTTCTACCTAGCGCGCTGTTTCCATGAGTTTGATATCAATTTTGCTCGCGGTTTTTCGAATCCAGCTTTATTTTCTGAAATTATTAATTGTGAATTATAATAAATACTCATTTATAATTCTTTTAAATCGTGAATATCACTCTGTTAGTACGAACATTTTTTCACATAACCTTATTATGTTATTCGCGAAAATAATTTAAAACTGATAACAAATACGAATTACCTTGATAAAATCCAGAAAAAATTTTGCAGCATATTAGTAGATAAAAAATAGTTTTTTCTGCAAGGTAATTTTTAACTTATTTTTACTAGTTCTAACTAAAATGTTTACAGGATTTTTCTTTTTCTGTTATATTTAGTTTCTAAATACATTTAGTAAAAATTTTATCAAAATGGATTTTTTAAATACAAACAAAATTGTAATATTTACCTTTTTCGTATTTTAACAAAAAATATTTGAAGAATTACATATTTATTTAGAACTTTTATATTTCCATAAAATTTCATTAAAAATGAATAGAAAATTAAAAAAAAATTTTAAATCGTTTCAAAAATTTTTGGGTGTACAAAAATAGAAACAAAAAAAAAATTTTACAGTAAAAACTACAAAAAATTATTAATTGTTAAAAGTTCCAAAAAATTTTTTTCCACCTGGTGGGATTCGGTGCCAGCACGTTCCTATGCAACCCCCATACAAGATATTAACTTCTTATCACGCATGAAAAATAACTTCTGACTAGCATATATTTATTGCAGCATTAGATGTTGTTTAAAACCCATTCCTAAGGGAGTAATTCTTTGTTATGTAATGAAGGAAGTGATTCATTTAGAATTCATTCCATTTATTTTAGATGTCCGGTGAGATTACAGTTTTGGAAATTCATGCAGGTAGAGGCAAAAAGGGGACAAAAAAGTACCTTTTTCCAAAAAGTACCTTTTTCCAAAAAAAAGTAACTTTTCCAAAAAAAGAACTTTTTCCAAAAAAGTACCTTTTACCAAAAAAGTACCTTTTTCCAAAAAAGTACCTTTTACCAAAAAAGTACCTTTTTCCAAAAAAAGTACCTTTTTCCAAAAAAAGTACCTTTTTCCAAAAAAAGTGCCTTTTTCCAAAAACAGTACCTTTTTTGAAAAAGAGTACGTTTCAAAAAAAAAAATACCTTTCTCCAAAAAAGTATGTTTTTCCAAAAAAAAAAAACATTTTCAAAAAAACATGAAGATTTTTCAAAAAAGCATCTTTTCCCAAAAAAGTATTTTGTCAAAAAAAGTACCATGTAAAAATAAAAAGATAAAAAAATAGAATTTCAAAAAAGTACTTTTTTCCTCCCTCCACGGATATCTCTACTAAGACAGGATTTCTGGATATTCCTTTTTCCAAAAGCAAAAGTATTTTTACAAAAACAAATACGTTTTACAAAAGAGAGTTACCTTTTTCGAAAAAGTTTCTTTTTCACAAATAGCCTTTTTGCAAGAAGTACATTTTCTAAAGAAAAGTACTTTTCCAAAAATTTTCTAATTTTTCAAAAAAAAAAGAAAGAAAAATAAAGAATATAGATTCCTCTTCGGCAGGAGATCTCTACTGGAACGGGATATTTTCAACAGGGAGGGCCAAAAATTGGAAAAGTTCGGCCTTTTTCAAAAGAAACTAACTTTTCCAAAAAAGTACCTTCTATTCTAAACAGAGCCTTTGTCAAAAAAAAATCTTTAAAAAAAATCCTTTTTTCTAAAAAAAAAGCTATCTTAAATATTATATATACTCCGACATAGACCAATGGCGGTTAAAAATTGGAAAAGTGCCCCTTAACGGCCTGCCCAAACAAAGGTTCCTCCTCCATTGTAGATATCGACTAAGACGGGATTTTTGGAAATTTCTACAGGTAGGGTCAAAAAAAGTAAAAATCTCCCCCTTAACGGCCTGACCAAACTGCTGGAACTAGGAAGCTAAAATTATGTATGTAGGTTCCTCCTCCAATGTAGACGTCCACTAAGACGAATTTTTTTGAAATTCTTACCGGGAGGCGTAAACAGGGAAAAAGTCTCCCCTTTGACGGCCTGGCCAAACTGCTGGAACTAGGAAGTTAAAATTCGGTACGTAGACTCCTCCTCCAGCTTAAACGACAGCTAAGACTGCATTTTTGGAAATTCTTGCCGGGAGGGGCAAAAAGGGAATAATTTTTCCCCTTGATGGCTTTTGCGAATGCCTTTGGCTGGAAACCTGAAATTTATGTGTGTGCCTTGGATTAAGGGCTAATTTATAGCCAAGTTATTTTTTGCGTCTTTGAACAGGAACGTGGTAAAAAATAGGGTTCAAAAGGGGAAAATTGCCTTCCTTAAAGCCTGCCTCTAGAAACCTAAAATTTAAAAAACGAGTGTATTTGGAATGCCAAAATTAAGAAACAAAGTGGGGAACGAGTGGAATTTAAACATTGCACAAGTGGAATGAAATGGAAATGAACGGGAAACGAGTGAAATTAAAACAGTGGGCAAAGACATGAAATGGAAGAGGGAACGAAATGGATTATGGAACAAAATGCAATATGGAGCGAGGTGGCATTGAATGGCGAGCGAGTGGAATTGAAGCACTACAGTTAAAAACAGGAATGGAACGGAGCAGGTGCAAAGGAATGGAATGGAAAGAGGAACGACTGATATCGAAACACAAGACAGTGGGTGCGAAATGGAATGAAACGGGGAACGATTGGGATTGAAACAATATATTGGGAACGAAATGTAATCTGGAATGGAACGAAAGAAATGGAAAGGGAACGAGTGAAATTGAAACATTAGATAACTGAAAATGGAATGAAATTTGAATGACTCAAACTGCTGACGTTTGGTACTTGAAATGTAGCATCCCTAGTAAAAATGATTTTTATATATTCATATATGATCTTTATACAATCATTTATGATTTTATACAATTATAACTTCCCGAGTAAAAAAGTTTATATAAAATTATATATGAATGGATATATTTGTAATATGTAACTGGATATAATTTCATCCGAAAAATGGTTATATTAAATTGTATCAAATTGGATATAATTATATTTACAAGGATACAATGTTATATTAAGTTATCAACTTATATCCGAGTTTTGTCCCGATCAAATTGGATATAATTTAATACAATACGATATGATTAAATTTAAATGATAAAAAAAATTTGTATTAGAGGGCAGGATTTCACGTCCTACACACTACCAGCCGCAGGGTACTGTTGATAATACGTAACTATTAAAGACATTATTGTATAAATCCTATACTGTTGAATTCTTTAAAGATTAGCCAATGTATGCAAAACGAAAAAGCATATGCTAACTAACTAGCTTCCAGCTTTCCATTATGGGAATTTGTGTGTAAAAAAGATATGCAACAGCAAGTTTGCTACCATACACTTTGTCATTTTGAATACGGAAAATGATCGGGACTTATCGAAATTATCGGACCAGAACAAAATATATATGTCGTTGGAAAGGTACTTGAAATACCTTACCTATGGTATGCAACATGCCTAGACTTATTAACCCATTACGAGCCGGGTCATGATTTTAAATGTTAATTTTTTTAAATTGGAGTTTTTAAATTAAAAAAAAAACTTAAAAATAAAAAAGCTCAGAAAATATTAATTTAATGAAAAAATTTAGTAAAACATAAAAAAAATTGTTTTTGATGAAATGAGTTTCGAACTTGTGTCTGAGATTAACTAATATATTGTAATATATAAAATAAAATCAAAAATATTTTTCGTATCTATTTATATATAAAATTTTTAACGGTTTTATCAATTATATATTCTTATATAAAAAATTTGCAGTAAACCAAATACTGATATATGATTTAATATAATTACATATGAGAAAATTTCTAAAATTTTTTCTAATATATCATCATATAAAAACATATAAAGTTGCAAATAATATTTTATATTATCATATATTTTAATATTAAAAAATATATGTTATATATACTCCCTTTTACTCGGGTTGATTATATCAAAAGATATTTAATTATATAAAATTATATTAACCAGATCCACCATTATTCGGATCAGATAATATATTTTTTATATAATTATATTAACCCATACATGATTTGATCCGGAAAATGGTGGATCTGGTTAATATAATTTTATATAATTAAATATCTTTTGATATAATCACATAAAAATATATGTTTCACAATACTCGACAAGTTATAATTGTATAAAATCATAAATGCCCGAGTAAAAAGAGTATATATAACATATATTTTTTAATATTAAAATATATAATATAAAATATTGTGTGCGAACTTATATGTTTTTATATGGTGATATATTAGAAATTTTTTTAGAAATTTTCTCATATGTAATCATATTAATTCATATATAAGTATTTGCTTTATTGCAAATTGTATATATAGGAATATATTATTGATAAAACCGTTCAAAATTTTATATATAAATAGATACGAAAATAATTTTTAATTTTATTTTTTGTATAACCATATCGTCGGCTTGCCTGCAAGTAGTGTTATGTGTTCTTTAACAGGTTTTCAGGAGGGCGAAAAATCTGCCCAGGTAGAAAATTACAAAGGGGCCAGCACTGGCAAAGCACCGAAATGGGTGGTATGAGTGCTTGTTAACAGCGCTTTTCCAATGCCCAAATGATAACACCGTTCCACGCTTTACCAATCCCTGGGAAAGCACCCATAAACATAAAAATCAAATGCTTTGCCAACGCTCAAATAAAAAAATTAAAGTGCTTTCCTGATAACACCGATCTATTTAATGTTTTGCAAAGTATCGAGATAGCACCAAGACCACACAAAAATCAAGTGTTTTCCCTGCCACCAAATTATGTGCCCTCATCACTGAAGAATTTTAAATTACTCTAAAAATAGATGATTCTTGGAGTTATTGTATTGTGGAGTAAAAAATTATCTAAATGTCCACTCTTCTTTGAAGCTTCTTTTAAAAACAAAATAATAATTTAGGAAAAAAAAGCGCTGGGAAATCACCCTTTTCAAGCGTTGGTAAAGCGTCCAAATTTAGTGGTTTGCCAGTACTTCTCTTTGTAAGACCGCGGTCTACTTGTGCTTTGCCAGTGCTTCTTTTTTGTTACCACACATAATTTCTACCTGGGTGGTTTATATTATACTTTTAATATATTTCATTGACATTATATGCCTCAATAATGATTGTAATAAATAAGGTCGTGAATCATTAGGGCATATGTCAATAAAATATCTTAAAAGGATAATATAAATCAGTTTTTTCGCTCTCCTTAAAACCTGTTAAAACCAAAAACATAGCACTTCTTGCAGGCAAGACGACGATATATTAGTAAATATCAGACCCAAGTTCGAGATTAACTAATATATTTGAGATTAATGTATTATTTGATCAAAAACAATTTTTTATATGCTTTACTCAATTTTTTCATTAAATTAAAATTTTCTGAGCTTTTTTACTTCTAAAAGTTATTTTTTTAATTTAAAAAATCCAATTTAAAAAAATTAACATTTAAAATCATGGCCCGGCTCGTAATGGGTTAATAAGTCTAGGCATGTTGCATATCATTGGAAAGGTATTTCAAGTACCTCCCCAACGATATATATATATTTTGTTCTGGTCCGATAAGTTTTGAGTGGAGAAATAAGCCATTGAATATTGTTGTAGATCATCTTCAGCTCCAAAAAAAAGAAGTGCATTGCCGGGGTAACCATTAAAATTTTATTTAAAATAAAAAAGCTTAACATATTTAAATAAAATTTCTAAGTCCAAAGAAAATTCCCATATTTGATAAAAAAAATTATCTACACCGAAAAAATTTCTCAGTTATAGGCAACTAAATTTTCAACTGAGGTTCAGGTGAAATACCCCTTACTGAGCTTCAGTTGAAGTTAACCAATTTGATTTTGAAAATTTAATTTAACTGAGCCTTCAGTTAAAATGAAACAAAATTTTAAATTAGTAGCTAATAACCGATTCAACAATTTAAAATAACAAATATTTATATTTGTCAATAAATAAAACCAAATGGATTTTTTTTTAAAAATTACACAATTTATTTAAAATAAACAAAAATTTAATTACAATTGTCATACCCTTAATAATGTATTCCATACTTTTTCTTCTTCCATTGTCAGCATGGAACCAGATTTTCAAAATTTGTAGGGAATAAAGTTTTATATTTTGTTTGACCGAAATATTTCCTGCAAACAATGAGAAAAAAAAAAATTAAATTATTAAATGAATTATTAAGGGTAATTTAATTTCCATGAAAAAACAAGAACTTACCAAAAACCCAAAAATTTTTTATTATATTTCGCTTTTGTGTGACTTTTGTTTTTAAATATTATTGTAAATTTATTACCAATTGAATAATTTAAAATTTATAGGTTGACTCAAAAAAATTTATTGTGAACCAAATATTAGTTGCTCAGTTAATTTTTATTTATTTTAAATTAACTGAGGATATCTTTAACTGAGCAACTGATGAATTTTTTCGGTGTAGTCTTTAAAGAATAACAGATTTATACATTAACGTCTTTAATAGTTACTCATTATCAACAGTAGCCCTCGGCTGACAGTCAGGCATGTGATGAATATCGAAAACGAAAATGATCTGATTTTCAATGGTAAATATTTTAGGATCTGTACAATACCAATTATATTTTATTTCCTAATTTAGAAGTCCGGCGTCAAATAAAACGATAAATAATAATTTGAAGCCAATTTGATTTTTGCGAAACATACACTCAAAATAGTTTGTAGTTTAAATTAACTGAAAATGTAATTTAAAATAAATGAAAAATCACTTGAAAACCGGTCTACTGACTTTTCATTTAAATCAAAAGAACTTTTCATTTATTTTTAAATGTTAATAAATAAACTACAAAATCCTTAAAAAAATAATGATTTTTCATTTATTTCGTTTTTTTAAATTTCAAAAAATTAACTACAAAATCCGTAAGAATAAATGGTATTTAGTTTATTTCGTTTTTTTAACTGACCTAGAAATCGAAAAGGAATTATTTTTTTAACAAAACATTTTAAATGAAAATATTAACTGTAATAGAAAATCCGTATTTGTAGGTAGTTTATTTTTTAAATAAACGACAAAAACAGTTAAAAATATATTTCTTTGTATTTTAACTGAATAATCATTTAAAAATAAATGTACGGATAACTTTTTAAATAAACTACAGTCAGTTACTGTAATAATATTTTCAGTGTATTATTCTAGATTGAAAAACTGTTCGTTTTCGATTTTCATCACACCCCTGAGTGTGTAGGACCAGAAATCCTGCTGCCCTCCAATTCAAAGTTTTTTTTATCATTTAAATTTAATCATATCGTATTTTATTAACTTATGTCCAATTTGATCGGGACAAAATTCGGATATAAGTTTATCATTTGATATAACTTTGTATCCTTGTAAATACAATTATATCCAATATGATACAATTTAATATAACCATTTTTCGGATGAAATTATATCCAGTTACATATTGCAAATATATCCATTCATGCTGCACACAAGTAAGCTTACTCGCCAACATACAAAAAATCAAAAAGTATGTGGTTACATATATCCTTACCAGTGTTTAAAAAATATTGAGTCTAAAAATAGATTTCAAATAATTTTCAAAAAAATCTGGAAAATTATTTTCTATTTGAAATAATGATGAAAATAAGTCATTATCAGTAACTCATTATTATATGTTTTAATATAATGCAGAAGGTAAGTGGATGTCATTACTGGTAGTCTAAAAAATAATGATATATCATTACCGTTTCTACACTGGGTCGCTGTTTCTCTCCATAGCATAAGCTTCGAAATTTGCAAGTGTCGTCTGTAAAATTAAAAAAAATTGAAATAACGAATATGAAGAATTCAAAATTTAATTAAGAAATACTTTAAGTATAAAATATTCCAAATGTATTAACCTATACTTACTTTACATTAGAAGACCTCATAGATAAATTCAATCGACATGAAATGCATATAGTACTCGGTGTCCAATGCTGGTTCAAATTGTGCGGATATATATTATAGCAATCTTCATATGACTTTTGCAATGAAGTTAAGAAGCAGTTCCGTTTTATCTCGGTGATATATTGGCCGCACACATAACAAAATGAATCCGGATTGTTTTTACATAAGAATGTTCTGCCTTTCTTGCTCATTTTTATTAACACAGGTAAATTGTTTTTAACTTGTAAGCTGAATGACCCTTTTATAAGGATAAAATGATGTTTCCGTTATCGCAAACACTTCTTGAAGAAAATAAAATGGCTCAAGGAGCTCTTATAAATACTGAAACTATAATTTGGGATAACCCTCTATGTGGGTAAAGTTTGTGCAATTTTTTTTCTTATTCCCAAGAATCATAAAAAACATTAAGGAATTTTATGAAAAAAAATCATCCGTTACAGGTAGCAAACGGAAAAAAGAGCAATTCAGCGTGCACGCACTTTTATGAACGTTTATTACTTTGCTACCGCAATCGTAATGTTTATACTTATTTTTTTAATTCTGAGAATCATAAAAATTTTATAAAGCTTTTTTCCAAACAATTTGCTACATGTAAAGGGGGTTTGCCAAAATCCGTGTCTTAAAAAGCACCTGTGTTTCTATTAGGGATGCCGAACGGGACTGGTTTTTACAAATCCCGGGATTCGGGATTTTGAAAATTGAAATCTCGGCATTCCGGGATTTTTCAGGATCCCGGGATTTTTCGGGATCCCGGGATTTTTCGGGGTTTCGGGATTTTTTTGTTTCATCATATTTTTAATTTTAAAATTAAGTAGCTGAAATAAGTCCTACAAATTAAAATAATTCATTTCAAATGTACTTATTATTTCTTGTAGTATGAAGAAATTAACAAATTAAGCCGGATTCACAATGCTGGAGTACTCCACTCTGCAGAGTGCAGTGTGTAAAATAGAGATAAAAAATATGTAAGTGCAAAAAAGAAAGGAACAAAATCCACTCAGAGTGGAGTACTACAGCATTGTGAATCTAGCTTTAAACAGAAACTACACTCATAGAAATAAGTATGTAAAAATAGCAGAAAAATCTACCAAAAATAAGCAAAAACTATACTGAGTTAAATTTAAGCAAATTGCAAATTACAATTTACCTCTGAAGAAACTTTAAAACTAAAAGTTTTTACTAAAACACTGCAAAATTTTAGTTATATTTGGCTAAAATTAATTGAATGCAAATACAAACTACTCTGCTGAAATCATCAGAAATATTTAGTGACTATTAGTTTTTTTAAATCAACTAACATAAAATATTAAGCACATACCTCTGCTCATTTCAGAAAGGCAGATTGTTAGGTTTTTCTAATTTAACAAGAATTTGCTGTTTTTAGTCGGCAAAATTATTTTGCATGAAGTTATGATTTTAGCAAATCATCAATAAAATAAATAAAAACATGTCCGTTAAGAGATTAAATAAACCTGAATTATGATTTTCAAAAGTTTCACAGCTGAATAAAAGTTTTTAAATTATTAATGTTTTTATTCAGATTTATTTATTCTGTAATCTATTATTTGAATGATTCAATTGCCAAAATATAGAAAAATAAATGAATATTAGTGAGAAAAATGAAAAAATATTATATACTTTTTTTAAAATTCCCGTTAAATTATAGACTTTATAATTTAATAGTGTTAATATTTCTTATCAGAGAAATTTGTTTTGAATATTTCACAGTTAGTCAATAAAGGGGTTTGAAATTAAAATTTTATAAAGTTCAGAAAATGGAGTTAATCGATTTGGCAAGTGAAGCATTCATTTATGAATGGGGAAAATTAGTTCTTTAAGAACATTTAATACGATATTACATTTACATATGTGATTTAGGTCGAATATAACAATAAAAAAAATACAAAAAGAGATAAAATATGGCAAATAATGAAATCGGAAATCCCGGGATTTTTTCAAGACCAATCCCGGGATTTCGGGATCGGTATCCCTAGTTTCTATGTTCTGCATTTTCATTATACCATTTTCTACAGTGCTTGTCAATATGCAATACCTTCAATTAATTGTAAATAAAAACGTAAAGCATGCATCGATTTTCATCATCCATATCTACTTTAATTCACATGCTATGTAGCTTCACTACAAATAAATAAAATTTAATACTTTTTGCAGTTTTCGATTTTTTACAGATTTCTTTTTTAATTTTTTTACCAATTTTTTATTTTTTGCCTAACAATTTGTTTCATAACTTTGAAACCATTGATCGCATTGAAAACAATTGTATAAATTTTGTTTAACAAAATCGGACATATTGTTTTTGAGTTATGACAACATAAGTGCAGCAATGTCTCAAAATATTGCCAATTTTACTAAAAAAATTATTTAAAAAAAATTTATCCATAGAATTGAAACTTTTACAATTTTTGTACTTAATAGGTATCCATGATGAATCAAATCTATATAGTGGTTATTCAAGCCTTTTTTCCTATCAAAGATCAAATTTTAAATATTATATATTTAATATATATATTAATTTGGGTTTGGGGTTCGGGAATTCCCGGGATATCCCGGGAAAAGTTTGCCGGGAATTCCCGGGAAAATAATATATTTTTCCCGTGAAAACGGGAAATTTAAAAAATATTAAATTGTTTCAATTGTTTTTGTTTAGAATAGGATATTTTAATTTTAGTCATAAAAAACATTTTAAATACCGAAACAAATATGTTATTGTTAAAATCTTTTAAAAGAGAATCAATTTCTTTGACACACAAAAAAAATTGTTGCCAAGTAATTAGGAGCATTTCAACTACTAAAGATATTGCGTATAACTTATTCAAAATTTAAGTAGTAAAACCTAAAAACTTGGTAAAATGAACAAAAAGAAAGAAATATGAACAAAAATTTTTGTTTCTTACAAATAATCGCCCTTAATATCTAAATTTTTCAAATGTATATTTTAGTTAAAGTCGACTTTATTTAAAATATTGGGTGGCAGTATACCTTGACTTGGTTTATATTTGCAACATTCTGATTGGTTAATTTATTTTCAACCAAACAATTATTTTTGTAGGATTTTCATAAACAAAATGAACAAAACCGTATGATTAAAAATAAAGTTTACTTTAAATTTAAATTACTCCTTTATATTAAGGGCCAATAATTTTATAAGTAAATTGTTAGTCATGCAATTTCTCTTGAAGAAAACAACAACAATAATAACGTTCCAGCTAAAATTAGCAAAGTACCCTAAGAAAAAATTGTAAGCTGAATAGGCATTGAACGTTTTATGGTAGGGCAAACATTTCCCTAATTTGGTATCCAAATTAGCCGCAGTCGCACAGTGCTTTGATCCCATATAACGATTGGACAAAAATGGATGGAGTGGAGACGGAGGCAATATCGGGCGAAGAACACGCCCACCTCCCATAGGTCCTGAAATTTAAAAATATTATATTAGCTACATAAATGGACGTAAAATTACGAAAAGTATCCATTGAGATGCACATAAATCTAAAAACCTTTGTGTCAATTTTCATCAAAATCTAAGCAAGGACTCTTAGACCTGCCATATATCCTTTATTTTAAAATCTTTATAAAACCTGCAAAAATTATTCGATTGCCATGAAACTTAGCACGTGATGATTGCTATAAGGCTAAGCCATATTTGTGCCAAATTTGGGTAAAATCGATTCATTAATAAAAAACAAAATGACTCTCATAAAAAAATGCGTTTTAAACGCTTAAAATGATTTTTCTAAAACAAAAAAAAAAATTAAATAGGATTAAAATAGGAAACCATGTGAATCCTCCATTTTAGGCATTGGGTATGTTCAGCGAACTTATGTAAAACCCTACGAGGAATATTTTTGTGGAACATTTTAACCTTCTAACTCTTCAATTAAAGATAGTTTTTTGGCCCCTTTTTTAAAACGGACAAAAACGACCCGTAAGTTGAAGAGTTCGAGGGTTAAAATGTTCCGCAAATATATGTCATGAAATTCTACTATAAGTCTTTGAAGATATCGGCATTGAAAATTTAACTTAAGAACCAGTAATAACTTAAAATGTGTTTAAGGGTTAATTCCGTACTTATTCAGAATTGGCGCTCGAATGTCCCACAAACCTGGATTTTAGGGAGAAACCATGGGAATCTTTCATTTTAGGTATAGGATGTGTTCAGCGAACTTGTGTAAAACACTACGAGGAACATTTTTGTGGAATATTTTAACCCTCTAACTCTTCAACTTTAAAAAGGGGCCAAAGAATTCCCTTTCATTGAAGAGTTAGAGGGTTAGACTGTTCCACAAAAATGTTCCTCGTAGTATTTTACATAAGTCCTCTCAACACATCTTATACCTAAAATGGAGCAAAAATCGAAATTATTTGACAACTGGGTTTCAAGATACGTGTTCAACCTTTGTTGTGCTATATCGCCTAAATAAAGCGATAAATTAAAATTTCAAAATTGTTTCCATAGTAGATTTCCAACGCTAAATATATGGTTTAAATATTATTGTAATCAGAAGAAAGAGCATTAGAGGGTTAACCTTGGTTATATTGGAAATAATTTCCTCACCCTTAGTTGCAGATTTTATACTAGAGATGGACACGCGAGTGGATTTTGGTTCACACTCACTTACTCACGCTCACAAGAGAAAAATTTCATTCACTCACGCAAATTTTTTTCTACTCACTCTCACGTGAGTAAGTTCCAATTTTATTCACAATCACGGGTGATTCATGTGAATCACGTAAACTCATGCAATATACAATTTTGCCATTTATTTTAAAAATCCAAAAATATAACGTCGACAAAAAGTTTGAGTTTCACGTGAAAAACTATTATACTCCATATAAAAAAAATAATTTTTTACGACAATGAATTTCGTGTGGGAATTGTGTAGACATTGTTTTTACGCAAATTTAATAACAGTCTTTATTTTTCTTGTGAAAAAGTGGTGTTTTGTGTTTATTATAATTTTGGCTTTCTAATTACATAAAGAAGATTTTCATTTTCAGAATTCAAATTACTATCTAATGCCTTGAAAGTTTGCGTGAAGTTTTTCTACGTGATAAACAACTTACGGTGCTTAAACAACAAAATAATTAAATTAAAACTCGGCTCACTCATGCAAAAATTTTGTTCACACACACTGAAACACAAACAAACTTTTTGTACTCTGACTTACTCAGGTTCACGCGAGTAAATTAAGATTAAGTTTCACTCACACACTCGCGCGATACACGTGAATCACGCAAAATTCTGGTCACGTGCTTTTCTCTAGTTTATACACTCAGTTGCATTTAAATTTCGTTATTTCAAATGAAAAAATGTTAGAACTATGAGGAATTGCAAGTAATTCAAATAAAGGCTGGTCCAACCAAAACGCACGATGTTAATAGTAAATAAAACAAAAAGTTTCTAGAGAATTATCTTAATATTTTTTATTATGATAGAAGGGTCTATGACAATTATGTGTGAAACAAAATATCGGCCAAATACTCGCCACGGCTTCGGTGGCATACCTCTATCCGAGGGTCCATATTTACAAAAACTCTGAGACATAATTGAGGTTCAATGTCATTAATGTGCCGAATTATCTCATCATTTAGCCCTTCAATTGTTCTTGGCTTTTAGATTAGATTAGATACGAAGGCACTACGCACCGCGACCAATATAGATATTTTGTGCTGCCTAGAGTTCCCTAGAGATTCAGGCTACCAATAAAGCCAATAATCCTGTTAGGAGAATTTCCCCAAACGTCCGAAGATGACACAAAGCGGTCACCCAGAAATCTGAGTCTCCTGTCGCACAGTCTCGGACATTTGCAGAGAACATGCTCCGATGTCTCATTTTCCAGCTCACAAAACCTGCAAACATCAGTGTCTGACCGGCCCTGTTTGTGAAGCTGGTACCTGAGCCCACAGTGCCCAGTTAAGTATCCCGTCAGGGTCCTAAGGTTACCCCTGTCAAGTGACAATAGTCGCTTTGATACTCCGCTGGACAGGGAAATAAATCTTTTGGCCTGTCTTTGGCAAGTAGAAGTTTCCCAATGTTTTGCAAACTCAGTCTCTCTCCACTGCCTGAGCTTTTCCCTAGCATACCCCCTAGGTATCCCAAAGAATGGTTCCGGACCGATGAAGGGTCGTCGGGCTCCACAATTGGCTAGACAATCGGCCCTTTCGTTACCCTCGTGCCCTTCATGACCAGGAATCCATCCCAGTGTAAGGGAGTTTTTCATACCAAGTTCGTTGAGAATTTCCACACACTCCATGACCAGACCAGATGATACCCCGTAAGCTCCAAGAGCTTTTAGCGCAGCCTGGCTGTCAGAAAGAATGTAGATGCGGGATCTAACCGTGCCTTGGCTTATTGACGTACACTTTTTCTTTTATATATTCCCAAAGAAAGAAGTCCAACGGTGTCAAATCACATGATCGTGCCGGCCAATTAACATCGCCACGACGTGAGATAACACGGCCATTGAATTTCTCGCGCAAAAGAGCCATTGTTTCGTTGGCTGTGTGGCAAGTGGCACCATCTTGTTGGAAACACATATCGTCCATGTCCATATCCTCAATTTCTGGCCACAAGAAGTCCGTTATCATCCCGCGATAGCCAACATCGACGACTAGTCGAGGTTGACGGCTCTTTTGCCACACTATCGCGAACAACAGCAATGTTTTCCGCAGAACGAACTGGGCGAGCATGGACAGGTGTTTTCACATTTCCTGCAGAACCGATTTGCTGAAATTTGCGCACAATTCTCCCGATTGTGGACACATTTGGTCGAATATGCCGACCAAAGAAGTGCACGAAATGCATTTTCATTTGAACGCCCGTTTTCGTAAAAAGCTTCAATAATCTTAACGCGCTGCTCAATTGTGTACCTCTCCATGGTTAACTTTTTCAAACACTGAAACAAAGAAATGTCAAATTAAGTTGGGCAAAAAACTTGACGTTAAGGTGTGACTTACAATTAACATCGTGCATTATGGTTGGACCACCACCCTTTATATACTAAGGACTATTTTTAACGCAGAATAGTATAAATCTGATGAGGATTTCCGTCACGATCTAAACGTTGAAGACTAAAAGGAAGTTTTTCGAAATTCCAGCACAAGACATGCCAATCGCCTTACAATCGAATACTGATCTAAAACCTCTACCGGAAAATGAGACTTTGGTGCCCAGAAGTATTAAGCGTTATTCTCCTACAGGACAGGACTACCTGCCCGCTTCATTTGACGTGAAATTTTTCTTTTCTTTCTTTATTAAATTCAAATATACTAATATTAAACATAAGTATCTTAGGTAGTGGTATAAAAGTGCGCTTGCATCATCACTCTTAAAGAAATAAATATTAAAGAGAAAATGCTATTAAAAACGAAAAAAGTGACCAAAACCTGAATTCAACTTTTCAGAACGTTTCATAATATAAGGTAAGCTTTGGAATCTTTAATTTAATTAAATTTAAGTATTGTTTTTATTAATACAAGTCAGAAGCGATTTTTTGTGGACTTTTAATTTTCCAGTCACGGTGGACCTTTCTGTGAAAATGACAATATACGAGGACGGTCCCAGAACTAATCGGAGACATAAAAAGTACCAGAAAATTGCACAAAAATGGAAAACAGCTTGTAATAAAATTGGATCTAAAAAATTAACTTTCTTTTAGAGGGAAAATAGGTGCTACGAAATAACCCTCAGTGAAATTAGGGCTGAAAATGAGTTTCATAATGAAATAACTCACTTTGCTGGAATTTTTTGTTTGACCGTGTTTTGCAGAGCCATTTCATCTGAAATAGAAATTTCTCTGTTCAAATCCCTAATGTTCGCTATAAATAAAAATCGCGCGATTTATTTTAACTAAATAAAATTTTTCCCTGAGGCACATTTTTCAACTAGTTTCTCACGTACCTAAATAATTGATGGCGCCCAAAAATTTAACTTTTCTTAACAAAATGAAATAACCACCAAAAATGGAATAACCCCCCAAAAAAATTAAAAGCCAAAAATATTTTAATTTTATTTCATTGGGGATTTTTTCATAATGAAATAATCTCAATTAAACCCAAAAAATTAAATAACCTCAAATATTTTTACGTCATTTCTTGGATGTTATTTAATTTTTTCCCTTCGGAGTTATTTCACAGGTTATCCGTAGCGCTGATAAATATGTACATACATCTGCGATATTTTTAAAAGAAATTTTCCAAATTTTAATAATTTTTAAAAAAGGACCTGCTTTAGATCGATACACTCTTCCCAGCGATTTTAAAATACGTCGATTCGCTGTTTGTAGTAAAAACTGTCTATGTAGCTCCTCAAAAAAGGTATCAACCACCTCTTCATTGTTGGCAAATCTTTTACCGCCAAACCTAAATGGTTTGGCGGTAAAAGAGTAACATGATGAAGTAATTCAAATTTTAATTCATTGATTTTGGCCATCGCAATAATGGATGTGTGAACTGGTATATTGCCTTGATGGAACAACTCTTTCTTTTTCGCCTTTACAAATTCATTGAGATAGTTTGCGATTGATGGCCCAAAAAAAAATGAAAAAATACTAACAATTTGGCGCCTTCAAACTTAAAACCAAGGTTGGTTACCGTTATCGTTATAATACCGTTATCGCCAAAATACCGTTTCAAATTGAATACCGTTATCGATACCTCTAAAAAGATTTACAAATGCCGTTATCGTTAACGATATCGTTATTTTTATAGGTAGTTAGCGGTATTTATTACTTTATATAAAAATGACAATTTTTTTATTTTTTATTTTATAATCTTCAGTGTTTTTTTACAAAAAAAATTATAAATAATAATATTACTTATTAAAACTATCAGTATTGATTTTATGGCTTAAAATCTCTATTTTCAGTACTTAAATAAATGAAAAGCATCCTCGATTGTGCCGACAACCTCACTCAGAGCTGTTTCTACCGACCTCCCTTTGAGGTATGCGTGCTGGGCAGAGAGGATTCCTCTCACATGAACGTCTACCATTCTCTCCAGAGTTTTCAATAAAAGCGATGATATGTCTGTAGTCCGTTGAAGTACTGCGGTTTATCCCTCCCGCCTTGGGGATGAAGATCCCTTGACTTCCCATATTCAGAGGGTATGTACGCAGATGCCAGACTACCAATGAAAATACATTGCAATACCTAGCTAATGGCAAAAAGTGCACAAATAGTGATTTTTATTTAGTACACTGAAAATATTATTACAGTAACTGACTGTAGTTTATTTAAAAAGTTATCCGTACATTTGTTTTTAAATGATTATACAGTTAAAATACAAAGAAATATATTTTTTAACTGATTTTGTCGTTTATTTAAAAAATAAACTACAAATAAATACGGATTTTCTGTTACAGTTAATATTTTCATTTAAAATGTTTTGTAAAAAAAGGAATTCCTTTTCGATTTCCAGGTCAGTTAAAAAAACGAAATAAACTAAATATCATTTATTCTTACGGATTTTGTAGTTAATTTTTTGAAATTTAAAAAATGGAAATAAATGAAAAATCTTTATTTTTTAAGGATTTTGTAGTTTATTTATTAACATTTAAAAATAAATGAAAAGTTCTTTTGATTTAAATGAAAAGTCAGTAGACCGGTTTTCAAGTGATTTTTCATTTATTTTAAATTACATTTTCAGTTAATTTAAACTACAAACTATTTTCAGTGTAGGTTTGAGGTTAAGAAGAAGAATAAACCTTCCTCAAAAGTTATAAACACATTAAATTTGCAAATCAGACTAGATCTAGTTTCTGCCTTTTTATGGACAGGCTTCATCAGTGATCTTCCATTAAATTGTATTATTGTTTATATTTTTACTGTCAGATTGTCTCTATATGAATAATTTCAGAAGTGATCAAACAGACATATACAAACATTCTACTTCAGATTTTCTCTGTTTTTCTTCTTATTTCCTCCGTGTCACCTTTTCACAAATATTGCCACATTGACGTATTGTTTGTACGTACAAGTGCAGGCAATTTGTGTATATTGGAGACGGACAGCCAACAGAGCATTGTCTATTTTTTATAGTAAAGTGTTGTTTTTTCAAACGCGTCGTATAGACCAAATACAATTAATATTGTCATTAATATGTATTTTTATTAATTCTAATTTAGTAGGTTTGAGGTTAAGAAGAAGAATAAACCTTCCTCAAAAGTTATAAACACATTAAATTTGCAAATCAGACTAGATCTAGTTTCTGCCTTTTTATGGACAGGCTTCATCAGTGATCTTCCATTAAATTGTATTATTGTTTATATTTTTACTGTCAGATTGTCTCTATATGAATAATTTCAGAAATGATCAAACAGACATATACAAACATTTTACTTCAGATTTTCTCTGTTTTTCTTCTTATTTCCTCCGTGTCACCTTTTCACAAATATTGCCACATTGACGTATGGTTTGTACGTACAAGTGCAGGCAATTTGTGTATATTGGAGACGGACAGCCAACAGGGCATTGTCTATTTTTTATAGTAAAGTGTTGTTTTTTCAAACGCGTCGTATAGACCAAATACAATTAATATTGTCATTAATATGTATTTTTATTAATTCTAATTTAGTAGGTTTGAGGTTAAGAAGAAGAATAAACCTTCCTCAAAAGTTATAAACACATTAAATTTGCAAATCAGACTAGATCTAGTTTCTGCCTTTTTATGGACATGCTTCATCAGTGATCTTCCATTAAATTGTATTATTGTTTATATTTTTACTGTCAGATTGTCTCTATATGAATAATTTCAGAAGTGATCAAACAGACATATACAAACATTCTACTTCAGATTTTCTCTGTTTTTCTTCTTATTTCCTCCGTGTCACCTTTTCACAAATAGTGCCACATTGACGTATGGTTTGTACGTACAAGTGCAGGCAATTTGTGTATATTGGAGACGGACAGCCAACAGGGCATTGTCTATTTTTTATAGTAAAGTGTTGTTTTTTCAAACGCGTCGTATAGACCAAATACAATTAAGATTGTCATTAATATGTATTTTTATTAATTCTAATTTAGTAGGTTTGAGGTTAAGAAGAAGAATAAACCTTCCTCAAAAGTTATAAACACATTAAATTTGCAAATCAGACTAGATCTAGTTTCTGCCTTTTTATGGACAGGCTTCATCAGTGATCTTCCATTAAATTGAATTATTGTTTATATTTTTACTGTCAGATTGTCTCTATATGAATAATTTCAGAAGTGATCAAACAGACATATACTATAATTGGCACTATCGGCTAGATTTAACATATCGTTGGATTAGTCGGCAAACCTGTCAAGTCCAATTTTAATGCAAATTGAGTTTTTGATGTAGTATGCTAGTGTAACTCAAAACACATCATTTACAAAAAACAAAATGGCGTTATATTGTTTTTTCTTGTTGTTATGCAGTGGTAAGCAATTCTGCCAAGTCCAAAAAAAAAACAAAACATCGAAAACCACGTGCTAAGTCCAGCTGAAAACAACACACATTTTGTTTCAACAAATTTCTTCAATAAAATTAAATGCGACTTTTGTTTATTTAAAAAGACAAAACATTATTAAAGATTAACTAAATAATTATTTAGTTATTTTAACTTTTAAGGTACCCAGTGTAGAATTGGAGTCCCAAAAGACTCATAAAAGAGCCCTTAGACCTTCTGAAATCATAGATATATGAGGGTGTTTCTCTTCACAGATGAAACCTCTTTTAAGCGCACTTTTATGACTCATAAAAGACTCCAAATTATGAGCATTGCTGGAAAATTTTGAATTTTCTGGGTCATTCATGAGTCATTTATGACTAACTTTTGAGTCATTTATTAATATTGAAAAAATTTTGAATACACTCATAAATAAGAGTCTATTATGTTTTATTTATGACTCTAAGATTTGAGCACTCTAAAAATGCTCGTATTTTAGAGTCCAACATTTTTCTGAGCGCTCAAAAAATTGTTGGCTGGGTAACTATTACTTATAAATTTTTTCGGGAAAAACATTGTTAACTTATAATTATTATTATTAGGCGATTGTCATGGATTCTGCTGCCATAAAAAAAAAAAAAAAAATCTGCTAAGTCCACATTTAAAGTAGAAAATTATAAAGAGCAAATGTGCTAAGTCCAAAAAGAGCCTATAAGTCTGCAAACTTTTATTTTGGAATTCTATGATTTTTTGTGGTCAAACCATATGAACTAAAGAAGAAAACTGCGTTTACAGATTTAAAAAAAGTTAACCCAAAAAAAGTTGGACAGTTTTTTGTCTCTCCTGAAAAATTAAAAAAAAACGGATTTGACATATTTGCCGACTAAGCCAACGATATTATATTTGCCTTAATCGGTTGGAAAACCCGAATTTTGTAGAAAAAATAATATTTAATCAGTTACACTTTCTAATTTTCTTTCATTAACGAAAACTTTTTATAACCGCAATTGATATTATTTAATTGGTATCAAAACTATATCATAGTAATTAATAAATAATTGTAATTCTTGTCGATATCCAACTGATTTATTCTCTGTGTGCGTAAGTAACCATGCTGCTAACTCATTGACCGCCCATGAATTTTGATACATCGTAAAGTAATTGCACACAGGAAAAAAATTGCCAACCGAATTCTTAAGCCTATTTTGGTTGCTATTCGGTTGGTGGAACCATATTGGAATGTGATTCCTAAATATTTTGGGTATTGCAACTAAAATTCAGTTGTATAAACCGAATTTTGTCTTTATAACCAATACTCAGTTGTACCAACCTATTTTAGTAGATCTAACCGAATTTCAGTTGGAAAATGGCATATTTTTTCTCTATGTGTATGCGAGCAAATATACTGGTAAAATCCTCTGTGTGATACTTACTCCCTTAATTATGTACTTGGAAATGTCGGGTTTTGCTGGGTTGTACCGCTTTTTGATTACAAAAGCACGATATAAAAGATTCTTCCAAACAGAGACTATGATGGACATCGAACCCACGACTTACTGCTATGATCTGGAAACTTTATGAAAATCTGCCGAAACACTTTCTTTAAAAGACCTGTTTAAAAGGGTACCAGACAATGAATGACATTTTAGCCCTGAATATGATTGATTGACATTCATATCAACATGCCAACAATAAGAAAGAGTATCTATCTTTTACGATTAAATTATTAAAACAAAAGAGCAGGGAAACCAAACAAACCAACCAGATAAAAAGTCATTCAGTCAGTACGACGAGTTTCTCTTTAAAACATACATACATTTTTTTCATTATAATGAAAGTAGTAATTTTTTGTATTTGCAGTACGTCAGTTATCGTAAAAACACAACGTTTTAAATCGCCGGTAAAAATGGTCGGTTATAATGTAAAAAAATTATAAAAAGATTAACTTGTTTTTAAATTGATTTCGGTGTTTAATTAAATAAGATCGTCTTCGGTGGACGTTTTAATATGAAAAATTAATTGTACGGCAATAATTTAATAAAAATATAAAAGCTTCATTTAAATTGTTTCTTTTTAAAATACCATTCGTACAAATGTGAATTTGTCATCAAGAATTCTAGCCTTTGCAATAAAATATTAAAAACAGACGGAAAGCAGAAAACGTCACACCCATATAAATACAAAGTGACTTGTGAAACTTTTTTGTGTTGAAGTGAACTTAATCATAAGCATTTAATCTTAATTTCTACTTTGAAATATTTAAATTATAGCGATGTTTTGCGGTAGAACGTGTTCAATTCCAAAATAGAAAAAATAATGAAATATTCATAGTTTTGATTTTAGTTTTTTTTTATTAATAAAAGAAATTAATAATTTTTGTGCTATCCTACGTTCAGTTTTTATTTTTGGAATGTTTTGAATTGTTGCAAGGCCCCCAAATTCACCGAGTTTATTTGATACAACAAAAATTCTATTGCATTTTTTTCCAATTGTGCCATTATTATGAAACTTTTACTGAAGGTCAATTCGCAAAGAACGCGTCAACGACATAGAAATTCAAAAGTCTGTGATTCCCCACCGAATTCCCCGAAACGTACGTATATAAATTTGTTATTTAATAATTAAATTACTGCCAATTATAAACAATTGTATTAGGACGGTATATTGCAAAAAACCCCAAGTTTACCTGCAAAACTTGGGGTTTTTGCCAATTTGGTTAACTTAAAATTTGAAGTTTACGTTAGCCGAAAACCCGGGTTTTCCAGGTTAACCGGTTTTTCTATTTGTTTCCTTATAGCGCATTTAGACCCGATTACTTAATGTTCAGTTAAAATTTAGGCAACAATTAAATTAAAATTTTAATAGAAAACGATAACAAATGTTTATTTAAAGTCCGAGTTAATAGCTAAAGGGCCATTGTGAAAATGAGGCTTTAACCCTTCTCTGCATGGTGATGGAAATGTCCATCATAAAATTTATTGAAGAAAAAAATGCACACAACCACGAGATTTGTAATTTTTTTGTTGCTAGCCACAATTTACATGACTATTGTTTCAATTGGAGCACATCTGTCAAAAAATTAAAGTAAGCTTCATTATCAATTAGCAGCTTTAAACTTGTCACCCAATATATCACGGAGATTTTTTTCACAAAAAAAGAAAAAATCATGCAAAGAAGGGTTAAATAGCAATATTGATTTAATCTTCGTCGTTTACATATGCATTTCTTGACAGTTGAAAATTTAATTTGGCAGTTAAAAGTTTAACTTTGCCAGTTTAAAACGTTGCTTTTTAATTTTTATTTAAAAAATAAAAATTGTTTTTTCGACCTTTTTATTTGATTAATTAGAAATTTATTAATTTAGTTCGAGGCCAATTTCCTTATTATGAATTAACATAATAAATACTTTTTTCAAAAACTGCTATTTTTCTTCATCGGGATACTCTCCTGACAAATACTTCACAGAGTTTTTGCTTTAAAAAACCTCTACACTTTCAGGAATCAAAAGACGATCGTTTCAGGGATTTTTCAGGTCCCCTTCATCAGTTTTCTTTAGAAAGTGGTGGCAGTAGTGCAATGCAATTTGAAGCATTAAAATCTCATATTAAATGTAGTCTGCTACATCAACAAAATGGGAATGGAGCAAACAATAAAATATGTTTTCGAAGTTTACTGCAAAGCATAGCCAACAATAGAAATGTTATGAAAGTTTTTTTGTTTTTGTATTTCATACTATCGGTATAAATAAATACAAATTTTATTTTTACCCTTCTTCTTCGTTAATACAAGAAGAGGAAAAAACATTTTTTCTCCGTACTATGAGTGTTGTCAAAATGTTGGTTTTTAATTTTTTTTTTAAAAATAAAAATTGTTTTTTTTCGACCTTTTTAATTGATTAATTACACCCAAAAAATTACATAGTGGCATAGTTAACAAAATTCATAGTCGATTTTCATTTTATTTGAATCAACTATGATACTTAATAATAACTATGGAAAAAATAAAAAAATAAATTTTTAAGTAACCCTGTAATAAGGAATATCAAACAACTTAAAAATTTGTCAAGAATATAAAAAAATAAATTAGAAAAGACAAAACATTTATTTTTTAAAATATCATTTAAATGTTTAAAATCTTCATCAAAGGTGTAAATTTAGTAAGTATAATCATTACGCCAATGCGATAAATGTGAATATGTAAATATAATTAATGATTTTTTTTAATTAGATTTCAAGAAGGTTTTCCGTGAATATTTTTTCAATGGGAATCTAGTGTTCGATTATCCCAGAAATTAAAGGAATTTGTCAGCACTACTTCCTTCATTTAATTGAAATTAATTGGTTTTATATATAAATAAATTGTGTAAATTAAAAAGGAATCTGTAAATTTAATTTTTAATGAAAAATAATGAAAAATTATAAAAATAAGACGTAGTTGACATTTACTTCATTCGATGCATTTTAATTTCCACTAAAAAATCATTGTCAGTAACTTTCCCATAGTTGATTTACGGGTTTCTAGAAAGCATAGTTGATTTTCACTACTTCATATCGACAATGCCATAGTGAGGGTTATTTAACCTAAGACATAGTTGAAAAAATAGTGAACAACAACTACGTATTATTTTGGGTGTAGAAATTTATTAATTTATTAAAATACCTTTGTTTAATACCAGGGAAAATGTTAATTTAGCAAAAAATTTTCGGAGAGCGCCAATATATTTTTGTAGTTTCTTAATTTTAATTATACCCTACACCAGGGCTGGTAAAACTGTAGCATGAGTGCCAGCAAAAAATCGGTTAAATATTTATTTTAGCTACGAAAATGTGTGCTTTAAAGAGATAGAGATTGTTAGTAGTAAGGTAAAGGGGAATCCTTAGCCACTTTTTTTGTAAAGTACTGTCATTTTTTAACCACTAATTATTAAAAAAATTACTTTCAAATTGAAAACTACATATCCTAGCTTTAATTCTTATGATTTTTGTTCTACTGTATTTATTTGCATATTTTTTTAATGATTTTCAAAGTAACCCAAATCGATCCAATTGTCCCCAAAAATTTGTTAATACAGCAAAGTCAATATTTTAATGATTGAAATCCCTGCTAATATTATAAATGTGATTGTTTGTCTGTCTGTTTGTGGCGACATCAGGCCCAATCGGCTGAATATATTTTCTTGAAGTTGTCGGAACAGCCATTACCAACTCTCGAAATTAAAATAGGCTATATTATATCTTGATCGGACAAAGGGGCGTGGCACCTCCCATATAACACCAAGATATTGACGTGATATTTCTCGACTCCTATTCAACTGTTTCGAATAAAATTATACACAACATCTTACACAATGGGTGATATGAATAAAACTTAGCAATTACTTCGAAGTAATTACTTTGGGCTTAGGAATGGCTTTTAACTCCAAATTTACCAATTGGCTGGTAGAATAGCATGAAATGTAAATGAAAATTCAAAAAATAAATTTCTAGTCTACTCCCAAGCAGACTGGATTTGTGAAGTAATTGCTTAAAAATCCCAGTATTTCCCCTTATTAGTAATATCTATTTTTTATTCATACGAGCCAATGTTTCCGAAGCACTGTGCTAAAAGTGGGCGGTGGTGGTGCTAAAAAATATTTTTAAAAAACGCAGTGCAAAACAAAATTTGGGTTGGGAGGTGCCACTCCCCCTCGTCATATACCACCCACATTTATAGCATTTTTAAGCAATATTGGTTATAAAGAGCCGTGATTACTTGATTGAAATAGGATTGAGAGGAGGGACTTATATCAAAAGGTAACATTAGGAATGTGCCATCATTTCCATGTATATCGTTGATAATGTTTGTGTTCACATTCAGACCATTGAAGAAGTACTTAAAAAAAAAGTTTTTTTTGAAATTGTCTTTTTTATGACAGAGATACTTTTTTTGGAAAAGTACTTTCATGGAAAAAATACTTGTTTTTAAGAAAAAGTATTTTTTTTGCAAAAGTACTTTTATTTAATATTTTTTTATTTTTTTTTTTTTTTTTTTTTTGAAAAAAAGTAATTTTTTGTGAAAAAGTACTATTTTTTGGAAAAGGGTAGTTTTTTTTTGTAAGAAGTACTTTTTGGAGAAAAGGTACTTGTTTAGGAGGTATTTTATTTTTTTTTGAGAAACGGTTCATTTTTCGAAAAAGAAAGTTTATTGAAAAGGTAATCTGTTTTGGAATAAGTACTTTTTGAAAAAATTTACTTGTTTTGGAAAAAGGAATTAGGAAAGAGGACTTTTCCACATTCTGGACCACTTTTTGGTATATCTAAAAACCCGTTTTAATGGTGGTCTGTGTCGGAGGAGGAACCTATATGCCACTAGTTCCTAGGTCTAGTGGTCTAGGCTGGCTTGAGTGTTGAGTGTGTAATCAGTGAGTCAATTTGGGGTTGTATGGAAAGCGAAATACCCCTCGTTCTATACCACCCACATTTGGCGCATTGTTTAGCAATGCGATTTGAAAATAATATTATAAAAGACTGTACCAAATTTTACGCCAATACGTTCAACAGCAGACGAGTTAAAGCAATTTTACATTTTGGATTGTATTGGAGGTGCCATGCCCCCTTGTCTTATGCCGATCATTTTTGAAATAGTACTTACGAATTTTAATCGTAAAGTCTGTGTCAAGTTTTGCCATTAAACACTTGACAGTAGACAAGGTAAAGCTATTTTAAATTTCAGGTTGTATGGGATGTTCGACGCACCCTTGCTTTTCTCCGCCCACTTTTGGAAGATAACTTATTTAGAAACACCATTCCAAGCTTTACTCAAATATGTTCAACACAAGACAATGTCAAGAAATTAGAATTGTATGAGAGTGCCATGCCACATTTTCCTGTAACGCTCACTTTTGCCACAGTACTTAAAAATGTTAGGTAAAAAACGCCGTACAAAAATTTGTTTACCTAAATTTAACAGGAGTAGAGGTAAACCTATTGTATGAGAGGTTCCACGCCCCTGGTCCTGTCGCTCCCACTTTTGATACAGTTCTTAAGAATTCTATTAGAAACAATCCTGCAAGGTTTTGCTCAAATATATTCAACAGAAGCCTATATAAAGCAATTTAAAAATTTTGATTGTATTGTATCTTTTATTAGAAAGCACCCTGCCAAGTTTTGCCAAAATATGTTCAACAGAAGCCTGCATAAATCGCTTTGGATTGTATGGGTGGTGCTACGCCCTCTTATTCTGTCCCGCCCACTTTTAAAACAGTGCTTCGGAAGCATTGTATAAGATTTTGTGTATAATTTTATTCGAAACAGTTGAATAGGAGTCGAGAAATATCACATCAATATCTTGGTGTTGTATGGGAGGTGCCACGTCCCTTTGTCTGATCATGATCTAACATAGCCTATTTTAATTTCGAGAGTGGGCTGTTCCGACAAATTCAAGAAAAACTGTTCAGCCGTTTGGGCCTGATGTCGCCACAAACAGACAGACAAACAATCACATTTATAATATTAGTAGAGAAGTTACAGATGGTTTAAAACTACATGATTATATATGTAGTAGGGTATTCAATTAATCGACTTTGTATTTTAATCGATTAATCGTGCAAATAATTAATGGGGTTTTTTTCTTAATCGATGTATTGAATAAAATTTAAAAATTAATCGATTAATCGTATTAAATTATTCGTTACTCAAAATTTGGACATTTTAATTCTTCGAACAAATTTTGAACAAAATTGTTCGGATAATCGACTAACGATTAATCGATTGAATACCCTAGTGCATGTAGCCTGTATATTATTTACTTCTTAAAGAATGTAATATTAATCTGTATATTACTAAAAAAAATATCAAACCATTTTTTTTATATTAGATCGTCTAAGATGTTTTGTTTTTCAGTGTACTAATGTTAAGGAAAAAATTATATTGATTTTAACAAGGATTTTTTTGATTTCCAATCGAATAACAGTAAGTGTTAGCAAAACTTTTGCTGAAATTATTGGAATATTAATGGTAATTCCGAATCTGTAAAAAATATAATGCTTTCAGGTCTAATACCGTCATGTTAAGCTGAAACAATAAACAAAACTGGGCATTAAAAAAATCCTCAAAGCGGGATTACTTGGAAACTGGTCCTTTGATTTCAAAAGATTAGATATAATAGCGTTTACCCTCTAATGCCCAAGGCCGCCTTTTGGCGGTCTTCAGATTTTAAATATTTTTTGGCTAAATAACAATATTTTATTAAACAAGTTGTATTATATCCATAGAAAACTTAACTGCCTACTTTTTTGCCTTCAAACTTTTTTTGTATAAGGAACGGTTTTCAAACGAGAAGCATGTAAAGTGAAAATTTGAAAACAGAAAAAAATATTTGAAAAATTGCCAAAAATCCATTTACGATCTGGCGTACATTACCGATAATAACAAAGCTAGTTTAGAGCCTCTAATTGTAAAATCAGTTAAACATTTTTCTCCAGGACTCACAGGATAACGCCAGGATACGTTTTACAAATATCTCTCTAACTCAAAAACTAGCCAACAAATTTTCTTGAAATTTCGTCAAAATTTATTGATGTTTACTACCAAATTGCCAAATTTCGTAATTTTCAAAAAGCGAAAATCACCATAACGTTTGAAATAACAACAATTGATCAACAATTTTCGGTATGTAGTTTTATTTTATTGATAGTGTTATTTACAGCAGCAAAAACCGAAATTATTTGACTACTGGGTTTCAAGATATGTCTTCAACCTTAGTTGTGCTCTATCACCTAAATAAAGCGATAAATTAAAATTTTAATATTTGTTCCATAGTAGATTTTCAACGCCAAATATATGGTTTAAATATTATTGTAAAAGAAAGAGCATTAGAGGGTTAAGCAAACTCAATTTTATTAGAAATAATATATAACAAGAGGAGAAATCGAAAAATGTCAAAACTTCAGTGTAAGTGATTTTTAAATATAAAACTAACAAAAAAAAATTATGAAATTGCATATATTTTTTCGCATATTATCGTGGAAAAGTCAAAATTTTTATGTGTAAAGATTCACTATATTCATTTTGGATTTCCCCGTAAACTATTTGGATTTCTCTCAGAAACTGACGATACACTCACAAAATAAATACAGTCACTTTTTGTTAATTGTTTCTGAAGTTTTTCCGTTGAGTTGTTTTTAAAACTAATAACAGTTGTTCGTAGAAGAAAAATTTTTAACTTTTTTCACAAGTTATTTAAAAATTTAACTAAATAAAAATACGGATGTTTTGTAACAGTCAACTTTTCTAGTCAATCTTTATTGTTTTAAAATAAAACTAAAAAAATGAACAAAAAAAAAAGGTATTTTGTAGGAAAAGTTGTTTGAAATAAAAAAAAACAATAACACAGTTATCCAATTTGTTTTTTTTTTAATTTTTTAGTAAAATCAAATATAAATTTACCCCTCAATTCATAAATGTTTTGTAAAGTTATAGCAGGTTTACAAAACGTCATTTTCATACAAAATTTGTTCAATAAACCTCCTATAATTTTACAAAGCGTTTATGGATTTAGGGGTTAATTATTTGCACAATTTTGCCTGTTATTTTTATAGTAAAAATAAATTAACTTTAAGTTGATTTTACAGTTACTGATATTCAATTATTGATGGTCAAAAACAAATAAAAGAAATTGTTCAATTAAAAGAAAATGAGAGTGGACTGGTTTTTAACTGAATTTTATTCGTTTTAAATTGTATTTTTAGTTAATTTTACCTTGAAAATAATTTGTGTGTAATTACCAGAGAAGACAAAATTGCTGTTTTTGCTTTTTATGCTTTTTATTGCTTGTTTTACTCATATTTGCTTTTTCTGCTTTTTTGGATTTTCCCTTTTTTAACTTTAAAATAGCTTTTTCTTAAGATTTTTGAGCTTTGAATTGCTTTTTTTAACACTTTTTGCACAAAAAATACTATTTTTGCTTACAAAATAATATTTTTTCTCTTAACTTTGAATTTTTTTTAAAAAAAAGTGTTGTTTTTTCAAGTTTTCTTACTTTTGCCTTTTTCTTGCTTTTTTACTATATTTTTTTGCTTTAAACATATCGCATTTTGCTTTTGTCTGTCTTCTCTTGTAATTACACAACTTACAGTGTAAGATTTTGGAAAAAAAATGGAAATAATTCTAGATTTTCTAAACGATTTGTCCGATTGGAATAAAATAATAATTAAGGACTTGTATTGGAGTTCAAGTTTTGAATTTGGGATCCATGGACCTATCAGGAGGGACGCCATAGGTCCCCAAAGCCGTGCACCTCGAGTATTACAAAAATTAAAAGCAATCCAGAATTCTTAATTTTGTCCCAATTTAAAAATAATATTTAAATGCGATAATATTTCAGCTATACACTCATAGAAAACAATTTGTAAAAATAGCAGAAAAAGTTACTAAAAATTAGTTAAAAATTGTGCTTCAGAAAAAGCTGCTAAATTTTTGTTAATGGAAAATAGCAAATTAACATGTTAAATCAGCAAAAAATTTTGCTAAATAATTAGTAGTCTAAAAATCACTAAAAATTTCAAATTTTCTAAGTTTTTTTTCGATTTTTTTTAAATGCAAATAAAAATCGAGCGTTTCGAAAACAGCAGTTTACAATTTTTTAACAAATATTTCTGCCGATTTTAGCAGAATTAACTGCTTTGCATTCCACTAATTTAGCTTAAAAATAGCAAAAATTTTGTAGATTTAACAGTTTATTTTTGCTATTTTTAGTCCACTAATATTTAGCAAAATTTTCTGCAGATTTTACAGTACAATTTGTTATTTTCAATTAACTAAAAGTTAACTTAAATACAACTAAAATTCTGTAAATTTTACAGTTTTAATTTTTAATATTTAAGAAAAAAATCTGCTAATTTCAGCATTTTTTTCTGCAGCATTATTATTTCCTACACCACTACGTGGAGAGGGTATAATAAGTTTGTGCTGATGTTTGTAACACCAAACAATATTGGACCTAGACCCACCTTATAGTATACCGATCGACTCCGACTCACTTTTTATTTCGATTTCCGTCTTGTGCGGGTCGCAAATATTAAGATATTTTTGGTACACCGACCTTCATCGGCCCAAGGACGAAGGCTTAGCTTGGTTGCACGCTGCAGGTCGCAAACACGAAGATATGTGAATGAAATTTTGTTCGCTGAATCACATGTTCCCAAGGATAAAGCCTATTGATTATAGATAGGATCGGAGCATATTTGGACCTATCGCCCATGTGGGCTATATTTCCGATTTTCTCTTCTTTTAACATTTTATAGAAAATTTTGACACAAGTCCATTTTAACCCATTCGAATTTCGGATCCAAACATTAGTTGGCTTTTAACCAGACTGGTGTAGGGTATTATATAGTCAGCATGCCCGACATTAACTTTTTTATTCGTTTTTAACTAATTTTTTGTAACCTTTTCTGCTATTTTTACAGGTTTATTTCTTTGAGTGAATATATGGCATAGAAAACCTACTATGGAACAAACTTTAAAGTTTTAATTTATCGCTTTATTTAGGCTATATAGCACAATAAAGCTTCAAGACGAATCAAAAAATCCAATAATCAAATGATTTCGGTTTTCCTGTAAATAACACTGTCAGAAACATAAAATCATATACCGAAAATTGTTGATCTACTGCTGATATTTCTAAATTTAAGGTGACTCTTCGCAATAATGTATACCAGGGCGTAAATATGTTTTTAATGATTTTTAAGTATTTGCTTCTGTTTTAAAAAGTTAATTTTTAAAATTTATCACCCTTACTATAATAGTGTATTTAGACTGGACAAAAACTAGTAGTTTTTGGCTATTTTTAGGTTTTGAACCGAAAACTACAAAATTAATTTAGTTTTTCCATACAATTTTCATGCAAACTAAAAACCAGGTTCTATCTGGTTTTTGCCAAAAAACCAAGTAAAAATAACTGAAATATGCATTTTTGATACACCCGGTATCATTTATAATTACTTTTCGGTACACCCTGTTACAACGAATATAGAAGTTAAGCAAGTGTCAAAAAAATATTTTTTTAATTTTTTAAGAAGATTTCTGTTATAGTTTGAAATTGTGTGTTGTTATTAATTGTTAAATGTATTAATAATTTTTTTTACATTAATTTAACAATAAAAAATAAAGAAAAGTGTGTAACAAAAAAGTGATGTGGCAAAGAAAAACTAAATAACCAGTGTAAATGACTTGGGTTTTGTAATTTAGTTTTGTACAAAAACCAGGTGGTTTTTACTCAGTTTAAATTCAGTATAAAAAAGAAAAAGTAGATTTTAAATCACAAAAGCCCACCATTATTTTAATTTTCGTACCATACAAAATATTTAAAATACAACTTAAAATTCTGTTTTAAATTTGAAGTTTTCATTCGTATTATTTTATTTTTATTTATTTGGTTTTTATTGTTTTCAAATTTTGTTTACATTTGTTTACAAATTTTGTTTTTATTTTTGAATATTTTGTTTTGGTTTTCATTAAAAATAAACAAAGTTTTTGAATGTATATGTTTGGAATTATTTTAAAAGTTCTATTTTAAATATTTTATATAGTACGGTTAAAACAAAACCTTTGCTTTAAAATAAAGTCGACTTTAACAAAAATATACCTTTGAAAAATATTGATAGTAAGGCTGTATGATAATATGTCTGCATCGTTCTTGCTTTAAAATCGTTCATCATACAACAAAAGTTTGAAGGCAAGAAAAGTATTAAATTATGGCCCTTACTATAAAAGAATATTTTAAATTTAAAGTCGACTTTATTTTTAATCATACGGTTTTCTTCATTTTGTGTATGAAAACCCTACAAAAATATTATTTTCAAACATTTTGATTGGTTGAAAATAAATTAACAAATCAGAATGCTCCAAAAATAAATCAAGTCAAGGCATACTGCCACCCAATATTTTAACTAAAGTCGACTTTAAAGGCTCAATTAGACGTGCCATAACCATAACCATATAAAACAACAGCTGTTCAAACCAATATTATGGGCTACAATGTATACGATTATTGGTGACATGCCATAACGCCATAACCGTAACCATAGAAACCAATTGAATTTTGGTTGTCTGCTATGGCGTTATGGTTACGGCTATGGCGTTATGGCACGGCTATGGCGTTATGGCACGTCTAATTTAACCTTAACTAAAATATACGGTTGGAAAATATTGATAGTAAGGCATACATAGTCGCTTTTATAAATAATTTCTATTTAGCTAAAAACTACTTAAAATCTGAATACAGCTTTTTGGCGGCCTTGGGCATTATGGGGTTAAATTATAATAAATATGAACAAATCTATTAGTGGCAACATTAAAAAATACATATCATTTCATCATTTAAAAAGCGCGAAAAAATTTCAATTTCCTATTTGCAGCCAGATTTTATATAATTTTTTTCACTAACTTTATTGAATAAACTCTTGGGTTTAATAGGTACTTTTAATTAATTAAGAGAAAAAAGCACAATATCTCGAAATGACAAAGTGTTGTTTTTATGACAGTCAACATTCATGTCAAAGAATATGTCAGCGGCAGATGGCTAGATTAGCAATATTGAGGTTAAAAGTTCGATACCCGGTGGCGGTAATAAAAAATGTTGAAAAATAAATAAACAAATGTTTTCTAATTTTTTATTCTTTCAATTGATAAAATAGAGTTTCCCTAGCACTCTCTTAAAAAGTACTGAAAAAATATTGATGTTGGAGTACTAATCTCTCATATGACAACTCAACGTTAAAATTATTAGTGTTTCTGTTAAAAATTAAATACATCTAGATCATAATTGTAGTGCTTTTGAATCTCTTTTTTTACTGGGTAGTTCTGACAATAAAATTTAACTAAGGGTGGGTGCGAACTGGCTAAACTAATTCTAAACTAAATTCAGGTTTACAAGAGATTAGATTCGTTTATTTAATAGCAAAATTACAGGTTACTTCTTTAATAAAACTTATTGCACAGAATTGGCTTAGCCTTATATCTTAAATATTATATATGTATATACTTTTAGAAAAACAAAATATTTTTTAGGTTTTATTTAATATTTTACAAGGACTGAAGGAAAACTATTAGGTTTACAAGTTTCTTTGCAATTTTAAAAACAATTTTAAACCCTTTTGTCAATTTGTATTTAGTTTAGAACAAATTTAGCCACCTCGTACAGGGCCTAAATGCATAAACAATTGTATAATAACAAATTACATTTTAAAATGAAGGTTCTGTTTTGCAATACTGAATAATCAAACGTGAAGAAATTTGTAAATTAGCTGTTTCAAACAAATTGTTTTAATATTATAAATTTCTACTTATTTTCGGTCCACTCCAATAAATTGCAATTTCTTTCTTAGGAATTAATCAAGCAAGAACGAGCTCAACTACAGCCGTATCACAAAAAATAACACCCACATCCAAATTACTTCTAACACTTATACTCCTGGTATTAATTGTAGCCGGAATTATTGTCTATGTGGAGATGACAAGAACAACTCCTGAACCGCTACGTGGTCCCATCTATTTTGGCAATAATTATGAACATGATACATGTAAGTGGAAATTTCTCTTCGGTGATTTGATTAATCTTGTAGATATGATTAGATTTGAATTTTTATTTCAAGTATCTTAGTTCCGAATTTAGGAAATGGACATCTTGTAGTCGATCGTTTGCAATGGGGAGCTTCAGAATTGGCAAATAAATTATCAATATCCTTGAAACATCCAATACCGTATGTGTTAATAACACATATTGGTGTTCAGTCGACTCCATGTTATACAATTTATAAATGTTCAATTAAAATGCGTTCCATACAAGATTCTGCTATTGCCGAAAAAGGTCTACCCGATATACAATCGAATTTCTATGTAAGTTTAAGCAGAATGTGCAAATTAGTACAAATATGAAAACGATAGTTCAATGTCAATCTCATAATACTAAATATATGAATTTTGAATCCGCAAATAAATTTTAGGTTGCTGCTGATGGTAACATTTATGTTGGACGTGGTTGGAATTGGGCAAATACATATGCAAATGATACATTGGCAATCACATTTATGGGTGACTATGGACGCTATCAACCGAATGACAAACAAATAGAGGCAGTACAATATTTATTAGCACATGCTTCGACCAATAAATATATTCAATTGGATTATAAAATGGTAGCACAAAATCAGGTAAATTGTATATGGGAATAGTGTAAATATAAGGGTTACATTTATTTTTCAACTATATCGCAATTTTTATTTTTCAAAACAGACGAAACAAGCGAAAAGTCCCGGCGTAAATGTCTATCGTATTATTAAAAATTGGCCGCATTTTTATCCCTGTGGAATGGATGATAATCCCAAGTGTGGTAGTGAATTGGGTTTGCCATATCCCTGGAATGCCAATATGTGAATAAATACGATATAATTTTTTATATGGAACCCACATACTTGTGTATGTGATTTTAGTCTTAAGACAGTCGTTAATGTTTTAATATGTACATTTTTAAAATAAAAATTTAGTATTATGTGTTTAAATGCAAATTTTAAGCTGTTGTCTTTTAATTTAAGGTACGTAAATATTGAAACGCATTACGGTAAGTTTAGAGCAGTGTTGCCACCAGCAAAACCAAATATTACACAGCTGAAGGTCAAAAATTATCCAATTCCTTAAAAAATTACACAAAATGATTTTAATTTTTTGTATTACCCAGGTGAAAATGTTCATATATGGTCATATATGGCAACATATATGGGTTCGAATCCGAAATTTGAGGGTATATGGCCATATATGGAGATATATGAATGTTCATATAAAATTTTTTTTTTATTTTTTAATAAAAATATTGTTTTTTTTATTCAAATTAAATGTAAATATTATAATTCTTACTGATGAATTTGTACATTTGAATGAAATTGAGAAATTATGAAATTTTTAATGGACATAAACATTTTACTTCAAGTTTAGAAACTATTTTATGACTGTTTTTTGATTATTTAATGACTGTTTATACACTAATAGAAAAAAGTGTGTAAAAATTTTTTTTATTTATGATCTAAAGTCAAACTAAAAAGAACATTCATTTACTTAAAAATAAGAGATCAACTAAATATTTCCCCATTAATTTTAGTTAAAGCTACTAAAAATTAGTTTAAAATGAAAAACTGCTGAATTAGCAGAGTATTTTTGCTAAATATAAATAAGATAGGAACAGCAAAAATAAAACTGTTTAATATATTTACAAAATTTGAGTTATAATTGAGCTAAATTTCAGTGATTAGAAAATAAAATTAAATTGTAGTAGTAGACAAGAAAACATCACATAAAATTTAAAATTTTCAAAGTTCCTTTTTGTTTTTTGTTTTTAATGGAAATACAAATCTAGCCTTCTGAAATCAACAGTTTAATATTTTTAGCAAATATTTCTGTTGATTTTATAAACTGCTATTTGCATTAAACAAAATTTAATAAAAATTTTTTTTAGATACAATAGTTTGTTTTAGCCATTTTTAATTTACTAATATTTTGTAAAATTTTCTAAATTAACAGTTTTATTTTTGCTGTTTTTATCTTATTGCAACATTTTCAATTGTATTTCAAAATTTATCATTTTATTTCAGAAGTTATCAATTGTTTTTCAGATTTACCAATTGAATTTCAGAAATAATCAATTTATTTCCAGTTTTATAATTGCTTTTCAGAAATTATCAACTGATTTTCATATTTATCAATTGTATATCAGAAACTACCAATTGTATTTCAGAAATTATGAATTGTATTTCAGAAACTGAAAATTGTATTTCAGAAATTTATTAATTATATTTCAGAAATTCGCAATTGCATTTCAGAAATTATCAAATGTATTTTACAAATAATCAATTGTATTTCAGAAACTGGCAATTGTATTTTAGAAATTGCCGATTGTATTTAAGAAATTATCAAATGTATTGTATTTCTATATTTTTTGAATCCGCTCACGTAATTACCCCCATGATAAAAAAAACTTAAAACATTACCCATATATGGAATAATATATGAATTCATATTTGAAGATATATGGAATATATGAACCAATATATGGACCAATAAATGCAGTATATTATCATATATGGATTCATACATTTTAATGTATTTACCCATATATGCTTCCATACATTACATATATGTTCATATATGATCATACATTAAACCATATATGCTCATACATGAAACCATATATGACAATATATGAACATATATGAACATTTTCACTTGGGTAGGTTTGTTTTTTTTTAATTTTATATCTATCAAAGAGTATACATAATAAAGAGATTGGGGGACTCTCTATCACTGAGAAAGCATTTGTTCTATTATGTGCCTTGGAACAGGAACATACTCAAACCAATATCACCCAGCAAACATGGCAATACGAAGAAGATTCTCCGAACATATCGCCGGGAAGAAAACATTTATTGCCGGCAATATCAATTTCTTATTCCGGAAGTTACCTCCGTCGGAAACAACTGTTACACTAAAACAATACTTCCAGGCAATATGAAAGCAATAACTCATATGGAAGATAAAAGGGATATCGCTAAATAAACTCCCGGTACAATAAAAAAACGATTTAATTTTTTCATTATTAAATTTAAGCCTCAAAAAAAATATGTGATAGAATATATCGCTTTAATATCTTCTTGGAAGGTATCTTATTTATTTGCAGGGTCATTATGTGCGCTCTTTTTATGACTCAAAACATCGATTGTAACCAGGAATGGAAAATAATAATTTAGTTATAAAAATCAGGAATGGAACTATACTATGGAATTATACTATTCCAACAGTATTGTAGCCCTAGATTATGAATTTTAAAAAACCATACGTAAAAAATTGCAAAATAATATCGGAATGCGAAAAAAAGCTTTGGGGTTCAAAAAATGAATTAAAAGATTTACATTCTGCAAACGATGCCAAAATTTTGTTTTTCTGCAACTAACCACCAAACTTTGTTTTATGAAATGGGCATTATACTCCGAAGATTATAAATTTAAAAAACCGCGCTTAAAAAATTGCAAAATAATAGAGGAACGCGAAAAAAGACTTTGTGGTAGAAAAAAATAATTAAAAAACTTAATCAGCAATTAACAATCTGCAAATATTTTTTTCGCGATTTATTTATTTATTTTTTGCAAACCAAGCACCAAACTTTTGTGTATAAAATTGGTACTATATACCCTAGATTATAAATTTAAAAAAATCACACTTAAAAAATTGAAAAATAATCGCGGAAAGCGAAAAAAGGCTCTATGGTACAAAAAATTAATTAAAAAACTTAATCAGCGATTTAGCTTCTGCAAACAAATATATTGATGCAAAAATTTTCCTTTTTGCAAATTTTGTTTTTCGCGATTTTTTTGCAACTAGCCACCAAACTTTGTTGTCTGAAATGTGTATTATAGCCCAGTGATGGTATTTGAAAATTTTCGTTTGGTGCCTAAATGATGCCAAAAAAGCTTTAAAAGTGCCAAAAAAAAAAAATAAGCAACATGCAAATGTTTCAAATAATATGTTCAGCTTTTATTTCAAATATTTATTACAATAAGGGCGTAACTTATTGTAAACTTTATAACAATAACAAAATTGTCACAAAACTGGTGTGAATGGAAATTATTATAATTTTGGTATTCTCAGAAAAATTGTCACAGCAAAACCTTGAAAAAATTGTCATGTAATAAAAAGCACATAATAACCAAATATTTTCAATTGTCAACAATTTAAAATATAAAAATTTTATTTTCTTTTGAAGAATTTTAAAATTTTTCTTCACAGAAATAAAATATGAGATATATTTTGAGGTATTATTTTAAAATGCATCGAACCTTTTACCGATTCTAACATTCCTGCAAATTCCTCCAAAATATTACGTATTAACATGGGATTTTTGGGGCTAAAGTTGTTAGGAATAAGCTCAGGGTATTTGATGCTAAAATTTTAAGGAAACTCCAAGTACTTAGAACTAGTTCTCTCGTGTTCTGTGGTTCCTGGACATTTTTTTTAAGTTTTCATATCATTTAAGATTTCATGAAATTATCGAAAAAATCGTAATTTTTCACAAATTACAATTTTTTGATAATTTTATTTTTGGCAGAAAAAGCTTTCACCATTGTATGGTGAAAGTTTTAAAACTTTTGCTTGTCATAAAAAAACTAGAATACCATAACAAATTTTTGAAAAATTCCAGTGATGGAGAATACAATGGAATCAATTAAAGTTTTTCTAATTTTATCCCCATTGCTTTTGTTTTTAAAGATCAAAATAATTATTAAATTGTCCCCGAAGAACTGGAAGATGGTCCAGAAAATTGTAGAAATTTTTAATGAAGCGTTTGTTTTTTAATTTTGTTACTCATTCTAAGTAGGCGTGGCTTTTAATGAAAAGCCAGCGATATCGACCTTTTATCAAATTATATAGAAATTTTCTTAAAAAGTGCCAAAATTCTATGAAGAGTGCCATGGTGCCATTGAACATTCAGTAGTGCCACAAATGGCACTTTTGTGCCACTTTTACCAACAGTGTTATAGCCCCTAGATTATAAATTAAAAAAAACGCACGTAAAGAATTGCAAAATATAGCTGAATTTGAAAAAAGACTTTATGGTACAAAAATTTAATCCCTAGGTTATATATTTAAAAAAAACCGCACTTAAAAATTGCAAAATAACGGCGGAATTCGAAAAAGGCTTTATGGTACAGAAAATGAATTAAAATAGGTAACAAGCGATCGACATTCTGCAAGCGAATATATTGTTGCAAAAATTTCGCTTTTTGCAAATGTTTTATTTTGCAATTTGTGCTAATATTTGCTAATATCTAAATATTTAATTTTTATGTTTTTTAACGAGCCAAAGAGGAAGCTATTTTTTAGTTACTTACATTTTTAAATGTGTAAGAGCGATCCAACATTTTTTGGTATAAGAGCCCGATTAAGTGAGTCTTTCCCATCCCTGATTAACCAGTCGGAGTTCGTTCCTGTTCCAAGCCGCCTAATATTTTTTCAAATAAAAAATATTGAGAGAGTTGCAATGCCATTGGCGCTAGGTAGAAAACAGTAAAAACCAACTACACAAAACAAGTAGTAGGGACGACCTACGCGTTTTCAAGGTTGACCAACACGTTCCTGACGTCATGAGATGTGTCGCTTTCAAATGAGACCAATACCAACACGGTCAGTGATGGTACACCAAAGATACACGTATTTAAATCTTTAAAATGGCTCTCCTGAACAAAACCGGTTTTTACCCTTAGGTCCCTTTCTAATTTGCGCGTCACATATAAGAAGTATTGATAACAGGTAAAATTATTGCATTTAAAACACACACCTCAGGTCGAAAATAGACCCACATGCAAATATTGTGCAAACATTCACTTTCTTGTTTTTTTAGTTTTTTCGTAGATTTTTCCCAGAAGTGTTTAAGGTTTTTTTGAATGTTACTAAAAAATTAACACTACAATAAACTAGACATATTTCCCTTCCCATTCATGTATTAAAGGTATATAAAAAAATATTGGTAACAGCTACAATTATTGCATTCAAAACATACACCCCAGGTAAAACAAAAACATTTTTTAACATGAAACAAATATTTTACAGGTACATATTATAAAGTATAATATAAATAACTAATGATTGATTATTTACGCTCAGGATATTTTGCGCAACCCTTTTGTTAAAAATAGCTTAAGACGTGATTAAATTTTTACCTGATGAAAATTATTATTCAATATATATGCCGCGATATTGTTTAAATAGTTGACTTATTAGGTATAATCTATCATGGAGATAACATTAAAAGATTATTCTTTGTGCAAGGTCATTTTGCAAAATCTCGGGGATATATCCTTAACTGCGGGAAAAATAGCAAAACTTCTTGATACTATCCATCACACGTATGGTTTAAATATTACATCTGAGGGAAATATCAAAATTAAAAAATTTTATAAAAGTTATGAAAAGAAATACGAAGCTAAGATGTCAAAGACACGTTTTAACGAGAAATATAATGATTGGTTAAATATGGAGCTCAATGTAGAGATCGGCGGAAAGAAATTAGGTCGGCCAATTATGAAAATATATAACAAAAGACAAAAAAAATAAGACAAGAATAAGTCGTTTAAAAAATTTTATTCGAACGAAATAAAGGATTCCTTCAAAGCAGTTTTAATACAAACACAACCAAAAAAAGCTGGAAAATTGTAGACGTATTACAAACAACATATCCCGAGCGATTGAATCGTATGGTGCAAAGTATTTCAACTCTAAAATCATAAAAATCTTTCACAGAAGAAGATGCGTTAGCTCTAATACTAAGCTTAGGATTATCGAGAAACAAGTATGGTATCTTGAGAAAAGCGTTCCAGGAAAAAGGATACGATATTCTACCAAACAGTCAGTCAATTAAAGAAACGGAAAACAAAATTGTGCCATCACCAGTAGAAAGAAGTAAACTCTAAAAGTGGCAGTGTTGAACTTTCCCAATTGCTAGATAAGACAGCATCAAGAATTATTTCTAATTTTAGTAATGAAGACTTAGAAAAATGCCACAATTCTGAATTAACATTGATATGTAAAAGGGGCTGCGATGGAACGTCTGGATTTACTGAATACAAACAACAAACTACACGCAATGAAGAAGTTGATTATTCAAGTGTTTTTATGACATCTTTGGTACCGCTCAGAATGCGGTTATTTAAGGAAGACACTTCCAGATCAACTTCCTCCGCATTAAATAAGAATTACGTAGACTTATGAACAAATTTTTTTTGTAGAGAAAATACAGTTAGAAATTTTAAACTTATCTCCTTTGTACGTGGAAATAAATGTATGTATCCTAAAGATTTCATTTCAACTAGTTTTTACGATGATTGATGGGAAAGTAGCCAATGCCGTCACAGATACCGCATCGACCTGGAAGTGTAATATATGCACAAAAAAAGCTCAGAGTTTCACGAAATAGTCAATGAAACTGTCGTTAATGAAGAAGCTTTGAAATTTGGAATATCTCCTCTTCATGCAAGGATACGATTTATGGAATATTGTTTACATTTAGCATATGATATAAAATATCGGCAAATTCCAGGAAATGAAAATAAAAGTGTAAAAAATATCACAGATTTGCAAAACATGCGATCGGAGGAAAATAACGAATTCAAAATGAATTTAAGCAACAGTTGGGTCTAATTGTGGATAAACCTCTTCGCGGTTATGGAAGCTCTAATGATGAAAACACAGCCAGGCGTTTTTTTGAAGATCCTGAGACAACAGCTGAAATAACAGGTCTCGACAAAACTTTAATCAAACGTTTTAAAATATTGTTAGCGGTGATTAATAGCAAAAAACGTATAAATTCTGATAAATTCCATATTTTTGCTAATGAAACTGAAAATGAAAATATTATCCCATTAAAAAACAATAATATAAAATAGTATCCTTCCTTTAGGAGAGCTAGAAACAGCGACGCAGGAAGCTAGAAACAGCGACGCTAAACACTTTTGGAAATTTAACACACGAAAACATTCAAAACCTGATCCAGTAATTTATTCTATTAGAACGAAATGGCTGCCAAAAATAAGTTTAGAAGATGATTCCGAAGCCAAAGAAATTAAAAATATGTTAACTTTTGACACTTCGGACTATTTTATACCAAATTTTTAGTATTTAATTTATTAAAAAATGTAAATATTGTTAATGGAAAAATAATAAATGCAATAATTGTACCTGTTACCAATATTTTTAATATACGTTTAATTCGTCAATGGAAAGGCAAATATGTCTAATTTATTGTAGTGTTAATTTTTTAGTTACATTCAAAAAAACCTTAAACAGTTCTGGTAAAAATCTACGAAAAAACTAAAAAATAAGAAAGTGAATGTTTGCACAATATTTGCATGTGGTTCTATTTTTTGACCTGAGGTGTGTGTTTTAAATGCAATAATTTTACCTGTTATCAAACCTTTTTTATACGTTTAATACATCAATGAAAAGGAAAACATGTCTAGTTTATTGCACTGTTAATTCTTAAGTAACATTAGCTAAACTCCCACTTTGGTACTAGTTGTATAACTAGTTTGTAAATTACATTTAAGGACGAAAAATAGGGAGCGAAATTGGTGCTAATGTGACACTCGCGGAACTAGTTCCGAAGTGACTCCTTGGAAATAGTACTGTACCAGTTGGTTGTATCTGAATTATATAGATCAAAAACAGAGGTTTTCCCTTGATAAAACGCAGATTCCCAGTGTAGAAACGGTAATGACATATCATTATTTTTTGGACTACCAGTAATAACACCCACTTACCTTCTGCATTATTTTAAAACATATAATAATGAGTTACTGATAATGACTTATTTTTATCATTATTTCAAATAGATAATAATTTTCTAGATTTTTTTGAAAATTTTTTTAAATCTATTTTTAGACTCAATAGTTTTTAAACACTGGTAAGGATATATGTAACCACATATTTTTTGATTTTTTGTATGTTGGCGAGTAAGCTTACTTGTGTTCAGCAGGTCAATTATGTTTTTATCTATTAAATATTACACGTTGAAGTAGCTCAGATGGTAGAGCTATTGACTGGCAATCTGTAGACCCAGGTTCGATTCCCGCACCAGCAAATTTTATTTAAAAAAAAAAATACAATAAAAAAAATTATTTTTTATATAATTGATTTTTTTGAAAATCTATTTTTAGACTCATAATTTTTGTCAGTACTGGTAAGCACATGGGTAACGATATATTTTTTGATTTTTCGTATGCTGGTGTGTAACCATAACTCATTATTTTTCGCGACATCGCCATACAAAGGTAATAAGAAAAGTAATAACAAAAGTAACTAGTTACCATTACCAAATATGTAGTTACAAAACCACATATCTGGTAATGATTTTCTACACTGGGTTAGACCAATAGTTTCCTCTTACTGAGATAATTATATCCATTTACCAAATGAAATTTAAAATATTTTGTGTTTATGATTTCTAATGACAAAACATTTTAGTGTTTATCTGCAAACTCAGAATGTATTACGTCCCAGTGTAGAAACGGTAATGATATGTCATTATTTTTTGGACTACCAGTAATGACACCCTCTTACCTTCTACATGATTTTCTACACTGGGGTATTACAAACAAAGGTACCCAGTGTAGAAATGGTAATGACATATCATTATTTTTTGGACTACAAGTAATGACACCCACATAATTTCTGCATTATTTTAAAACATATAATAATGAGTTACTGATAATGATTTATTTTTATCATTATTTTAAATAGAAAGTAATTTTCTAGATTTTTTTGAACATCTTTTAAATCTATTTTTAGACTCAATATTTTTTAAATACTGGTAAGGATATATGTAACTACATATTTTTGATTTTTTCTATGTTGGCGAGTAAGCTTACTTGTGTGCAGTAGGTCAATTATGTTTTTATCTGTTAAATATTACATGTCGATATAGCTCAGATGGTAGAGCTTTTGACTGGCAATTTGTAGACCCAGGTTCGATTCCCGCACCAGGAAATTTTATTAAAAAAAAATACAATAAAAAATATTTTTTTTTATATAATTTATTTTTTTGAAAATCTATTTTTAGACTCATTATTTTTGTCAGTACTGGTAAGCACATAGGTAACGATATATTTTTTGATTTTTCGTATGCTGGTGTGTAACCATAACTCATTATTTTTCGCGACAACGCGATACGAAGGTAATAAGAAATGTAATAACAAAAGTAACTAGTTACCATTACCAAGTATGTAGTTACATAACCACATATCTGGTAATGATTTTCTACACTGGGTAGTATTTCAAAACTCGTATTTAAATTAAATCTTTTGAAATCTCTGCACAGTTTCAATGAAACTATTAATTATACAAATTGTTAAAGATTATTGTTTCTGGAAAAAAAACAAAAAGCTGTACTGGTTCTTATAAGAAATTTACTAAACTAGTTCTGGATTGACTCTTTGGCACCAGTACTGTACCAGTTGATTTACACCTCAATTCAATTCACAATAAAAAAAAATTAAGTGTTTATTTACAAACTCTGATTTTTTATTAAATAAAAATACAAAAAAAAATAATAATTTCAAATCTAATTTTTTTGAAACAGTCTCTACATAAATCGTATTTAACTAGTACACAACTGGTTCAAAATGATTATTTTTAGAACTAGTTATGTAATTACTAGTCAAAAAACTAGTATATTTTAAAACTAGTTCGACCATTTGCTACTGGGTTGAAACTGGAAAACAGAGCTGGAATTGAACTTGATTTCAATTAGAATTCTAGTGAAATTGTTTATAGGGATATATTTTCATAAACATTTTTTTATAATTTTTATAAATTGTTTTTATTTTATTTCAATATACCTTTGTAAACTTCATATTACCCAACAAACATGAATGTAAAAGTTAAAATAAATGCCCTAGGTGTAAGAATGAATATGTTGTTCTTTTCCAATTTTTCGTAAATAAATTTAATTCTTAATACAGAAAGGCCCTAACTCGACTTAATATTTCATTAGAGGAAAATAAAATCTGAAAAACTTTGATTATACTTTTTATTTTATTGTTTTTTTATTAATAAAAAAATTCATTCAGAAAAGTCTATATCGAAGGTTTTTAGATTTGTATTGCCTTCCCTTCAATAGAAATTAAGAATTAAGTTAGTGTCTGTCTTCACTCAACCATCGATATTGAACTTTGGAGCAAAATTGCATAAAAATATGTTTATACTAAAACCATCCTGTTTGAAGATAATTATTTTAAAAGCACAATACACTGGATTAAGATGAGAATAAGATTAGTTAGTCAGCAACACAAATTTGCATAAATCAAAGTACCTAGAATTTAGTGTTTAACTGCAGTTTATAAAATTCAATTTTAATTGAGAAAAACTTGCGTTATATTTACTTTTTTTGATTTTTACAGTTAAACTTTTATTTGATATTTTATTCTATGTGTGACCTTCTCCGAGAAAAGGGACCTAGTGTGTGAAAATGAAGTTTTGAGAAGAACGCATTTAAAGTTAATTTAAAAATAAAATTTTAATGTTTTTCTAATTTTTATCTAACCCCGTTTTTTGACACACGGTCCCTTTTCTCGGAGAAGGTCACATATATTTAATTCTCATAAAATACAAAATCTATCATTTTTACTTACATGTAAAATTAAAAATAAAAAATAACATAAAAAGGCCCGCAAAGGGCATTATAAAAGTATTTGTTTTTAAATTTTATTTTTGTATTTTATATTTTTAGTTTTTATAACTATTTGTATGGTGAACATTTAAGTCGTATATGTCGACCCTATTGATAGCAACTGATATCGAGATTTCTTCACATTTTTACAACCCGGTAACGCCGTGACTGTCAAATCAATTTAAACATTTTTACCAACAATTCAACTAAATTTGGCAACCGATTTCGATAATTTTGTTGTACTAAACTCTGGTTGAATTCATATCATTTAAAATTTAAATCTTTAATATAAAACAATTAAAAGAATTTAGATATAAAACGAAGTTTACAGTTGTTCAGTTTTACTTGTCGTGCAGCTACAAAACCTCGTTTTTATAAATTCAAATTGTTTGCTGGGTACATTTGTGTGTTTAAATTTCCCTTTGTTCAATTTATAGATACATATGTCAAAATATTTTAAATTCAAATTTATTTTATACAATTTTTAAATCGGTTGTGGTGAAGATGTCTGGAAGGTCAGACATAGACGAAATATCACTTTACGAGGATCGTGGTTCAAATCTCTACTACAGCCCAAATTTTTTTTTTATTTTTTATATAACTATGTATAGAGCAATTCCATATGAAAGCGATCACCTTTTGGACGACCTCTCTCCGATTGTAAAATAAATAGTCTCAATCGATTGCCCAGCAAAAAATAATGTACCTACATATTTTTTTTATTTTTTATAGTGACTGGTTTAGTGGTGGTGTACACCACTGTCATGTGACAAAATTGAAGAATTCTTCATAAGGGACCTCATTGAAAGTTGTTTTAAAAAAAACTACTAAAGCGATCGCAACGAGTGATAGCTCGTTGGAAAGGTATTGAATCAGGCTTTAATTGAAAAATAAAATTTTCCTAATTTTTATCAGAAATTTACCTTTTTTCCCATGAAAAATGGGACGTCGCAAAAAAGTGCCACTCGACCTTGCAGTTTTGTTCTTCTTCAATTATGCAAAGATTGTAAAAATTTTTTTTATTCTTGTACTGAGAAGCCGCGCCGTCTGAGAAAAACGTTACTTTGTCAATTGCATCGAATTTTGATCTTAAGAATTCAAACAGTTTCATTTGAAATAAATAAACGGACACATAATTATGAGCTAAACTCTCCGCGACAACAACAAGGCTTACGGTCTGTAGTTCGTTATCTTCGTTTTTGAAATAAATGCAAAAAGGATGCACCGTGCACTGGTCGTTTGCCCAGTGATAAGCCTGAATTTCATCCTGAACGAGAAAAGTGTAATTCTCGGCAAAGTCGCTTATCACAATGAATTCATTTTGGGCTAATTTCTCCTTACTTTCCTTTAGAAATTTCGATTGCATCTCGGATATGAAATGGTGCGCCTTCAGTTCATTCAACTTGAATCCGAATTCCTCGATGAATTCCGGAATCTGCTTTACCACGGTCTCAAGGGAACATCTGCCGCTGCTAATTATCCACTGTTTGAAATGCACCTCCTGAATTAACAGCTGTTCAAACTTTTCCGCCAAATATTGCTCTAGCTCGTCAATCTTCGGACAATTGTCGCATTTGGACAGATGACAATTTTCCGTGGGGTATGCGCACAACGACTTTGACAGGAGGTCCCTATATGTTTCAATTTCACCGTGAAATACTTTCAATTTCTTGCATGGAAAGAACATTAATTTGATGTTTTGATGAAACATGCAAACGCAGACTGAATGCGTTCCGTGCCTGTCTAATGCCAGCACGCATTCTTTTGGTCGTAGGATGGCAAACTTAGAAAATCCCACTTTTTCTGCTGGGTATTTCTCTTTGAACTGATGGTATGCTTCGGATAGATTACATAATAATAATCTGCGCTGCTTGTGTACTTTTTCTCCATCTTCACGTGTGATAACATAGTCACGTGTACCTGGGCAGGCGCGGCTGTTGTCATCATTGCAGTAAAAATCTTGAATCAATTTCACCGTTGCTTCGCTGAGGGTCCTTGAGCCAAATTTCTTGGTGGGAGTCGCCAATATGCCCTTCTGTCGGACTAATTCTTTGCTTCTTCTCGCGATGTAAAAAGATGTTTGAAACTGTTCAGAAATCTTGCGTATAGACCATGATTGAGGCAGCACAGATAAAATGAGATATTTCTCCGGAAAAGTGGTCGCTAAATTGAATTTTCTTTTCAACTGCTCAATCATTTGTTTGCCGTCATCAACGTCATATACTTGACTGCATTCGTTATCAGAGCCTTCATCTAATATTGTCGCGATTGCACTCATAACCTTGCCTTTTTTCTCTTTCCTGTATTTTTCACTTCGCAACTTTCTTTTTGTAATAGGCGATTCACCTAAAGTGGTAATAGCCTCATTCAAAGGACTCAAAGACATATTGACCATCGGAATGTCTGCCTCACTATCAGATGAAACATTTTGTTCAATTGTCATTTCACTCTCGGATTGTGGTTGCATTTGTTTCAATGCATTTGCTTGTTGAGACAAATCGATTTTACACTTGGGGCAAATGAATTCTGCTTCTTCACCGTATTGTATATTTAATTCATTCATGTATCGCTTCGAAACACCAGTTAATTTTAATACTTTTATCTTTTTCGAACGATGTCCACTCTTGTTAAACGGATTGCAGCAAAATTTATTCATTTTACTTTAAATTGTCTTTACAGCTTCACTCTTTACTTTACAAAAAAAACACTTTAACACTTTCACGTTTAGTATTCAACTAAAATTTGACTCAGAGTGTGTGAAGTATTTATATTTATTTTTTGGTAAAAAATAGGTAAAAAAAAAATAAGCGATATTTGCTTTTCTTTAATAGGAAAATTTGCGTGAACTACTGGTCATAAAATGATTTTTAAAGAGGGACTTAATTGGTTACTGCCAATAAGCCAACCACAGGTCATAAAATGTTTTGTAAATTTTTTAAATTACCAGGTAATAAATATTTCGCCATATTTATGGAAAATCCGTGTTTTATGACTTGTTTCTGCACGTGTCATTTTAGGCGAAATATTTATTACCTGGTAATTTAAAAAATTTACAAAACATTTTATGACCTGTAGCCTCAGTCGGGTTTGGTGTGCCATTACATGCCACTGCTGCTATTATCCATGGATTTATGGCCGATCTTGTGAAGGCAGGCAGACCATATTCACTACACACTCAACTTGGGGCTCTTAAAAAAAAATTGATTTTTTCTTCATAAATGTATTTTTAACTGTAAAATAATTTTTAAAATGTATTTTTAATAATAAAATAAAATAATGTTAAATAATTACAAATAATTCAATTATAGAAAATATAAAAACAATGAGAACAAGGTGGTCTCTTAAATGCTCCTCTCCTGTCCAAACAAGGAGTCGGGGCCCATTTTTTTATTGCTGATTCTTAAAGCAAAAATTATGAGGAATCCAAAAAAAAAAAATTAGCCGGAAAATTTAGGAGCTTCTGTGGAAAATCGGAAAATTTAATTTTCATGGGAAAAAAGGTAAATTTCTGCGAAAAATTAGGAAAATTTTATTTTTCAATTAAAGCCTGATTCAATACCTTTCCAACGAGCTATCACTCGTTGCGATCGCTTTAGTAGCTTTAGCTTTTTTTTAAAACAACTTTCAATGAGGTCCCTTATGAAGAATTCTTCAATTTTGTCACATGACAGTGGTGTACACCACCACTAAACCAGTCACTATAAAAAAAAAAAAATATGTAGGTACATTATTTTTTGCTGGGCAATCGATTGAGACTATTTATTTTAAAATCGGAGAGGGGTTGTCCAAAAATTTGCCAATTTTGATCGTTTTCATATGGAATTGCTCTATATCCTTTTTTACTTTTATTTAGTAAACTACGTTTTTAACACTGAAAAGTATAAAAAAATTATTAATCGCGTAATTTTTGGATGAAAATTAATATCGAGAAATCTCAATATTTAAACTTGAAATAGATTGGACGGAGTATAGAAAACGAACCAAAAATACGATAAATTGAGAAATTATGATATTATAAAGTGTCGAAATCGATAAAATTTTCGATTAAAAAATGTGTTCAAAAAACCTTAAAATAACGACTCTATTTCATATCGATTTCTATTCATTTTCTCGAAAAAAAAACTTCGATAACTTTCGAAAAAATGAACCGCCTCGAAACTGTGCATACTGGGAGTGCTTTTTCAGGGAGTTACCGCGATTGATATGCCCTTGCTAAAATAATACGTTTTATAATAGAAAAGTAAGAGGTTACATATCTTAACTTCTTCTTACAAAACTCATTACCGGGTGATAGTAGGAGGTTTTGTTGTGACTTGGATTTATGGCGTCGTTTGCCGCAGAGCTCTACCACATATCCGAATTTCATTAGCGTTGGAAGGAACCCATCGGGGTACTTTCCTCATTAGTTGTTTACTTTTGTAAAATTTAAAATATTTTTTCAAGATGAAAACCTTTCAAATGTTAGGACATTCTTCCTGTAGGACATTCTTCTTTTTTAATTTAAAAGTTGCAATAATTATGGCCAGTTTTATACTTAGTCAAAACAAAGATTGATATTTTCTTATATATTTTGTGCTCAGATCGTTTTTTTCTTAAATATTTCTTAAATAAGAAATTTTGAAAGACTCTAGTTCTGAGTATAAAACTGCCCCTTAAGCACTTCTAAATTAAACCTATTAGATTAGGAGAAATTGTTGTATTGGAAAAACTCTTTAACACTGAAACATTTTTTATATTCTAGGTTTGATATGAAAGTTGTAGGATTTGGAATAATTTTTTTTTATCTATTAACAATTTAGGGCACATTCCCAATAAGCACAAAGGTTTTAAAAATTCAAGTGCTTTAAATTTTGCTTGAAGTAAAGTACATTTCAAATTCTAGCATTTGTATATTTAACAAAAATATTTGAAACTTGAATTTTTGTTTCCCTTTTGCTGGAGTATGCTATTGAAATAAAATGTAATTAAAGTTGTATTCAAGCCTTAAAACTGGAAAACAGGGCTGGAATTGAACTTGTTTTCAACTTGAATTCCAGTGAAATTGTTTATAGGGTTCTTATTATCTTATTCTGAGAATTTTTTCATATCAGAATCTCCATTGTCTTTGCTATGAAAGTATTATTTAATTATACCCTACACCACTACGTGGAGAGGGTATTATAAGTTTGTGCTGATGTTTGTAACACCAAAAAATATTGGTCCTAGACCCATCTTATAGTATACCGATCGGCTCAGAATTTTTTTTTATTTCGATTTAACGATGTCCGTCTGTCCGTCCGTCTGTCTGTCCATGCATTCTTGTGAACACTCTACAGGTCGCAAATATTAAGATATTTTGATGAAATTTGGTAGAGGACGACGCCTATTGTTTTTGGTTGAATTCGGTCCATGTTTAGACCTAGTGCCCATATAAGGGTACCCCAAAAATTTTCTTTTTTACACGCTGCAGGTCGTAACTACGAATATATTTCAATGAAATTCTATACACAGACCTATGTCGGCCCAAGGACGACGCCTATTGATTTTGGTTGAAATCGGTCCATGTTTAGACCTAGTGCCCATATAAGGGTCCATCCAAAATTGGCTTGGTTACACGCTGCATATCGCAAATACGAAGATATTTCAATGAAATTTGGTTCGTTGATACACATGGTCCCAAGGAAAAAGCCTATTGATTCTAAATAGGATCGGTCCACATTTCGACCTATCGCCCATATGGGCTATATTTTAGATTTTCTCTACTTTTATGATTTTATAGGAAATTTTGACACAAGTCTGTTTTATTGTCGAATAGTAGTAGTACACAGAAAGAAATTACAAAATTCTAATTAAATTTTTAAACACCTCTCTCATACCAAATTTGTAAATACAAAAAAAAAAACTTTTTAAAAAGGCACCAACAAAGAAATTTGTAAATACAAAAAAAAATTCATTTTCTTTTTGTAACTTTGAATTTTTATTTTTAAACAATTTTTATATGAAAGATAACAATTTACAAACAAGTTACAAATATTTCAAACAAAAAAATTGTTGGGAATAAAATTTCAATTTAAAAGAAAATGTGATTGCTTTAACAAATTCGCATTGTTGGTGCCTACAGTTTTTTCTGTGTAGCAGTGGTTCTTTATTTTCAGAGATATTATATAAAAAGGGTTACAAAAATGTTTTATTTTTACATATTTGTGTTACTTAAAATAAGAACTACGACTTTGACAATAGCCGTCAGTCGGAAAATGATTTTTAAATATATTTTAATGTTATTTTTTTTTATATTAATTTAAACGAATTGAAACAATACATTTTTATTATATAATTAATAATTAAATTCTTCAATTAACATTTTTCTATATTTAAGAGCATTTATGATATATTGAACTACATTAATCCAATCGGTATATTCACCGTTTATAATTGCTATAATTAAGTCATCTGATAAGAACGTAAGACCAAAGTATTGTTGTCTGAGTCTTTTTAATATAGGGCAGCGTCCCATGAAATGTTGTATATCCTCGATTTCATTGAAGTTACTTTGAAGATCCAAATAATCTGGCTTTGGTTGTAGTTATCTATCATATAGTGTCGTCCTCTTGATAGATTGAGGTATTTATAAAATCTATTTGTTTCTAACGTTTTTTGAATGTATTTTAATTTATTTGAAATTCTTAAGTTTTCCAATACTTGATTGCAGTTAATATTCCAATCGTTGATTGTTATATTTTCAGAGATCGCATCTATATGAAATTGATCACATAACCGGTTTATATTAGTAGCCCATAATAAGTTCTTCTGAATTAGTTTAAGTGTTAGCATATGAGGCAATCTGTTAGTTCCATACTCAAATAAAGTACGTGTGATATATCGCAAATGCAGATCAAATGTATAAAGATGAGCATCTTGCATGTTCGTCTCAAGCATAAGAATATATGTCGGCGTAAATGAGGGTAGTTACAAAATCTTTTTAACAAAATACCGCTGTAATTTATCTACTTCTTCAAAATGCGAATGATCCCAAACTTGCGCTCCATAGCTTTGAATAGACCTACACACCGCTTGGAAAAGTTGCCACTTTGCACTTATCGAAATATCCTTTTTACACAAAAACGAATTCCAAGTGGAATTTATGCTATTCTTAGCAAGTCACACACAAGTCTGTTTTAAGCCATTCAAATTTCGGATTCAAACATTAGTTGGCTTTAAATCAGACTGGTGTAGGGTATTATATAGTCGGCATGCCCGACTTTTACTTTTTTACTCGTTTTTAAATGATTTTTACAAAACAGAACATTAAATTCTTGTAATTATTTCAGTAAAGGAAACTAACTAAACATTCAAAAAATTTCGAAATGGGGTTTAGTTGATTTTCCCGAACCCCTTTTTTGGTACTTTTTGGAGCAACTTGGCAAACCTATGCTAAAACATGTATTAAAACTTCTACTTCTACCAAGAAGAGTATAAGACTAGGGGGCTGTGGTGTAATGGTTAGCGCGTTGGACTGTTACACGTGACCCCACCGAAGTAATATAAAAGGGCTATAAACTAAAAAGCTTCAACAAAGTTCGCCAACTCACAATCAGATGGCGCGCAACAACTGTTATAAAAATTCAACTTCTCACGCAATTACAGTGTTGCCATATTTAAAGCCCTTCATCTTTCACCACCTTTCACTTCTTCTCTATCCTCTTTCCAAAGGAAGCAACACGTTAATTAATAGGAAGAATTTCCTGAGAGTTGCTGCTTTAAAAAAAAAAATTTTTAGAATTAAGAAAAAAATTACAAAAATATATGCGGATATCGAAAATAAAAAAATAACCAGAAATTAGTTATCAAATTTCATGCTAAAAAATTTTTATATTCAGATATTCCATAAATTATTGCACTTTTTTTATTTCTGATATTACCAATACTTTTCTTATTTTTTTCTCATAATTTAGAGAATTTTTTTGCCTCTTAATTTACATTTTTAATTTTTTTTTCTCGAAAATTCCCTGATATTCGTGTATGCAATACACGAAAAAGTATTGTTAAACTTTTTCAATTAAAATGATTTGTTAAATTATTTCAAAAGGTGTCAATTAAAAATTAATCCAATAGATAAAATAATTGCTGAAAATTGTAATTTGCTTGAAATTTTTTTTTTATTCTATCGCATTTCATAAAAAAGAGGAAAACATCAGCATATTGTTGTTGTTTTTCGTTTGTTTTATTTATGTGGTTGCTTTTATAAATGTTTATGTATTAATAACAGATATATTAAATAATTTTTTATATAATTTTATAAATTCTCGTTAAGTTCATTGTTTTATTTAGTTATATATTTTCATTTTGACATATTATTGTAAACTAATAATGTAGTTTTTGAAATTTTGTTTAAAAAATTCAAACTCAATATATTAGTTAAACAAAAAAATCGCAAAAAATAAATTAAAAATTATTTTAAATACAATATATTTTATTTTTTAATTTAGTGTTTGTAACCGTCGCATAGGACAATCGTAATTAATATTAGAATTAATTACTAAAGAATTTTTTTCTAAAGTTGATTTATAGGAAGAAGAAGAAGAAAACATTTTTTTATTGAAAAATTTAACAGACACAAGGAAATCACCCGACTGCCGCAACTTTATCTCACCCAAAGACTCGTCAGTGGTTAGTTTATGTGTCAACTGATCAAAGTAATTTTTAATTGTTAATTTGTCTCTATATGAAAAACTTTTTGTGTATTGCCATGACCGGGTATTGAACCGGCAGCCCTCTGCACAGGCTATGTCTCGTAGCATCACCTCTTAACAAGATACACCAAGGTTGGCATAGAGCTGAGTGTGGCTAATTGAAGTTTTTTCAATTACAGCCTATACAATGAATGTTTTGTAATCGGAAGAGCCAGAATTAACTAATACTTAAGCAATTTATTTTTCAATTAGAATGTTTCCTCTCTTAATCCTATTGTGTTTTCTCCAAAAACAAACTATTAGTTTTGAACAAAAACAAACTATTTTTTTAATTTTCAAAAAAATTTTGACAGAGTCCGTATGCCTTAGAAAAAAGAAGAAAACTAATTTATGTGAGAAAATTTTTCATATAAGTATAAATAAATCTATCATATGAACGAAAATTGCATGCAGGTTTTATTTTAATAAAATTTAGTAGACAGAACAGAAAGTGATATTAACTTATGATCTAGACCCGAGTAAAAAAGTTTTGATATAACCATATATTATTTTATGTAATTGCATATAGTAACTCATAGTTACATATGGCCACATATGCTTTTAAATTCAAGAAGATATACTTTTATATAGTCATATGTTAGATATTTTTTCCTCAAAGGTTTTAATATGGAGACATATGTGATTTTATATTATTACATACAGGCCTACATATAATTGCATGTGCTATATATAAGTACATAAAGTAACATATTACAGATATAATTACATATACGTTTATATATAATTTAATATGACACTATACATAATAATATAAAACTATATGTGGAGCCATATAAGAAATATTTCATAATTTGTGTTAGATATGATTATATATATTTTAGATATGATTATAACTTAATATGGTTCGATATCTACAATATTTCATGATTTCTTTAATATATAACAATATAACGTTCTTTATAAAATCATCTATAATTATATATCATCCCACATAAGCAATTATTTCAAAGTGATTTTATATAAAATTATGTAAGGTCCATATAAACCCGTATTATATTATATGTGGTTCTATGTTAACAATGATTTTGAACTAGTTTTAGATTTAGTAATTACTAGGGATTGACGCGTTACTAGAAATGTTCGTGAGTCACGTTATTCACACATGATCGTGAGTAATAATTACTATACTCAAGTGCGTGAGTCTGAGAATATATAATTCCTACTTGATTCGTGCGTGAGCGTGAATAAGAATATATAACCCGTGCATGAGTCGTGTGTGAGTTTATTTTTTGCATCATATATTTTTAGTAATTTTTACTATTTTGTAATATTTTACTATTTTTTTTACTATTTTTCTTATATCTTGGTTGTATAACAAAATCCTATTAACTTTAAAATTTCAGTCTTGTTAACTTTATTTTAAAATTACTAAAAATAAAAAAATTTTGTTCATGTTTAATGCACTGTCATTGTAAATCTGGATAAAAGTAATGGAAGATTTATCGAAATTATAGGATCTCCAGCAGACCTTTGGGTTAATCATTATATTTGGAAATTACACATGCAATTACACAATTACATGTAATTGTAATTGAAAAAAATTCAATTACAATTACATATTATTTGTAATTGTAATTAAAAAAAAACAATTACAAGTAATTTGTAATTGAAAATTTTCAATTATACATTATATATAATTGTAATTGAAAAAATGTCAATTACAATTACATTTTTTCGGAAAAGAAATAATGACAAAAAGCTAAAAATTTTAACAAAAAACACTTTAATTCTAAACGTAATTGAAATTTCTAATTGAAATCACTTTCAATTACAATTACTTGTAATTGAAAATTTTCAATTACAGTTACATGAAATGTAATTGAGTTTTTTTTAATTTCAATTACATTCATTTGCAATTGTAATTGAAATCCCCTAGGTCTGATCTCCAGATATTGCATATCGTTTTTATTAAAAAAAATAATTTTTGTATATTGTTAGATGTGGTCATAACAATATACAAAATATGATATGATCTAAAGTATAAGGTCAATTTTTAGATATAATTGTATCAAACTATGTCCACTTTTATAACATTTTATATAATTTTATACAAAAAGATATAATTTGATGTAATTGGATGAGGACAAAATTCGGATACAATTGTATCGAATTGCATAAAATTGTATCAAATTGTACCAAATTGTATACAATTGTACACAATTCGATACAATAAGATACAATAAGATGTTCTCATTTTTCGGATATAATTATATCTAATTACATAAAAGATTATATATAATTAAATATAACTTCATATGGCTCCATATCACTTTTTTTTACTTGGGGAGTCAAACTAAAAGAACATTCATTTAAATAAAATTTAATGTTATGAAATTCATGCTAAAAATAAAGAAATATATTTTTTTATAGTTGGCATGACAACTACCACTTTATCTAGCTGATTAGAGTCTTATTTCGAATTTATGCAATATTGATCAATCAAATGCATATATGCTATTTAGAAGGTATACAATATTGATCAATTTTTAATCCAATGAATTAATTTTTAATCAAATACATATAAAAAGCCAATAAAAATACCAATCAAATGTATCACTATTTTATTGAAAATTTATTCAATTAAAGATCTACAAATTTTTAATTGTATGGACAATTTTTGTGATTGGAGGAATTTAAATGATGAAATTTATTGAATAGGGGGTTTTCATGATTGAATTTATTTTTTTTTTTTGTGCGTACCGTGGCATCATACCGTAATTGACGCAATTGTTTTGTCCGATGTCCGGTTCGATGTGCGATCCAATAGCGGTTGGGACACTAGTCTTATACCCTTCTTGCATCTAGTTCATAAAATATATATAGATAGGACTACCGTATAAGGTACATCAAATTACTTGACTATATCAAGTAATTTGATGTAGCCACACTAAACTCAGTTAAATTTGGTTTAATTTTGTTTTGAGATTAGCTAAACGTCCACTAAACTAAGTTTAATTGACATCCAAAAAACTAGGCCTTGGTCTTCTGGGAATCACAATCTCATTATCTGGCAGATGACTGAGTTCAGTGTTCGAGTGTAGAGTGAGACGATTGGTGTGTTTTAAGTTGCAATTTCGGATAAATTCTTTTACGGTTTTAACTCCTAGATCGCGATGAAGGTCTTCATCTGAGATGTACCATTCTACATTTACAATAGTTCTAAGAATTTTAGATTCAATAAGTTGAATAATTTTTATATTTGAATTACTTGCAGTTCCCCATTGTTCTGCTCCGTACTTCCAAATAGGAGATATTATTGTTAGTGTCCAACCGAACAGTTCGGCCAGAAAATGTATTTGGTCAGAATTTGACATGTTGAAGCATTATGGACAAATTTTTATTATGGAAAAATGTTTGTTGGGCCGATGGGTATACATTTTGAGTTCCAAATTAAAAAAAGAGTCTGAGGTTAAGCAACAAATTCACTGTTCGGCCGCCGAAAGTTCTGCCAAATTGAAAAAAGTTCGGCGGCCGAATTATATTTTTTAAATATCTTTTCATATTATGCATATTTATTGAAACCATTTTTAATGTTTATTAAAACTTAACCATAAAACTTATCTCCTTCTAATAAAGCTGACAATTTAATTCTTTTTTATTCAGCTTAGATTGAATCACCTGATTCGTCGCTTTACATTTCAAGTAGTTAGGGCTTTAAGGCTTTGTTACTCGAGCGTAAACGTAACGTGGCGAATCAGCTCATTCAATCTAAGTTAATGAGTAAAAAATTAATAAACTGACAGCTTTAGTCTTTTAACTTATTAGATTTTCTGTAAGGAGATACGTTACGTTTAGGTAATTTGGGCTTTAATCTCTAGTTTAAAAATCGTATCGGGTTGTGTGCTGCATTTATTTTTTGGGCTTGTTATGTGTTAACTGTTTAATAATTTTCAACATCGATACTGTACGGGTAACTGTCAAATTGTATACAAAAATATTATTGAGTTTTTTTTTTCGTTATCATATTAAGTGTGAGCAACAAAACGCAACTACTACCTCTTAATTCAAGTATTTGAAGCATTCTCTTAACATAATACACACAGAAACTCACAAACACGTAGATACATTTCGTATCTGAATTATTGCGAATAAACAAAAAAATATTAAAACAAGTGCATTTTTGAAAGCTCGGATTTTCCATAGAATTTTGTTTTAAAACGGGTTTATTGTTTATTATTGTTTTTATTTCAATTTGTCTACATTTTTTTAAACATTATCGAACTTTTTTCTTTTTAAATGAGCGCTGAAATTAAAAATTGTAGTATGTACTGACGCATGTAAAACCTAAAAAAAAACTAGACTTAAATATTCAGTGACAGCGAAACTGGTATATTTGTCTCTATAAATACAATAATTTAATTATAGTTTTTGGAATTTTTTCGATTAATGCTCACAATTATTAGTAATTTGTTTATTGTGTTTATTTAAAAATTATTTAATCCACAAATCAGAGCTTCGAAGAATTAATTCCCTAAACCCCTTTTTTGAACAGAATTTATATTTTGGGAATGAATTCCCTGACCAAACTTAAGAAATTAAATGAATTCCGTTTTCTTCATTCGATTTATCTTAAAGGAATTCATTAATTTGTTCCAATTCCTTCATAATATGTAATGCTTTAATTCACCAAGAAATTCATTCGGCACGAGTTAATTAAACTTTTAGTCACGGAACTCATTCCCTTGTTCATTTAATTCCCAGAAGGAATTAACCATTTCGTTTAATTCCCTAAGTAATTAAATTTTTCGTTTAATTCCCTGAATTTAAGTTTTCCATTAAATGTCTTTTCATATAAAATGAAAAACTAAATAATATATATGGGTCATTCCATCTCAAATCGAACAATGGTTGGACTCGACCCCTTCGATTTGGATGAATTTTGGTCAGAACTTTTCTTTCATAATATAACGAAGTTTTGCCAAAGAAAAAAAATTACAAATTTTTTTTTCAAAAGTTATGCAATATTTAAAATTTCAAAAAATGTCATAATTTTTCTAATTTTTTGCTTTGTTACGAGGTTATTTTTTGAATATCTCGAAAACTATAATAGGTACAAAAATGGTTCTTAGCTCATTTTAAAGAGGATATTTAGCCGTATTAAAAAAAATATTGAAAAATAAAAAAATTTAAAATTTTTTAATTTTAAAATTAAAATGAAATGAAAAAAAATGAAAAATAGCAGTTTTTGAAAAAAGTACTTATTATGTTAATTCATAATAAGGAAATTGGCCTCGAACTAAATTAATAAATTTCTAATTAACAAACTGTTATGTCTATAATTTTTTGCAGAAATATTTAAAATAAAAAATTGTAAAACTCTAAATTTAACAGGTTTATTTTTGCTGTTCTTATTTTACTTGTATTTAGCAAAAAAAATCTGCTAATTTAACAGTTTCTTCTGCAGCATAATTTTTAACTAATTTTTAGTTACTTTTTCTGCTATTTTTACATATTTATTTCTATGAGTGTACTATTTTGAGGAAATTTTAATATGTTGTAGAAACAAAAATTTTACGAAGAAAATGTCAGTTTTTGAACACCTCGGTAATTTAAGTGGTCAAAATATTATTAAAATAGGTTGATCTTAGATTTCTTTTCTCCATCAAATATCAAAATTTTATACTATTCTGAGCGTATAGCATTCCTTGCACGAGATTTTCTTCAGAAAAAAGGATGCATTTTTTAGAGTTTTCTATAAAATCCATTTGAAAATTTTATAAAAAGGGAGGGAGTTATTTTTAAGTCTTTTTTTGTATGAAAAATTGCAAGCATAATGCCGAAACTGTTTTTTAAGATTAAGAGTCTGAGAATCGGCAAATAAACAGCCAAACATAAATGGGGCCCTTGACCACCCAAGAAAAATGGTCTAGGTACGCCTATGCAATAGCCGCTTTTTCTAATCACTTGGATTTAATAAATCCAAAAAGTAGTTTGTTAGATGGGGTTAGATTCTCCTTATTTTAAAAAGAATTGTCTGTCCGACACTTCTTTCACCCTAATTTTTAATACCGAATTCGATGATGAAGGATTTTATAAAATTTTTCCCATTAGATCGTGGCTTTCTTTGTAGCGGTTGGCAGCAAGTGGTGTACAGCCATTGAGTATGTGCGCTGTTGTCTCCGGGGCCCCGCCGCACCGTCTGCATCTGGGTCCTTTAAGATGTATTTGGCATAATTTCGTGTGCGGATGACACCATCTTATATTGCCATGACAAAACCTTCTGTTTCCGGAAATAGAAATCCGTATTTTAGCCAGTTACGTGTGTGTTCGGCGTCTATATACTGTTGACTAAGTACGTTGGGGTATTTTCCGTGTATGGCCTTAGATTTCCACCGAGTTCTTAGGTCTAATGCTCCAGCCGGTGTTGTTTCGTTCTTCAGGTTCAATGGTGTTAGGTTATCGTCTGCTGCCATATAGTTCAGATGTTTCGGCCATAGTATACTATAGTAGCTCCACTCATTAAAAAAATGAGAGCTTGTCCTTATCTCATGTAGTTGTAGTGGTATTAAGATCCATATGTGCAAGTAAAATTACAACCACTACTTAACTTTTTCAAATGACAGAAAAAGACTGAAGCTACTATATTATACTGTGGTTTCGGCTACGGTTCTGAAGTAGCTTCTAAGGTTTACCACTTGTCTGTTATGTAGGGCTTGTATATTGAGTATGCCCTGAACACCTTGGTTCCTAGGTAGGTTAACTCTCTCTATGGATGCTTGAGGGTGGTGGTACTTGTGTTTCGGTAGCGTTGTTCTAACTTTCGTTTCTAGTGCATTGAAGTCGGTGTTCGACCATGACAATATACCAAATGTGTATGTCAGTAGAGGTATCGCGTATGTGTTAATAGCTTTAATAAGATTCTTGGCATTTAGCGCGGTGCCACAGTTTTTGTTCAGTCTAGCTGAGAATTCCGTGGTCAATATATGATCTTCTGTCTTGTGTGATCTATTCAGATGGTCTGCTGTATTATGAGATACTTATAATGTTCGTTGCTTCTCAGAGCCTGTATCAATTTACCTTCTGTCGTTGTAAAGTCTTCAGAGGTCGTAAATTTCCCCTTTGAAACGTTCTGTGTTTTTCACTTGTCGATTCCGAAACGCATTTCGATATCGGTGGAGAAGATATCCACTATTTTAAGTAGTTTTATCGGATTTTCCCTTATATTAGCGTATAATTTAAGGTCATCCATGTATAGACTATGTAATATCCGTAGATTACCCGTTGATCTGAGTTGGTAACCACATTCGCCTTGTTCCAGTAGTGTTGATAGAGGGTTCAGTGCTAAGCAGAATAGCACTGGGCTCATTGAGTCTCCCTGGTATATGCCCCGTTTTATAGCTATCGTTTTAATAGATTCGCGCAAACAGTTTATAATCTGTGGGTGGGGTTTGGTGGGTTTCGATTACCCACGGGATGCTGTCGAATGACTGTTGGTAGTCGATAAAGGCTGCAAACATGTTCTTCTTGTTCCTGATTGCCTGGTTAGTAATTATACTGTCCAGTATTAACTGGTCTTTGCATCCTTTTGTTCCTGGCTTGCAACCTTTTTGTTTCTCTGCCATGATATTGTGCATTTAACAGTGCTTGTTAATGAGTCTCGTCAGGCAGGATGTAAGTAGTTTATATCCGGTATTGCGGTAGGTGATAGGCCTATATTGGGATGCTGAAGTAGGATTATTTATTTTTGGCTTCAGATACGTGATTCGGTGGAATTCTCGAAGGTATTTCTATGAATCTATTATAGATGTTTATGAGCGGTTGGTGAAGAGCTGTTAAATACTTCCAAAAGAAGTTGTAAATCTTATCGGGCCCGGGTTGTTTCCAGTTTTGTAGTTTTACTGTAGCGTCTTTAAAGATTGCGGGGCTAATGGTGATTTCCTCCATTTCTGGGATACCTGATGATCTATTTCGAATTGTATTTATCCATGTGGCGTTAAGATTATGTAGAGATTCGGTGCCCCATATTGATTTCCAGAAACTCTCCATCTATATGACATCTAAGTTACCATTGTTGTTATTGTCTTGAATTGCGGTTTCGTTTCTTAATATGTTGTAGAATTGACTCTCGTTATTTCTGAAGGTGGTATTGTGTTTTTATACTCTACACCACTACGTGGTCAGGGTATTATAAGTTTGTGCTGATGTTTGTAACACCAAAAAATATTGGTCCTAGACCAACCTTATAGGCTCAGAATTTTTTTTTATTTCGATTTAACGATGTCCGTCCGTCCGTCTGTCTGTCCATGCATTCTTGTGCGCACTCTACGGGTATTAGAGATATTGCAAATATTAAGATATTTTGATGAAACTTGGTACACCGACTTATGTCGGCCCAAGGACGAAGCCTATTGATTTTGGCTAAAATCGGTCCATGTTTAGACCTAGCGCCCATATAAGGGTCCCCCCAAAATTATATTGTTTATACGCTGCAGGTCGCAAATATTAAGATATTTTGATCAAATTTGGTACAAAGACCTATGTTGGCCCAAACACAAAGCCTATTGATATTGGTGAACACCGGTCCATGTTTAGACCTAGTGCCCATATAAGGGTCCTACCAGAATTATCTTGTTTATACGCTGCAGGTCGCAAATATTAAGATATTTTGATGAAATTTGGTACACCGACCTTTGTCAGCCCAAGGACGAAGCCTATTGATTTTGGTTAACACCGGTCCATGTTTAGACCTAGTGCCCATATAAGGGTTCCCCCAAAATTGGCTTGGTTACAAACTGCAGGTCGCAAATATTAAGATATTTTAATGAAATTTGGTTCGCTGACTCACATTATAGAAAATTTTGACACAAGTCCCATTTTAACCCATTCGAATTTCGGATCCAAACATTAGTTGGCTTTTAACCAGACTGGTGTAGGGTATTGTATAGTCGGCATGCCCGACTTTAACCTTTTTACTCGTTTTCTATTATAACTTTTAGTGTATTTTCTGTATCGGTCGGTATATTTCGCGAGTTTCTGTTTGACGGTGTCGTGATCCTGCTGTATTGTTGTGTTGGGGGGATCTTATTGGGTGTGTACTAGGTGTTTCCTTTTTATATTCTTAAACTTATGTTCGTTTCTTTTGCTAACCCTGTTGTTCTTCAGACTTGTGATGAAGCCGAGGTCCTTTCTTATCGCCTCTATCTTTCCAAGTAGTCTCAGTTGCCATTTGGGCATGGATTTCCAAGTTCTGTTTTCCTTATTTTTTCTGCATGAGTGGCCATTTGCAGCCCCCTCAGGGTTTTGGGTTGCTTTATCTTTGTACACCATTTTGTCTCGTTGTGTTTCGATTCGTATTCCGTCCTTGAGCGTTCGTTCTATCTATTTCGATGACTGCGTATGTCTGCAGTATAACATGTCCGTAAGTTTGTTGTAATCGTTGTTGATTTCGGTGATCTCGTAGGGTATGATAATCTCGTTGAGTATATTCATCGTTTTAAATGTGTTCCCATTAGTTTTGATCTTACCAAGGTTGGGACCACGTTGGGACGGTGTTCGGAGCAGAGAAACAAGCCAGCCCCCGTGAGCCGTTTAAGCCGCCGCCGCCGGTCAGTTTTGCCTCAGCCGCCGCCGCCGATTTTTTTCGGCTCATTTCGGCTGGGAGTGTCAATTTTTCAAGATAAAAAAATATTGAAATTAAAAAACATTTTTTTTATTTGTATACTTTAACGGCTTTTTTTACAGTATTTAAAAAAAAACATTTCTTTACTATTGTAATTTATTCTGAAAATGGATTAGTGCTGAGTAAAATGAGATTCTAACTGAGAAAGTTATCGTAAGTTTTTCTATACAATTAATTTTAGCTGTTATAAGACAACTCGATGTTCTTGTTTCCACACTCATTAAGGTTAACATCAATTTTCTTATAAATGCAGAGATTCCATGTTTATAAAAAATTTATAACTTTAGCAATTTTAAAGCCATTAAAATAAAATAACTTCATTTTACTCTGAATTAAACCCAGTTTAAGAATGAATTAGATAAAAATTAATTTTTTATACAAAATGTTGCAGAATTAGGAAAATCAGTTTTATTTGAAAATATTTTCACACAATTTTGTTGAACATATAAACATATGTACACCTACAAAAAATTTTTCTTGTCCCAACCGAATTTGGGTCCAACCGAATCGTTCGGTTGCTGCAACCGATAAATCGGTTATCACAGCCCTATTTCTGTTGTTCCAACTGAAATAGGGTCGTTGCAACCCAAATAGTGTTGTGATAGCCGAAATAGGGTTAAAACAACCGAACAATTCGGTTGGGACTACAAATTTTTATGTAGGTGTATATATTTGGAAATCCCAACTATCACTCCTTCTAGGTCTGTTCAAAAACTAAAAATTGTAAATTTTATCGATGAATTTAACTTTAAATTCTTTTTTATCTGATAACACTGTGGAACAAATTCAGGTTAGCAAAAGTTGGGTCGATTCTGAGAGTGAGGGGTGAAAATAGAGGCTAAATTAGAAGACCCGTATCGCGGCGTTTGCTTATGTTAGTTCGAATTTTTTGGCTTTTACATTTACATTTTTAAAAATATCAATTATTCGACGAGTTATAGCCAAAAAACCATATAAACAATATGAAAAAATTCGAACTAACATAAGCAAACGCCGCGATACGGGTCTTCTAATTTAGCCTCTATTTTCACCCCTCTCTCTCAGAATCGACCCAACTTTTGCTAACCTGAATTTGTTCCACAGTGTAATTCTAACTTTTTGTACAATTTTGTACTGCTACGTTTTGAAAAAAACCTTAAACATCTTTAAATTACAAGTATAACGTTCTATCCAGCCGATCAAGCCGCCGCCGCCGCCGATTATTTGCTTGCGCCGCCGCCGCCGATTATTTTGGTCGGCTTGTTTCTCTGGTTCGGAGTCCATTTCAGAAAATCGGATCTTTGTTGCATAAAATAAATCAGAGATAGTAGTGATGAAGTTTTCAGGCTGCGCCTGCGTTGTGGTTAGGTTACGAGTCTGTGTCACCGGTTGTGTTGCTGGGCTATGACTGTTGTTGTCGGTACTATTGTCGCTGATGTCCTGCCGGTTTGTTGATTGGTTGGTGTTAGAAGAGTCGCCACCACTAGATGTTTCTCGGTGTTTTTTGCCCATTACTGATTCACGGATTTGCTCGATGATAGTTGGTGGTAGCAGATTTCTTCTGAATATTGCCGCTTTTCTGTCTGCTAAATTTTGCTGTGTTAGGTGGTTTAGGTTTGGGTAATCTTGAAGGAAGTATTGGTACATGTGCTGCCTATAGTTGCACCCAAGGGTCGGGTTGCGCGTTGCTTTAAAGAAAGCCTTGATTACAGACGTATTCATATCCAACGTCTATTTTATCCTGCGCCTTGGCAGCCCTGCATCCGTGGTCCCTAAATCGTCAGATTGGGAAACACGTTCTGCAGGTGGGCCTCCGGTTGTTGTTGCCTTTGTCTGGTAGTGTATGTGGGTGGTTGTATTTCGGGGTTTCCCCGGATTGTTGAGAACAGAACTTTCCGGCCATTGGCCGCTCGCATTGACCCCCGTCCCAGGACCAGCTCCAGTAGGGGCGCCCTACATTATGAATAATCAAAAGTAATTTTTTTAAATTTGGTTTCTAAAAGTAGTTTTTGGGCATCATACCATATGGCATAGAATGTACTTAAAGGAAAAAAAAATTCAAAAATATAAATTTTAATTTTTAATGCAATTTTAAAGATCTTATCTAGGATCTTATCTGGAAAGATCTAAATCTACGTCCTCCTTCGGTGTTCCCATAGCACTTAACCCCACCGAAGTAAAATATTATAACAGGGCTATGAACTAAAAAGCTTCAACAACGTTCGCCAACTTACCATCAGATGGCGCGCAACAACTGTTCTAAAATTCAACATCTCGCGCAATTACAGTGTTGCCATAATTGAAGCCCTTCATATTTCACCACCTTTCACTTCTACTCTATCCCCTTTCCGAAGGAAGCAACACGTTAATTAATAGGAAGAATTTCCTGAGTGTTGCTTCTCTTTATAAAAAAAAAAAAAAAAAAAAAAAATACATTCATTTTATATTATACATTAACCCTTTCACGACCATATGGTCATTAGGGTTATGACTTATTTTTAACAAAAATTTTACCTATCACCACGTGATAGGCAATACTAAATTAATAATAAAAGTCGTGTTTGCGGGTTATTTCGGAAATAAAACTTTCCGCACCAAATGAAATTTCTAAAAATAATTTTTGCTTGGGGATTTTGTTTAATTTACATAACGAATTATTACAAAAATTATTGCGAATGACAAAAAATGTATCCCAAAATCCCTCCAAAAGGTTTCGTAATTTTCACCGTAAATAGCTTTTATTAAATATCGTTTGAGTCTCATTTGTTTAGAACTTCGGAGAAATAAATTAATTAAACTAAAAGCATATAGACCAAATTTCAACACTTTTGGTGCGGGAACTTTTTTGACAGCAGCGAAAAAGTAAGATTTTTGGCTAGGGCATGTAAAATTTGATATTTGCAAAAAAAATCAAAAAGTCATAACCCTAATGGTCATATGAGTTCCAAAGAGAAAAAAATGATTTTTTGCATATTTTGGCTTAATTAAGTTGAAATAAGTCGAAATAAGTAATCATTAAAATATTTTCTATTAGTACGATGTTTAGTCTTTTAGACATGGTACTTACGTTCAGCCGCTGCGATGCGATATAATCACATATAAAATGTTCTTTCCGTTAGGTAAAATCTATGCCATATGGCATAGTACGAAATAAAAAAAAATCGTACAGCCTTATTGAACTATGTTTGGGATCCAACTTTTTTTACATTTAATAAAGCCTATATGACACTTGCTAGTTTCAGTATTAATAATCCAAAATGGAAGAGAGCACGAATTTCCTTATGTGAGAAATAAAGTGTGTGCAGAGAACAACTATATCGAAAAACTATCAAACTGTCAAATTGATGTTGGTAATGCAGCACCCTTCATATGATTTGCATTGACTGGAATCTAGAAACTAGCAAGTGTCATATGGGCTTAAAGCAATAATTATCTACTAAATTACTTACATAAAGCTATCAAATAAAGAATTTATCTAATAGAATATATAAAAGTACGAAGTGACCTTTTCTTGTTAAATTCGAAACTCGATAGGCACGCTCGCTCTCTGAACCTTCACAATTTACTGGGTCCCCTAATCCAAATATTTTTTTCAATAATTTATACAGAAAGCTTCAAAGAAAAATATAAAAATACAAAAAAATAGTACCCATAACTTTTTTGGCTTAAAACAGACACTAAATAGTTACTATGCCATATGGCAAAGAATAACCGAAAGGGTTAATAGGGCAAGAAATTCCATGTAAATGCATTTTTTCGATAGTCCAAAGCTAATGTGGACTAAAAATTTATACGAATCATCAAATTTAGAACAAAATGAAGTCGTTTCGTAGTTGCATATTTTGTCAAAAATTCATATTTTTGCATATTTTGACAGGTTCTTCTCGTCAGGTTCAATCATGTGACAGGTTCTTTTGTGTCAGTCCTGTGACAGGTTCTTTTGCTCCAGTCCTGTGACTGGTTCTTTTGCGTCGGTCTTGTGACACGTCACAAGGGGCAATTGACCAACTCCTAAGACAAGCCCATGTAAAAATTACCGGTCCTTTTCATATAAAAGAACCGGTCCAAGGACCGGTAACGTGGCGTGTCCGGTGACCGGTTCCTTTTCCCACAGGGATAATAGCGGAATGCGACGAGCCCTATATGTTGCAACAGAACTTAATCCGCGACTTACATTATGGCTATAAATAAATAGTCAAAAATATTTCAATTTCTTTTGGGACATTTTTTTTACAAAATGTTCCATGTTTTAGCGAATCCAAATTACTGAGGATTGAATAACGAATCTAATATTCTCATTTTAGTAATATTTAAAAAAAAATTTAACAATGGTAAAAGGGCTATCTACATATCTTTCTATATCAACATAAAACATATCCGATTTCAATTAGGGCTATCGCGAAAAACATGAAACTTCAACAAAAAATATATACACTCTAATTATATGCTGTTGAGATTTACCCAACTTATAGTAGGAAACTGTACTCCTACTATAAATTGGGTAAATTTACTCTATGTGTGTAATTGAAAAAAAATAAGCACTTTGTGTTTAAGTTGGTGCATAAGTAATGTGTAATTTTACATTTAAAGTGCGTAAAAATTAAATAAAATTTTTAAATTAGTGTGTTAATTTACTAAATTTCTACGTAATAAAGCATGTTTCACGTGAAAATGTAGGCATAAAATGCGTAAAAATAAACAAAAAACGCGCAAAAATCCACAGAAGGTGCGTAAAAATCCGCCTAAAATGCGTATATTTACCACAGATGTGCACACAGAAAAGAAATCAGTTGGATTTCGAGTAAAACTATTATTTTTATATTACTGCAGAACAATTTCTATTATAGTTATGAAATTTAGTGAAAAGGCGGTGTTTATGACTAAAAATTTTAATTACAACTAAATAAAGGTTGCTTCTACTAATAAAATTGGTATTCTTTACCAATTCATACAGAAATCAAAAACCATACATGAATTCCATAGTGACAACTATTTAAAATTTCTTAAATATAACAATTTTTACCATTAATTAAGAACCGATACTATATGTAGGTTGCATCAATCAAATTTTAAAAATTATTAATTACTAATGGCTTATTAAGTATTTTTCTGCCAAATACTGGTAGCACCAACCAATATATGAACAATCTTGTAAAAGATTTTCAGTTGAAAAAGCAAATATAACTGTCAAAACTAAAATAAAAATAAAAGAAAACAATTTAAAAAATAAAATAAAAAAAATTTTCTTATGTTAACAAATGGAAATTTTCGGAATAATTTTACTGGACCTATTTAAATGTCATGTAAGTAATATTTTTCTCTTAAAATATGCACGATAAATGCCTTTATTAATAAATATTCGTATTTTTCTTTCAGAATGTGAAAACGAATACTACAAATTTATTTAAAAGTCCGTAACGAAAGGCGAGTGTTGGTACTTTCAATTGTTTTAAACCCAAAAGGATTTACAAGAAAATATATTTCCAGAATCGAAGGGCTTTAGTCTTGTTTGTTTTCCTACAGAAAAGTCCTCATATATTTTAATTTTATTTTTTTGATTTATTGCTCTTGCGTAATGTTTTTAATATTTATTTTATTTTTACTAATTACCCATGTGAAAATCGAAATATATATGAACATACATGATCATACATTGACTAGTATATGATCATGCATAGTCATACATGATCATATACGTCAATGCATAGGTCAATGTATGACCATACATGATCTCATATATTTCCATATATCTTCGGATCCGAAATTTGAGGGTATATGACGGTACATGTTCATATATGACCATATATGCTCACATATGATTCATGTATGCTCATATATGATCATATATGGGCATATATATCCATATACCCTCAAATTTCGGATCCGAAGATATATGGAAATATATGAGATCATGTATGGTCATACATTGACCTATGCATTGACGTATATGATCATGTATGACTATGCATGATCATATACTAGGCAATGTATGATCATGTATGTTCATATATATTTCGATTTTCACATGGGTAATAAAAAAAATTAAAATGAATGGAAATGGTGTTTAATACAATTCGATACAAATTACAAAAATAATGCGATCGAGTCTACCGAATGTATGGATTCGTTGGAAAGTACAACTGAAAATGTTGATAGCTGCAACCGAATAATGTGATAGTACATGTGACTACCAAAATTCGGTTGGCAACAAATTCGGTTGTCACAACGAATCTGTTCTGTATGTGTGCTTAAAGTTAAATCACCCAAAAACATTATTTTTAATTAAAAAACAAATTAATTCTTAGTACGTATTTTATTAATAGTCGGTTAGTCGTTATTAATCGAGGTTAGTCGTTTTGAGATCTTAATGTATTTGTATAAAATTGATATAATAAAATTTTTTTATAACTATTGAACTAAAATCAATTTTGAAACGAGGTTTAGACTACCACATGCGTCAGCAATAATTACCAAAAATAATTTCATGTTTATCTAAAGCCGGTTTATAGGAAGAAGAAGAAAACATTTTTTTTGAAAAATTTAACAGACACAAGGGAATCACCAGACTGCCGCAGTTTCGTCTCATCCAAAGACTCGTCAGTGGTTAGTTTATGTGTCAATTGATCAAAATAATTTTTAATTCTTTATTCGTCTCTATATTGCCATGACCGGGGATCGAACCGGCAGACCTCTGCACAGGCTTTGACTCGAAGTATCACTTCTTAACAAGATACACCACGGTCGGCATAGCGCTGAGTGTGGCTGATTGAAGTTTTTGTAATCACAGCCTATACAATGTATGTTTTTGTAACCAGAAGAGCCAAAATTAACTAATACTTGAGCAATTTATTTTTCAATTAGAATATTTTCTCTCTTAATGCTATTGTTTTTTCTCCTTTTTCACAAGTTATTATCACATTATGATGCGCTTTAAGCCTGTTTGTTTCATTCTTATGCATTCAGTATAGAACAAACGTAAATACACTACGAACATCTATTCACAACAGATTTTCGTTGTGTATTTACGTTTGCCCTATATTGAATACATAAGAATGAAACAAAAAACACAACACATCTTCTGTTCTTATTTAACTCATTAACTGAGCTACGCAGAGACACGTTTACGTCTGGCTAATCCAGGCTTTATTCACATTCACATTATAGTGCTATTTCCAGATAAAAATGTGATCATAGAAATGTAGTAATTAACAAAAAAAATCCGTTTTAGCTTGTTTTACTATTTAAAATTTTTTTTGAATTTTTTCCAATTTATATTTATTACTATTTTATGTTAGTATATTTAACAAAGTTGTGCGTAAAAATTTTATTTAACAAAAGAGTAGTGATTTTAGGCATAATGTGTTTATTTGTATACCCATAATGTCTAAAAATATTTTGTATGTGTGTATTATTGTGTGTACAAAAAAGTTTACGAATTTTTTGTTTATATTTACTGAATATACGTAAAATTAAACAAAACTTTACCCATATTATAGCAGCAAATTTACAAACATTTTTGAGAGTGTAGGTAAGAATTATTAAATATTTTTTTTATAAATCATTGAGAATATTAAGTACGAAATATATTCATAACACGTGAACTAAACGGGTTTTTAGCTTTCCTGAACAATTGTATATTTGCCCTCGATATATTTTTTACAGTTGGCATGAAACTATCATTTTTATCCAATTGATTAGGGTTTTATTAAGAAGGTTCAAAATTTTTAATCCAATGGATTGAGTTTTAATCAAATGCATAAAAAAGCTATAAAAATCCATATCAAATGTATTAATATTTTATTGAAAATTTATTAAATTAAAGAGCTACAAGTTTCTAATTGAATGAATTTTCGTGATTGGAGGAATTTATTGAATAGGCAGTTTAAAAATTGATAGTTTGCGTTCTACTAAAAATTTCCAAGACGCAACTTCAACAATTTTTTTTATTAACAAATCATTAAAATTATTATAAGTCGAAAAAGTTGGCAGCACTTTCGACGAAATCAAATTGAGTGTAAAAAACTTGAGAGTTGGTAGATCGAGGTTTATTTGCAATTGTATTGTATCTCATGCATTCGAATACAAAAAGTAATTTATACTTTTAAATACCTACGCATATTTTCGCTTGAAGATACAAATTTTGTTGAGAGAGCTCAGTAGATCTGAAACTTTTAAGTGTAATGTTCTGATCGCTGACAGGTACGGAAAGTATTTCGAAAAACAATCGTGCGTATACGGCATAGTGATTTAGTTGCATACATACAAAATATAATTGCATTTAATTTGAATACAATTACAAAAAAAGTATTGAAAATATTACAAAAGAAAAGGTGTTAAACTGAAAAGTTTTAAAGAAATGATTAAAATAAAATAAAGTGATAAATAATAAATAATAGAGTGAAATTGTTAAATCACAAAAATATTTAAAATATCGTAATTCAATTCAATAAAAATCGTTAAATATATACATACATAATAAAAAAAATTATAATAATACAAGCCGAGCTTTCTCTACAGTGAGCTAAATATAAAGCTTTTAATCAAATGTGTGTGTGTTAGTGAGAAATACAAAATAGAAAAATAATTTATTCAAAAATATTATAACTATTGAATAAATAATTATACAATTAATTTATGTAAAAATTAAGATTTAACATAAATAAATATGTATAAATAATACACGTACTTGCATATGTTAAAAAATAATTAATTTATAGTTACATTCACAATTGAACATACATATTGACGACTACATGGGGAAAACCGTACTTTTGTAGTACAAAAAGTAAGATTAAACTGGTCATAAATTGTTCCACAATATGTTCTTTGCAGCGGACAATATTTAATAGGTATGTACTACTACAGTTTAACTATAGTATTGAACTTGGCTTTAAAAATTAGTTTATTCTTTAGAGCTTGGATTGCGTCGTACCGTGTTCATACCCTCATTTTTGGAATAAAATAAATTTCAGCGACTTCGTAAACCCTTTCAAAAAATGTGAAAAATTCTCAAAAATCTTATTCCGCTTTAAGAGTTGAAAAAATCCAAAAAATAATCTATTTGGTAAAACGCCCTAACACACATGAATGGAAACATCGCCATAATTAGAACAAGTCGATAAAAAAAAAGCACTGTCATTTCTGAACCCCTAATTATTTTTCAAAAATTACTTTCAAATTGAAGATCTACATATCTTGGCTTTAATTTCCATGATTTTTATTCTAATTATTTGCATATTTTCTATTATTTTTTTTAATGATTTTCAAAGTAACCCAAATCGGCGCAACTGCCCCAAACTTGGGGGATATTCGCCAAAAGAGCTAGATACAATTTCAACAAAAAAATATTGTTAATACGGCAAAGTCAATGTTTTAATGACTGAAATAATTAATTTAGAATAAGTTCTTTAAGGTATATGATTCTTTTTGATCAATAAATCTCCAATACATTAAAAAAAACTTAACTAACGACTTAACTATATCCGTTAACTAATAAAAAAACTCAAAGTGCATTAAAATGCGCTGAAGACGAAAACTAACATATTACTTTTCATATACATGTTAAACGGCATTCACACCTAAATCTTAAATCCGTGTTTAGCTAAAACAAGTGTAAAAGAATAAAGAACTGTTGTAATAGAATAAAGAGCTAAAATACGTGTTTTAGCTAAACACGTGTTTAAGAATTAGGTGTGAACTCAGCCTTATCTTTCAACACGGATAATTATCAATGTTGAAAACTCAACGTTTATACATTTCGACACCTTACCTAGTGTCTTGACATGCAATAAATTGATAGCAAGCAATTGTCAAAATGATTTCATCTCAAGTGAAGACACTCAATTTCAATTTTATTGCAATATCCTGATATCGCTGACAGGCAAGCGGCTCATGTAATGATGCCTGCCATGAAATGTCACTTTTCGTTTTAATTTTAACTTTTTAATAAAAAACAACAGAAAATTTGGTAAAAAAGAAAGGGAAAGTGTTTAATTTTTTATTATTTGTAGATAAAAATTACTGTTTGATAAAATTTTGTGTTTTTCGAAGATAGTCCTTATCTATGAAATGGTCAAGTGTTCTCCACCACTTTGCAATTGATATCATTTTGACGTTTCACTGCAATAGTTTTGACATTTCATATCATATAATTTATTGCATTTGAAGACACCGGGTAACGCAATTTATTCGCGTTACTTCCTAAAAACTTTTGCTGACATACGTTTGATAATAAGGAAACAATTATAAACATAACCTCCCAGTCAGAAAAATACAAACGGGAAAGCGGTGGCAAAGCATTTTAACCGCTGGTACAAGTACTGGTAAAAAGTGCTTTCCCATTCCCAAAATGATAACATCATTAGTAGGGTATTCAATTAACCGGCTTTTTATTTTAATCGATTAATCGTGCAAATAATTATTCGGGTTTTTTACTTAACCGGTTAATCGAACAAAATTTTAAAATTAATCGATTAATCTAAAAAATTTTATGTAAAATAATATACATACACTTGTTGTGTTTTTAATAATTTTATTTAAAAAAGGAACAAACATAAATTCATTAACTCTTCTGAAATTCATAAAAATAAAAAAGTGTGATAATTGAGATCAGATTTTGTCAATATTTTTATTTTTTCTGTCTCCTCTTTCACATATTAAAATTTTATCCAAAACGGAGAGAAGCGCACCCAAAAGAAGAATATAAAACCCCGTACACTAATTTGTATCTTTTTCGTATGCATTGAATACATAAAAAACGTAAATGTAGATAGGAATTCCGTTGAGAAATTGTTTTTCCTCTACGTTTCCGTACTTCCAGCCTTTTATTTTATTAATTCAGGGTGCTCACTAAACAAGCTTTATTACATTGAGCATTATTAATGCTTTCATTTAATATCAACTTTTATAAAGTCGTAAACAATAATTAAAAATTTATCATACGTAAATAGATACCACTAGATAAGTCACAACAACAGCATAGTAATTAGGAAAATGACAAAGCAAACTGTGATAATTTTATATTGTTTTTGTTTTTTCTTTGGGATTTAAGATGTTTATTAACGCCCCTACTTAAAAACATGAAATTCTCATTGAGTTGAAGCTAACAAATATTTCTAGAAATTATAAAAGGTCGTCCCTTAATTATTTTTTTAGGCCAGAATGAAATTCGGATAGGTACAAGCCTACAGCAAATTATTTATCACAATTTTTTAAAAAAAATTTTGAGGTTTTAGCACATTTTCTTTAATAAAAAATTTTTATTTTTTAAACATTTTTGTAATTTTCTACTAATTTCGATTAAACGATTAATCGTATGAAATTATTCGAATTATTCGTTATTCGAAATTTGGACATTTTAAATTATTCGAACAATTTTTCTCAAAAATCGAATAACGATTAATCGATTGAATTCCCTAACCATTAGACAAAAGGACCGGCTGTTCAAAAAGCGCCGGAAAAGCACTGGAGGAACAACGTTTTTTAACGTTGGCAAAACGCTGGCAAAACCAATAAATAGGTGGTCTGGAAATATATTTTCCTAAATAAAATTTAAAAAAAGTTCATATGTATTTTTTTTTGGTCCTGCGGTGATTTGAACTCAGGCCGTCAGATTGGCAGACGATTGCACTACTCACTAAGCTAATGAGACATATAATATTTAATGGCTAAACACATAAATGAGTGATAATAGCTGGACAACTACGGGCTGTGCCAAAATGCTAGTACTGGCAAACAATTTTTTATAACTAGTATGCCAGCATTGGGAGGGCAAAAGAAAGTTGGTCTTGAAGGAGCTTTCCAACAAACAAAAAAATTGATTTTATAAAACAAAAAAAATTTTAAATTAAAAAAAATCCAAAAAATTTTTTTACTTGCAACGGGGTTTGAACTCGGAACCTTCTGACTACAAACCATTTTTAACGAAGCGTCAGCATTTTTATAAAGTCATTGATTTTTGTACTCCTGGTAGCATTGACTAGGTAGCACTAGATAACCACTGGTTGCAAACCTTGGCATATCACGCTAAGTCAATTCTTTGCCAGTGGTTTATTTTATAAAGCACCGAAATTTTTGTAAAACAAATACTGGAAAAACGGCAAAACGTCCGACATGAGTGTTCTGCCAGTCATTTATTTTTGGCACCGTGGTTACCCAGTGGTATGCCAGTGCTTGATTTTTTGTACCACTGGTGATTTCTGACTGGGCTATTTCAATTTCTTTTATATTACAATCGGTTTAACGCAGATTTGCTTTAAATACTTAACGTTGATAGGCATGCGTAGGGTGACCATTCGTACTGATTTTTGGTGACGTATACTGATGAAAAAATCGTGTACTGATTTGTACTGTTTTTTTTTTTAATTTATATTGATTGTACTAATTTTTAACGTATAAAAAAATAATATTACACTTCTTTAATAAGAAAACTCAATATACAACTGAATCCCCGTTAAATCGAATTTTAGTTTTTGTCTAATACCACATTCACACATAACTAAAAAACAGTATTTTTTTGCATCAAAAACATAAAAATTTTTCATCAAAAACTAAAAGCTTTAAAAACTACTAGTTTTTGGTTTTAGTGTAACCTGGGTTCAAAGTTAATTTATTTTTTAACCAAAATCAAATGAATCTTCAATTGAACGCGTTGAACTGCAATAATGATTAAAGAATTAATTCAATTGTAATTGTTCTTTTAATCAAATCAAATCAAATTAATTAATTCACTGACGAATGAGTTCAGTACCCAGTTATTGTATTTCTCGCATAGGAAAAGTTTTCTCAAAAATCATATAAAATGCAACAATACTTTATTATACGCAGGGTGAGTCGCAAACAATAAAATTTATTTAAAAACATATAACCCAATAGTGCATTGCATGCAGTTTATTCCTCTATCTATTTACGTATTTGACAAAACATAATGCATCCACAGTTATAAAATTTACAAAACCCAAAAGATTAATCACTAAAATTCTAGTGAACTTTTTGATCTCATAACCCACCCTGTATAAAGCAGGGTGACAGTACATTTCACGATGCGTAAATTTCTCGCATTAGAGACGGAAACGGGCTGTAGTTTTTTTGTAAATCGAAAAAAGAATTCCTACAATTTATAAACTAATTTAAAAAATATTTTTCCATTAAGTGACTTCAAAAATCAAATCCTTGCCTTCAGTGATTTAAATTGATTTTTTACTGTTCAGTGATTTAAATAAAATTTTTGTGGTTTTGTTAATAAAACAAAAACATTTGCAATTGCGAGAATAGAAAATCAATTGATACAACATTTATTTGGGAACAAAATTTTAATTAACAACAAAATCTGAATGTTTTATGTGGAAATTTCGAAAGGGAAAGTGCCTAGAATCAGAGGGTTTTTCGATAGAAAACGTTCAGAAAACCTTAAAATTGTTTATAAAACACTTTTGTATGGGAAAAGTAGCCAGAATTTGAACGTTTTGCAATGGCAGAAATCAAGCAGAAATTAGCAAAGAGAAAACATATTTGTTCTGACGGCTCAATTTGTAGCCAATCGATTTGTTCGTTGTGCTAATGGAATATGTCGTTTGCGTCAACAGAAAATTAGTAGTTTGTTTCCGAGAACTGAAATTTGATGTCCTAAATAAAAATTCGGTAGTATTAACCGAAAAACTTTGTTGCAGCGACTGAACTATTCGGTTTACAATACAATAGGTATTTTTGGTGATTATATTTTAAAAAATTTGTTCGGATTTCAAGTCAGGAAATAATGGTCACCGTAGGCATGCGAAAATTACAGATTATAATATAATGATTTTTCAAAATTACAAAAAACTGAATAATTAATATAAATTTAAGAATGAACACGATTGTTATAATTTACTATTAAACATTATTTTAAACATATAGAAAAGTCTTATAGAGCATTTTAGGCAGGGATGCACCAACTCTTCGTAGCTCTGGTGATTGTGCCTCAGAGACAGGCACTAATATAAAACTAATATTTTTTCACACTTTTTAAGCATGTATTAAAATCAAATCATTATTTTCTGAAAGCTTAGGATCATAGGTCTAACATAATGAAAAATTATTTTTGTATCACACGATTTGAGCAAATTATTGCAAAATGTAGTTGCTTTCAATTATTTTTTTGGCACCCCAAAAAACACAAAAACTCTTAACATCGGAGAAAAATGGGATTAGTGTATGTGCCCCTTTGGCGAAGGATCCCCCCCCTCTACCCTAAGTACTAGTAAAATACAAGTACTTGGTACAGGTACTCAAAAATGCACGAAATTTTAAGCATTATCTATGCCCACTAGCTGAATGGGATGCACTTTCTGGACAGCTACGACTTTTATCAATATTATTTGCGTCCTATAGTGTAAATTGTAATATCTCTTACTTAACCCATAACTTAATGGACAAATCTACATGAGAAATAAATATATTTTGATTTAGTTACACTCAAATAAAAAAGTCTGTAAAAGTTACAGAAAAAATTAACTAATATTAGGCCAGCAGACCGTTTAGTTAATTTTAGCAAAACGTGCCTGTAATTATTAGTAAAATGAAAGTAGTAGAAAAAATTTGTAATGGTTACTAAAATATAGTAAAGTTTTGGTAATTTCATATTGGCAATCGATTTGCTAAAATCAGCCAATTTTTTACTAAAATGAATTTTTTTAGTAAAATAAATTAAAAAAAAAAAATAAAAATATTAACCAAAAATTTTATTTGAAATTTTTCCAAAAATCAATTAAGTTTATTTGACATGTGCACCTGGAACATGGTGCAATTTCACAATTACAATTACAATTCTTCGAAATACCATATCATAAGGCAACCAATACATAACGCTTGCAAAAAAACAATACTATTAGAATTTATATTTTATATACAAGATATTAAGATATTCAGTGTTGCCATTTCAGTGCTTTTCGAGTATTTTTTGGTGCTTTTTCCTTCCCGTACCCGGTGATTTTTTGCAAATACCCGTTTAAAAAAAGCGGGTATTTACAGTGCTTTTTCAGATTTCTGGCTTTTTAGTGCTTTTTGTACAGTTTATATTTTTGGTATTTGTTCTCGTTTTTTTAATTTTTTTTGAGTTTTCTGTTAAAGTTGAAAAAATAATACGAACTATACAAAAAATACATTTTTTCACAATGTTTGTAGTACAATTTTAAATAGCAACTTCGTTATATTTAAACTTAAAAATTTTTAATTAGAAATTTATTAATTTATTACTTAATTTAGTTGTTAAGGTAAAAAAATTGTTAAGGTAAATTTATTGTAATGTTTAAGTACAAACACTATTTTTTGCATCTTCATTTTTATATAAATAAATCATTTAGTATACCAACACGTGAGCAAGTAACAACTAATTGTCTGTTGTTCAAGCCATCGGCGTAGATAGGTCGTATCTTATATTTAATTCGCTTTTTAATTTAAAGTACAGTATTTATAATAAAAACCTTCACCCAGCCACCACAAATAAATAATTCTGCACAACAATGGGTTTAAAATAAATAAATATTTGATCACTTTTTCTCATGAAAGTCGATTGTTAGTAATGAATCCATAATAAATTGCAAGTAGTATGGATATGCGGGTTCTGCGCCAGAGGAGGAGTGTTTTTATGAGGAGAATTGCTTTTCTACTATGAGGAGGAGTGTTTTTGTGAGGAGGAGTGTTTTTTATGAGGAGGATTGCTTTTCTATGAGGAGGATTGCTTTTCTATGAGGAGGATTGCTTTTCTATGAGGAGGAGTGTTTTTTATGAGAAGAATTGCTTTTCTATGAGGAGGATTGTTTTTTCTTTGCTTTTTTATGAGGAGGATTGTTTTTTCTTTGCTTTTTTATGAGGAGGATTGTTTTTTCTGTGCTTTATATTTGAGGAGGATTGCTTTTCTATGAGGAGGATTGCTTTTCTATGAGGAGAATTGCTTTTCTATGAGGAGGATTGTTTTTCTATATGTAGGTGATTGTTTTGAGATTGCTTCTTTTTCTTTGCTTTATATTAAATAAATTAAAACGATCATTAATGCTGAGTATTACATTTTGGACGTTCATTCAAATATACATACAAACATACATGCATAAATAAATATTACAAATAAATGCACAAATATACTTTTTTTGTACATTCATTTATTTAAATCAAACATACATACATATACTATACAAAAATTATTGAAATCTGATAAACTCATAAATGACGTATTTTTGAATTTAACTCAAAAAAAAAATTAAAGAACATTGACATTTTTTAATTTACACAAAAAGTCTCATAAATTTCAAGGCTAGAATTTACAATTATTGTTAAATGAAGATAACATATTTTTAATAAAAAATTTTCAGTCAAAATATTTATGACGTATGTTTCTAATTTGCACACCAAAGTTTTTGATGTGGTCATATAAAAAGACCATTATTACTTTCAAAAATCACATTAATAAAATTTATCTCGTCAACTAAACAAATCTATAATGGTATGAAAACTTTTTCATGTATATAATTCTTGTTTAAATATTTTATTACATATATACATATTTTTTATTTAGAATTTTCAGGATATTATAGATCTGGCTCAAGGGATTAAGCCTGAATATACAAAAATAGATGACCTCCCACCATAAAATACAATTTTTAATGTAACTAAATTTCAATGGAGAGATACCAATTACGGAACTAAAGTGGCTATTTATTTAGACATTAATAAATTGTTCTATTTACCACATCGAATGAGTAAATGTTTAGCAAAGCAAGACCCCTATCTCACAATAATGAACGAAAAAGAATGGACTATAATCTACAAAGGTAGAATTTCACCCAATGGTCTTGCAGTTTTTAATTTAAATTATCAATGTAAATCCCCTACGTTATGTATATACCTAAATTAATTTAAATGAAATAAATTATCCGAAAATTAAAAAAAAAATATGTTTTTATTTTTTATGTTTTCATTTATTTTTGCAATTATTCTTTTTTATTATTTGTTTTTAGAAAATTAAATAATTAGAAACATTTTATTAAATAAACACAAGACTTAATATATGGTATAAACAAATGAAATAATAAAAAATTTTAATAGTTTTCGACAGCCTCTGTCAAATATCCGTCATCACCATCATAAAGTGTCAGCAAATCTTTTACATTATCCAATGCTTCTATCAGAATGTTATCATGCCCATCATATAGGTCAATCGGCGGTAGCACCTATACTTTTAGCACCTCCACAGCATTCCCAGATTCGGACGGGACTTCAGGATCGGATGGCGTTTCAGTAACTTCCGCCATTTGTTTTACTAAAACATGAAATAACAAAATATATAAATAGCTAATATTATAAATAACATGTTATTAATTTTTACTTACCAATTAAAACTTTTGCCTTTTTGGCGACAAAGTTATGAATCGACATAAAATGCCGTTTCATGTTTTGCCTATTGGAAAAACTTCTATACAAAATGCACAATAGTTGCGGGACATTTTTGTAATAATAATTTAAATTTTCTTCCCCTAACGCCTTAAATATTGAATAGAAATTTTATTTCTGAGACTACAGGGTCTCATACTATTGAAGTTACCTATTAAGCCATAATATGTTGTCACGTTTCGTTGAAAACGTAAAATTTCTTGATTATAGAAAATTAAAAAATATAAAAATTTTAAAAATCTATGAAATAAGAAACATATCTAAAAAGTATATTTACAATAACATATATCTTTAGGTTTGTGATACTATGTATGTATATATGTACATAAACGTAATATGAAAAAATTATGATATATTAGAAATTAAAAAATTTGTGTGATAAGCAGAGAAGACAAAATTGTTATTTTTGCTTTTTATGCTTTTTATTGCTTGTTTTATTCATATTTGCTTCTTTTTTCTTTTTTGGATTTGCCGTTTATTAGCTTTAAAATATATTTTTCTTAAGATTTTTGAGCTTTGAAGTACTGTTTTGAAGACTTTTTGCACAAAAATGTTTTTTTTTGCTCACAAAAAATATTTTGTTCTTAACTTTGAATTTTTTTTTAAACTGTTATTTTTCAAAGTTTTTTTACTTTTTCTTTTTTCTTGCTTTTTTTACAATATTTTTTTGCTTTTAACATATCAGATTTTGCTTTTTTCTGTCTTCTCTGCTGATAAGGCAAATGAATGTGGAAAAGATAAAAGTTTGATTAAAAATATTTTATAAAAAAATTTCTTTCTTTCCCTGACGAAACTTTAAATAAATGTTGATAAAAACCAAAATAATTTTTTTTATTAACTTAAAAATATTTTAACAAAATGTACATTTTTCTATTATAATTAATTTAAAATTTTATTTAAAGTTTTCTAATTATTGTTCTAAACTTGCAATTTTTTCTTCATAATTCAACCTGAAAACAAATATTAATAAAAACAAAATTACTTCTGTAAAATTAAAATTTTTTTGTTTTTATTTCTTTTAACATCTTTCTAACAGTTCTTAAAATAAAGTTATTTACAATTAAGCCTGAAAACAAATTTTAATAAAATCAAAATTACTTATTAAAATTTAAAAAAAAATAGTTTTTACTTCTTTTAACATCTTTCAAACATTTCCTAAAAACTAGTTGCAATTTTTTCTTTCTAATTAACCCTCAAAACAAATTTAAATTAAAACAAAATTACTCTAATAAAATTAAAAAAATTTGTTTTTATTTATTTTATTTACATTTCTTAAAAAAAGTTGCAAGTTTTTCTTTATAACACAGTACATATAGTTTAAGGAATATTTGCAAAAACATTTTTATAGGAAGATTAAATTTTTTAATTAACTTTTTGCAAATAAATACAAAATTGAAAGTAATAGCGCTAGTTTTTGCAACATTTTAAAATTATGAAATACGCACGTTTTGACAGCTGCGATAATATTCCCTATACATATTTATATGCATTTAAATTTGAAATTTCTCTTTTTTCACGATTTCGTTAATAATTAATCTGCGATGAAAGGAATATCCAATTTCATGTTACTTAATTTATAAAAAACATTTCGCACTTTGTATTTTAATTTTAAGTAAAAATTGACTAAAACTCAAAAACATTGATATTTTTAATACCTAAAAATTAAGGAGTCTGTGAAGAATCTTAAATTGAAAACTCAGATAAAACCATTGAAATATGTAATACACATATTTCCTAATCAATTTCAAGAAAGTTGTAGATAATTGAACTGCAAATTCCTGAAAACAACGATTTTAAAATATATATATTCAAAAAAAGTACTATTAAAGAGCATTTTAAATTTAGTCGACTTTATTTTTAAACACACCCAAAATTTGAACTGAAGTCGACTTTAACAAAAATATACATTTGGAAAATTGAGATAGTATGTGCGATAAAATTTGTGTTTCAGATTGAATTTTCTGAAAATGTTGATGCCAAAGTTGTGATTTTTTTTTTATAAAATGAATTTAGTGGAATATGAATTTAAGTCATGTGTAGAGAAGACAGTAAAAAGCAAAGTCCGATGTGTTTAAAGCAAAAAAATATTGTAAAAAAGCAAAGAAAAAGCAAAAGTAAAAAAACTTGGAAAAACAACAGTTTCTTTTATTTTTTAATTCAAAGTTAAGAGAAAAAATATTTTTTTGTGAGCAAAAAAAGTATTTTTGGGCAAAAAGAAAAAGCTAAAAACCGAAAAATCCAAAAAAGCAAAAATAAGTAAATATGAGTAACACAAACAATAAAAAGCATAAAAAGCAAAAACAGCAATTTTGTCTTCTCTGGTCATGTGTTAAGATTTTGCAAATGCAATTAAGGGATTTTACTAGATTTGCAAAATAGGAAAATAAGTGAAGTTTTCATTTGAATTGCAATTATACCCTAGATCTTTTACCTAATCAAAATAAACTATATTAAAAATTATCCGTGGTTTGGTCAGGTATATGAATAAATAAGAAATTTTAACGAAAAACCTGAATTTTTGCTAAAAGTTGAATTTGCGAATATTTCAAAAACTAGAGCTAATTTTAAGATTTGGTGTTCACAGTCGTTATATTCATCCTAAAATCTAACAGAATTGATATGTCGTATTCCCGATGCATTTTTAGTGTTGTACTGTGTAATTAAACCTGAAAACAAATTTTAATAAAAACAAAATTATTTTTATAAAATTAAACATTTTTGTTTGCTTTTAGTTCTTTTAACATCTTTCTAACAGTTCTTTAAAAAAAAGTCCTTTCTATTGTAATTAAACCTGAAAACAAATTTTGATAAAAACAAAATTAATTTTATAAAATTAATTTTTTTTGTTTGTTTTGATTACTTTTAACATCTTTCAAATACGCAAAAAATTAGCGTATGTAATATTATATATCATTCTTGGTAAAAACGATTTCCTACAGAAAAAAAATAGTTTTCATTAGCTTAGTTTAAATCAAACCCTTCAATTTTTATATAAATTACCTAAAAATATAATTTTTTATTGGTACATTATAATTTCTTTTCTATATTATGTTAAATCACTTTCTTTTCTTATATATTTAAAAAATTTTCAATATTTAGTTATATTATGGCAAAATGATAAAAAAATTTATGTATGAGACCCAAAATAAACTTAGGAAGTTTTACAATTCATTTATTTGTTGCCAGATGTTTGTAAAATGTGTATAATTCCTAAAAATAGCATTAAAATTGCAGCTGTTGATTAAAAAAAATAAAGAAGATAAAACAGTATGGCGAAAAGTAGATACCAAAAGTGAAAAAAGTTATAAAAATGTAAAATAATATAAAATTTTATGCTAAATGTCAAACGGATGTGGCTTTGTATTCACATAAGACACAACTATCAGTGCGTTTACAAATTTATCGTCCACATTTTCGTCAATGTGTTCACCTAAAACTTTTCGGTTAGTAAAACTATTATATAATGAAAATAAAAAAATTTATAACTTTTATTGTTATTTGCATTGCAGTTTAAGTTTTTAACAATTTGATGCCATCTGGAAATGGTTGGCCGATTGTCCATAATGTGTTGATTGTTATTTTTCATAGTCAAAATCTAGGGGTGATCAACATGTTTTTGGACTTGAAGACTTTTATTTATATGGCCAACGATTGAGACTGGAAAAGGAATTATTATGACAATAGGACAGGCGGACAATGCTTTGTTTTGAATGGTAACAAATTAAGAAATTAGTTTTTATATTGTAATTAAATAGTTTTCCAAATTTAATAAATTAAAGCAAAAATAAAGATTATAATGCTTTAATTTGCAACCAACTATTATTACCAGTAATAATTATAAAATAAATAATTAAATAAATTAATCAAATTGTTTTAATAAGGGAGAAGGAAAGATCTAATAATAATAATTTTACGTAAATTAATAAATAAAATATAGCTTAAGTTTAATAAATTAGTGCTAAAAATTCCAAAAACAGAATAAGAAATATTTACCAAGTTTTTTTTGTATAATTATCGTTAGTTTTGGTGTTCTTATTTTATACCAAGCATATTAAATAAGTTATACCCAACACTTGGGTAGAGCTGTAATACATGCTAAAACTAGGTAACTTATATCTTTATTTTATGTGATTTAACATAATGTACAAAAGAAATTTATAATGTACCAATAAAAAATAATATTTTTAGGTAATTTATATAAAAATTGAAGGGTTTGATTTAAACTAAGCTAATGAAAACTATTTTTTTTCTGTAGGAAATCGTTTTTTACCAAGAATGATATATAATATTACATACGGTAATTTTTTGCGTATTTGAAAGATGTTAAAAGTAATCAAAACAAACAAAAAAAATTAATTTTATAAAATTAATTTTGTTTTTATCAAAATTTGTTTTCAGGTTTAATTACACAGTACAACACTAAAAATGCATCGGGAATACGACATATCAATTCTGTTAGATTTTAGGATGAATATAACGACTGTGAACACCAAATCTTAAAATTAGCTCTAGTTTTTGAAATATTCGCAAATTCAACTTTTAGCAAAAATTCAGTTTTTTCGTTAAAATTTCTTATTTATTCATATACCTGACCAAACCACGGATAATTTTTAATATAGTTTATTTTGATTAGGTAAAAGATCTAGGGTATAATTGCAATTCAAATGAAAACTTCACTTATTTTCCTATTTGCAAATCTAGTAAAATCCCTTAATTGCATTTGCAAAATCTTAACACATGACCAGAGAAGACAAAATTGCTGTTTTTGCTTTTTATGCTTTTTATTGTTTGTGTTACTCATATTTACTTATTTTTGCTTTTTTGGATTTTTCGGTTTTTAGCTTTTTCTTTTTGCCCAAAAATACTTTTTTTGCTCACAAAAAAATATTTTTTCTCTTAACTTTGAATTAAAAAATAAAAGAAACTGTTGTTTTTCCAAGTTTTTTTACTTTTGCTTTTTCTTTGCTTTTTTACAATATTTTTTTGCTTTAAACACATCGGACTTTGCTTTTTACTGTCTTCTCTACACATGACTTAAATTCATATTCCACTAAATTCATTTTATAAAAAAAAAATCACAACTTTGGCATCAACATTTTCAGAAAATTCAATCTGAAACACAAATTTTATCGCACATACTATCTCAATTTTCCAAATGTATATTTTTGTTAAAGTCGACTTCAGTTCAAATTTTGGGTGTGTTTAAAAATAAAGTCGACTAAATTTAAAATGCTCTTTAATAGTACTTTTTTTGAATATATATATTTTAAAATCGTTGTTTTCAGGAATTTGCAGTTCAATTATCTACAACTTTCTTGAAATTGATTAGGAAATATGTGTATTACATATTTCAATGGTTTTATCTGAGTTTTCAATTTAAGATTCTTCACAGACTCCTTAATTTTTAGGTATTAAAAATATCAATGTTTTTGAGTTTTAGTCAATTTTTACTTAAAATTAAAATACAAAGTGCGAAATGTTTTTTATAAATTAAGTAACATGAAATTGGATATTCCTTTCATCGCAGATTAATTATTAACGAAATCGTGAAAAAAGAGAAATTTCAAATTTAAATGCATATAAATATGTATAGGGAATATTATCGCAGCTGTCAAAACGTGCGTATTTCATAATTTTAAAATGTTGCAAAAACTAGCGCTATTACTTTCAATTTTGTATTTATTTGCAAAAAGTTAATTAAAAAATTTAATCTTCCTATAAAAATGTTTTTGCAAATATTCCTTAAACTATATGTACTGTGTTATAAAGAAAAACTTGCAACTTTTTTTAAGAAATGTAAATAAAATAAATAAAAACAAATTTTTTTAATTTTATTAGAGTAATTTTGTTTTAATTTAAATTTGTTTTGAGGGTTAATTAGAAAGAAAAAATTGCAACTAGTTTTTAGGAAATGTTTGAAAGATGTTAAAAGAAGTAAAAACTATTTTTTTTTAAATTTTAATAAGTAATTTTGATTTTATTAAAATTTGTTTTCAGGCTTAATTGTAAATAACTTTATTTTAAGAACTGTTAGAAAGATGTTAAAAGAAATAAAAACAAAAAAATTTTAATTTTACAGAAGTAATTTTGTTTTTATTAATATTTGTTTTCAGGTTGAATTATGAAGAAAAAATTGCAAGTTTAGAACAATAATTAGAAAACTTTAAATAAAATTTTAAATTAATTATAATAGAAAAATGTACATTTTGTTAAAATATTTTTAAGTTAATAAAAAAAATTATTTTGGTTTTTATCAACATTTATTTAAAGTTTCGTCAGGGAAAGAAAGAAATTTTTTTATAAAATATTTTTAATCAAACTTTTATCTTTTCCACATTCATTTGCCTTATCAGCAGAGAAGACAGAAAAAAGCAAAATCTGATATGTTAAAAGCAAAAAAATATTGTAAAAAAAGCAAGAAAAAAGAAAAAGTAAAAAAACTTTGAAAAATAACAGTTTAAAAAAAAATTCAAAGTTAAGAACAAAATATTTTTTGTGAGCAAAAAAAAACATTTTTGTGCAAAAAGTCTTCAAAACAGTACTTCAAAGCTCAAAAATCTTAAGAAAAATATATTTTAAAGCTAATAAACGGCAAATCCAAAAAAGAAAAAAGAAGCAAATATGAATAAAACAAGCAATAAAAAGCATAAAAAGCAAAAATAACAATTTTGTCTTCTCTGCTTATCACACAAATTTTTTAATTTCTAATATATCATAATTTTTTCATATTACGTTTATGTACATATATACATACATAGTATCACAAACCTAAAGATATATGTTATTGTAAATATACTTTTTAGATATGTTTCTTATTTCATAGATTTTTAAAATTTTTATATTTTTTAATTTTCTATAATCAAGAAATTTTACGTTTTCAACGAAACGTGACAACATATTATGGCTTAATAGGTAACTTCAATAGTATGAGACCCTGTAGTCTCAGAAATAAAATTTCTATTCAATATTTAAGGCGTTAGGGGAAGAAAATTTAAATTATTATTACAAAAATGTCCCGCAACTATTGTGCATTTTGTATAGAAGTTTTTCCAATAGGCAAAACATGAAACGGCATTTTATGTCGATTCATAACTTTGTCGCCAAAAAGGCAAAAGTTTTAATTGGTAAGTAAAAATTAATAACATGTTATTTATAATATTAGCTATTTATATATTTTGTTATTTCATGTTTTAGTAAAACAAATGGCGGAAGTTACTGAAACGCCATCCGATCCTGAAGTCCCGTCCGAATCTGGGAATGCTGTGGAGGTGCTAAAAGTATAGGTGCTACCGCCGATTGACCTATATGATGGGCATGATAACATTCTGATAGAAGCATTGGATAATGTAAAAGATTTGCTGACACTTTATGATGGTGATGACGGATATTTGACAGAGGCTGTCGAAAACTATTAAAATTTTTTATTATTTCATTTGTTTATACCATATATTAAGTCTTGTGTTTATTTAATAAAATGTTTCTAATTATTTAATTTTCTAAAAACAAATAATAAAAAAGAATAATTGCAAAAATAAATGAAAACATAAAAAATAAAAACATATTTTTTTTTTAATTTTCGGATAATTTATTTCATTTAAATTAATTTAGGTATATACATAACGTAGGGGATTTACATTGATAATTTAAATTAAAAACTGCAAGACCATTGGGTGAAATTCTACCTTTGTAGATTATAGTCCATTCTTTTTCGTTCATTATTGTGAGATAGGGGTCTTGCTTTGCTAAACATTTACTCATTCGATGTGGTAAATAGAACAATTTATTAATGTCTAAATAAATAGCCACTTTAGTTCCGTAATTGGTATCTCTCCATTGAAATTTAGTTACATTAAAAATTGTATTTTATGGTGGGAGGTCATCTATTTTTGTATATTCAGGCTTAATCCCTTGAGCCAGATCTATAATATCCTGAAAATTCTAAATAAAAAATATGTATATATGTAATAAAATATTTAAACAAGAATTATATACATGAAAAAGTTTTCATACCATTATAGATTTGTTTAGTTGACGAGATAAATTTTATTAATGTGATTTTTGAAAGTAATAATGGTCTTTTTATATGACCACATCAAAAACTTTGGTGTGCAAATTAGAAACATACGTCATAAATATTTTGACTGAAAATTTTTTATTAAAAATATGTTATCTTCATTTAACAATAATTGTAAATTCTAGCCTTGAAATTTATGAGACTTTTTGTGTAAATTAAAAAATGTCAATGTTCTTTAATTTTTTTTTTGAGTTAAATTCAAAAATACGTCATTTATGAGTTTATCAGATTTCAATAATTTTTGTATAGTATATGTATGTATGTTTGATTTAAATAAATGAATGTACAAAAAAAGTATATTTGTGCATTTATTTGTAATATTTATTTATGCATGTATGTTTGTATGTATATTTGAATGAACGTCCAAAATGTAATACTCAGCATTAATGATCGTTTTAATTTATTTAATATAAAGCAAAGAAAAAGAAGCAATCTCAAAACAATCACCTACATATAGAAAAACAATCCTCCTCATAGAAAAGCAATTCTCCTCATAGAAAAGCAATCCTCCTCATAGAAAAGCAATCCTCCTCAAATATAAAGCACAGAAAAAACAATCCTCCTCATAAAAAAGCAAAGAAAAAACAATCCTCCTCATAAAAAAGCAAAGAAAAAACAATCCTCCTCATAGAAAAGCAATTCTTCTCATAAAAAACACTCCTCCTCATAGAAAAGCAATCCTCCTCATAGAAAAGCAATCCTCCTCATAGAAAAGCAATCCTCCTCATAAAAAACACTCCTCCTCACAAAAACACTCCTCCTCATAGTAGAAAAGCAATTCTCCTCATAAAAACACTCCTCCTCTGGCGCAGAACCCGCATATCCATACTACTCTAAACCCCAAAAAAATATCAAATATGCATTCCTTTTTTAAAATCGAGAGTGGCCAAATTTTAGAAAAATGCATTTTTGACATTAAAATTTTTTTTACACAATGTGGAAGTAGAGGTCCGTACCATCCGCTGCAATTTAAATGTTGCGATCCGATGAATATTAAAGAAAACACAAATTTTGGAACTTACACACCTTTTGGAATTTTTCGAAAAAAGAAAATACCGAATAAATT